>VWYO01018520.1:1672595-1726888 GCA_013400275.1 Rhadina sibilatrix
GACCAGTACCTACTGCCACATCCCAACTTAGGCTGACAAACACAATTAGCTTTGCCCTGTGAGCCAAGAGGGTAATCCCGTTAATGCCCCTAATTCAGCTCAAAGACTGCAGTTGCAAAAAGGTGAAAGTATAAAGGGAAAAAAGCTCCCAAGTAACTTGAATAAAGTTTGTTACTCCTAGCAAAAGGACTGTAATAGGAAGGGTCCCCACCCTTCCCACTTCTGTGAAAGGACCAGCACTTAGGAAATAGCCCTGGAGTCCTGGTTTAAAGAGATCTTCACCTGCCTTCCCTTGGTAGCCCCTCTGCCAGCACCACAAACACCCCCACTCCCCTCAGCAGTGGATCCAGCAGATCATGCTTTTCCCTAAAACTCAGGGCAAGTACTTGATGCACCTGACTCTCACGTAGCAAAGCAGTAACTAGCAGTAAATTAGTGTAGTGAATTACACGTTACTACTTCAAATTTTAATAAATGGATGAAATAAGAGCTCAGAGGGCAAGCAAATCTGCAGTCAGTGCAGTACTTCCAGCAAAAGTAAAAATTAGGTGTGTAACATCTGATGCCCTTCTGCAGTACATGTGGCAGTCACAGGTATTTTCTCCTTCAGTTATGATCAGGCCAGTTAAACCATCTTTGGTACAGACCCTGCTCCTGCTGCAGGCTCCTTGCAGCATTCAGCTGGTACTGCCAGCACCCACTCAGCCCCTCCTGTGGACAGCCACTGCCATTCAGGCTGCTTCTTAGGGCTGCATTTGCTTTCCAGTTGCTGCCCAAGGCCTTCACAAAGCCCTGAGAGCATTCCCCCCCACCTCCTCACAGGAGACACACAAAATACAGTCCAGGAGCAGCAGCAAGATCAATCTGGACCAGAACAAGGGCAGTTGTCTGGCCATCAAGGATTAAAAGCTGTTTTCTAGCCCAAGATTTTTTGTTTTAGTTTGGTTTTAGGTGTCTTGGTCTTTTTTTTTTTTTTATTAAAAAACCCCCAAGCGTTCAAACCTGAGACAGAGACAACTCCACACACCTCTCCCCCCACAAAAATAGCAGAAATAAGAGTACATAGGAAGCAGCAAAATATCCGGTGGTGGATCCAGGGCACTCACTTTTATTCTGATCCAATGTAAGCCAGTTGTGCAGCTGCTTGGGCACACAATGAGAAGTTGGAACCATTTTCTCCTGTTCCTAAGAAGTAACTGGCAACTCGAGTACCACAGCCTTGTCTGGGCCCATAGCCCTGGATCTTCCTCAGGAAATGAACACAGGCTGCAGGGCTGTACCAGGGAAGCATTCAGGCCAAAGCAGGCAGGGCTGTTTGCCATGCATGACCATCACATCACACAGTGAAGCACCATCTGCAGGTCTGGCAGACACCCCTGCTCCTGCCACAGCCTCGACAAGCAAGAGTGGGCTGCAGTCATCTAGTGAGCAAACAGGGCTATGTCACTTCCAAGTACTCTAAAGAAATCAGCTTCCACATTTTGTAAAAATTCTGAACTGCAGTTACAACACAAACAGTAGCATGTAGCAAATCAAACTGAAGTACATACTGTGTTCAGAATCCAGGTTGGCTTTAATGGCACACTGTCTTCGAGTACAGCGAGTATTTCTGCTCTGACCACTGCTGCACTCATAGAGAAATTGTTTTCTATTTATCTGTAAATTAACATAAAACAACTTTTAAAGATGGTATGAGAGAATGCTGTTGGATTACCTAACTTTAGGCAACTGTAGCTGCATTTAGTCAAAAACTACACAGCAGCCTGTCTTGTCTAGAAAGACCTCAACAGGTAAACTGAAGAGCTTATCACTGCTCAACATGGGTCAGCTATTAAGTTCAGGTTCAAAAGAAATAAAAACACAAAACCAAAACCAAACCACAGGTTTCCCCCTATCATTTACTCACTTTCCACATCCACATTTAATTACATAATAAGTATTTCTTAGACTGCATCTCCAAAGCATAAGCCATTTTGTATCTCCTAACTGGCTTATAAAACTGTTCTGACAAATCCAAACTGAGAATTTACTTTCAAGTAAAAGTTCATTAAGTTTCATAAAATCTTTGCTTTACAGAGTCAGAAAATAAAACTTCCTACCAGCTGGCACTCATGTAAACTACTCTTGCAGCCGAAGGGTATAAATTTTACCTCCAACTAAAGGGTTTTAAAAAGTCCCTTTGTCTGTAGGACCCAGACCTCAGTGCATCATTTCAAAACCCTAAAACCTCCTTCTCCTCCTTCCCCCAGTTTTCAAGTAGGGAAAGTTAAACTGAGAAAGTAATAAGCAAAGGACCTGGAAGAAATCAAGATGCTGCAGTAACACAATGAAGAAATTCTCTGACCAGTTCAGGCAGTTCATTACTCAATGCACAAGTACTTGCAGCAGTCTGATTTATATTATGGATACAGCTAAATGAAGTCCAGTACAAGAGAGCATTTGAGGTTTCTGTACTCCTGTGCAGCCCTACCCTAGAGTCAGCACTACACAGAACTAACTGAAGTTGAAAGTTAAGACTTTTCAAATAAACACTTAAAAAAAGAGCTAAAGGTTCTGTGACAACATGCAGATTTGGACTAACTCATGCTGCCTCAGGGCACTGCATGCACATGAGCTGGGACAACCTCTCCGTGCACACCCATGCCTAGTGCAGATTAGCTGGTTGGTGTGAAGAACTGAATCTAAAGTCATGCTCTAAAAACACACCACAAATTGCCTTTTAGCCTTCCAGGAACTTACATGACTTTCACTTCATACAGTGAAATTCAGTAAAATTACTTCAAACAGTAAAATTTTTACTGTTTAACACAAAACTGAACCAATGGGCTTGAGGAAAAAAAAGCTGCTCAAATCAATCACATATACATCTATTTTATAGCTATCTGCCTAGCTCCTCCCAAAGTTAGCCTGAAAAACAAAATCTACACAAATTTTTATTGCAATCATACAAGGGATACATCACGGGTCAAATACAACAAATACTATGATGCAATTTTACATTTATTAAACTACAGTTCAAAGCACAAATTTACACATTCTAAATACACTAAAACATCTAATGAAGTCACACTGGTCTCCCACTGACATTTGATATATCTGGGCGAAAGACAATAACTTTACAAGACTTTTCTAACAGGAATCCTTAGTATAAAAACTGTGTACTTGTATGTAAACTGTTGAAGAACCCAAGTGATGGGTTTCCATCTCCACTAAGTCATCCATTTTGTTGCATATTTAACGCTCAGGGGTTGAATGAACTTGATTTTAAATTTGGACACCATTATCTAACCCTCCCACCCCCCACTGAATTGTAGCTGTAGCTTGTTTTGTCTGGTCCCCTTTACTATTAATATTTTTTTCAAGTTTTGAAGAGAATGAATTAAATTCAAGATTGTTCCATTTCTTCCACATTGGAATGTTGACCAGACAAACTACAGACTTGCAACTGCAGGTCTAAATGAAGCGTTAATGCCTGTTTAAGCTGCAGTGGAAAAGCGTTCTTCCGGGCTCAGCTGAATGCACGAAGGCACAAAGAAGAAGTTCTTCATCAATGTGTCTGAAGCAATTCCAGCGTCTTGCATCTCATCCCTGCAGCAGAAAAGGTCAAGAGATGTAATAGCATGTTTTCAGGTTCAATTTCCCTTCAGAAACCAGCCTCCACACAGCATCTGAAGCCAATTGCCCCCGCTGGGCAGAAGGGAGCCCAGCTGTGCCAGCGCCCGGCACACACAGAAACGCTGCCACTCTCCAGGGGTGGGAGCACAGGGCCCTGCCTGCCTTGGCACAGGAATGGGATACCACGCTCTCCATCACCACAAGAGCATCGCTGCCCTTCCTGCCTATGATGGTGGCAACACTGCACACAAGCTGCGGTTACTTGTGTGAGGGAAGCTCAAAGGTCGATATTAAACAGCTTTCGTAAAGCCATTAAAAGACTTTACAACTGCCACTGGACTCACAGGTGAGATCAGTCAGGTATTGTCACCCCTAAAGCAAAGCAGGCATTTAATCACAGATCTCCATTTAGTCTCAGCAGTCAGAGACAAAAAAAAAATACACAAACTAAAAAGGCACATTCTTGCACTCGGCATTTTCCTACATTTGCCATTGCATGTAATTTATAAGTGTACACTCCTGAAGGAAGCAAAAGTAACCTTGCCACTATCAAGAGAGTTTTCTTACCAGTCACTGAAAGACATCATGTAGTAAATCAGTGGCCTCTGATAGTCGTTAAAGGTAGACTGTTCACCTAAGGTACCAGAACCCATATTGTCAAAGATCAGCCAATCTCCAACGCTCAACTCAGGAAGAAGACAGTTTTCCACAATTTGATCAAGCTCATCACAGGATGGACCCCAAAGGCTGCTTGCAAACAGAGGCTCATCTTCCTTGTATTTCTATATGGAAATGATTGAGGCAATTCAGACTTCAGTTTATTGAATAAGAAAATCTTCAAATATACATAAGTTTAATTTAATAAATAATATGCAACTATATATGTATCAAGTGTTAAATATATATTCAATAGACAAGGATAGTAAGGACTACCTCTGAAGAACATAGGACTCACCTTGTGAACCTCTGGGATAGTATTCAGTTTCTCAGACAATTTACTTGCAAAAGAACCATAAACACCATCATTTATGTAATATGTAAATACTGGTTCATCATCATTCCTGGTTTGCTCCACTGGAAGTAAAAAAAGAAGTTGTCTTGTATGCATGTTTTGTCATAAGTAGTCCTTTTGCAATCTAACTTAAGTCAGCTGCTTTCTCCTGACAAGGGGTTTCCATATATACTGGAATGGGAGAATTACAAGCAGAGTAATCTGTGTGAGACTGGATTGTAAATTCAGTTATAACATTAAGTGTGAGGGTTAATAAAATTCATACTTTCAGTAATAACCACTGCTAAGAATATAAATCCAGAGAAGCAGAGAAGTAGCTTGCTCTGTGATGTGATTTTTTAATGTTCTAATAAAGAACCTTCTAACACACCATCTGTGATGCACCCAATATAGGTTTAGCCTAGTAAGGATACAAGAAGTGCCACATAAAAGTGAGATAGACAGATAACATATGGTCAGAACCCAAAAGGCATATTACAGTGCAAGAATTAGGGGATGCACTAAATATATAAACAAACTAGTCTATACCAACTAATAATGGGCAGTTACCTGCACTGATTTGTAATGCAGAAAAGAAATCTAACCCTTACCTCCAGAAGGAAGAAGTTTGTCATACTCAACAGTCTTCTTTGCAATGACATTCACTGCCAGTGTAAATGCAGATGAAACATAATAGCATCCAGGCTCTGCAATCACATTAACACCAGATTCCTTAGGAAAGTAGACATCCAGCAATGGCCTGATGACATGATTAACCTAGGAAATTGAAGTCAGAGGTAAGACCAAAGAACTCAGCTCATGGATGTACCAGATACACACACACTTCCAGTCAGCAACAGGTCTAGTCAGCACACCAAATGCTTACTCTGGGGTCCTCCATTCTCTGAGAAGTGCCTTTACCGGAGGTACAGAGTTTATAAAAAAACCACGTAATAAAACTGGTCATTCTGCTAAACACTGAAGATTGAGAACCATGAGTCTGAGTACTACACAGTCTCTCTTCAAAACTGAAGTTCAAGCTGTGGTGCACTAAAGACTACACCAATAATTTCAATGCCCATCCAGCACAACAGGCAACGTAAAATTACACATGAACCCATAAGAACAGGCAAAGGGCTTTTTTGTGGTCATTTCTGAATAGTATCATATTAGAAACAGAATTATTTAATACTAATGTTCATATCTTAAGACAAATATTTGAAGATTAACAGATATTTTGGACAAGTAACAGAACCACTAGAACTGAGACAAAAGCCCTGACTGCTGTTAGTAACTTGTCACTATCACTTTCACTGTCCTGAATTCATGGAGTCTGTGTTTAAAACAACATAACAGTGTAAATTTGGTATCCTGTTTTACATGCCACTTCATACTAAAGATGGCATTTAGGCCAAATCAAGACCTTTAGCTTTCAGTTCTAAAGTAAAACACCAGAAGTTTTCATCCAGTAGAAACAGGGTTTATGATTCAAAGCACACTAAGGCACCCTGGCCCAGACCATGCAAGTCACCAACTGAACAACAACAGTCAAAAACAAACTTGAATTACTACTGCTTGGGTTGCTTCAGATAGTAATTTAATCTCTAACACACTTAAATCAACATTCACTTAGGATGAACAGGATTAAAAAGAAGTAACAATCACTTCCAAGAACTGATTACACTACCCATGATCAAGAATACAAACATAACTAGTGGGATCTTGAATTACAGTCTAACATGGAATTTAAATTATGTTTCAGCTATCAATTCAAGCTGCAGTTTGAAGGTTGAACACTTCCATTTCTTCAAAAGCAAGAGTTTCAAATTCCAAAACATGGCATACCTCTTCCAGCTGAAGTTCTGAACCTGTGAAGCCCCCACCAATATCCAGCATGTTCATCTTAAAGCCAAATTCTTCCTAAAATGCATAGACAGAAGGTAAGAACATGACCAACTGTAAATGCAAAAATACTTTGTTGCACCTTACTGTGGTTGTTTTCTGTGTATGTAGGCTTTTGAAACTATTTAGCTGAGTACATTTAATGAGGCAGTAAGGGCATGTACAGCTCCATTAAATCTAGTAGCAAAGCACTGGGATGTCAATAGAGGGTGGTTACACAATTCTCTCCAAGTTCCACAGCAGTATCAACTCCCACCTTGTGACTTGTTATATTCAGACAGTATTAGCTGAGCAGGTGATGCCTTGTGACAAATGACAGTTTTAGGATTTCACAAATTTTGTGACAAGATCACTACAATGAACTTGCACGGAGATCAGCAAGATCCTCGATTTTATTGCCCCCATGTGTTACCAGCCACAGCTAAGGCACTGCAGTAATAAAAGGACTTGCAGTCTCCTCTGTCTAGTTTACAAACTCCTCATACCACAATAGATGCCAGCATACAATTGTTCAATTTCAATGTAACCTAAAAGCATCAGCTGTGTATTTACAGGACTGAAATTTGAATATCAAAAATCCTTAACCCCAAGTGGGAAACTAATTTAAATAGCACGCAAGGCTACTCCCTGTCAGTGGGACACTACTCATTACCATAATTGGGACAAAGTTGGTTTTACCTCTACTACACATCACAAAGGAGTATTTAGTCCCTTACTGAAAGTTCCATCTCCAATGATTTATTTTGGAAAGAATGTAGTTGGTTTGTTAGCATGATTGGAATAGAATGGATGCTCTACTGTAGCAATTACATGTGTGTCTAGATCTACTTACAGCCATGTCAAACACACACCGAGCATCAGATATAGCATGAATGTACGTTTGCAGATCCTTGCAAGAGCCTGAAACATGAAATCTGAAAGAAATAAAAACACAGTAAATACACTGCACCATGCAGCTTTCAGACCAAGCAAACCAAAGTTTCATCATATAAAGCAGCAACAGAAGCAATTCATTCCCAAGCATCTCAAAACAAGCTTAAATGATAATACAGCAACTGTGCAAAGAACAAGCTCAGACCACCACTGTCTTCTAGTTAATTGGATTTGTACTTGAGAATTGTCTTCCTCTTAATCCTAAGAATGTCCCACAATACTCTCATCTTTGATAAACAACAGATTTACTGAATTTTTCAGTCTTCACTATCAAAGTGGCTAAAAGTTGTTCTTCAGTAGGTGCCAAAGCTGCAGAGAAGTACCAATGTGTACAGCAGGCTCCTGAATCCCCTCTTGCTCCTTGTTCAAAAGAGTCAAGTACTGCCATATGCAGTTAGTCACTGAGGTGCTAAAACAACTGCCAGCATTCCCATGGGGTTCCTCAAGACTAGTATGGTCTACTGGGGCTAGACAGACCATACACACACCCAAGCCAAAGCGCTCTCTACTCCAAGAGGGCATTCTATTCCTTTAAGGAATGTCATTTTAATGCAAAGGTCTCTTTTCAAACTTACTTGCATGAATCCACATGTGGATTTTAAAATTATTTGAATAAAAATAATGAACAAGAGCCATGTGATTTTTATAAAAGTTGGCCAAGACATTACCCAAAGAGAAATGTTTTTACAGTTGTATCTAACGTTTTAAGACATTCATAGTTTATGCTTTAACATTATCTAAAACAAATATACATTAAAACATTTGTGGTTTAAATCATCAAAATCTGGCTTTATTTTTTTATTGTCTTGATGACCCATTTATTTGTTTGGTTGCTTTCCTAATGCAGTCATGAAATAGATTTGTAGCTGAAGGTAGACAGAGCAGACTTGTGCATGCATTTTTCTCCCATATAGTAAAATATCCATCAAGCTTCCAATTAAAATACCACAGATCATTTGTCTGAACTTGGAACTCAAGGATTCATTCCTGCCAACTGCAAGTCAAAAACTCATCTGAGTATTTTGTCTTCATATGATCAGAGTGACATACAACCTTAGCTCTTACAAAATCTGACCCCATGTTCATCTTGTTCCAACTATCCAACCTAGTCCATGCTCTACTTCTACATAGCACTTCTGTTATGACGTGTATTGCTGGAAAAATACAAATCAAGTTACCACCAAAGTTCAAGGGAAGAGTTAAAGAATTAGGAGAGGCTTCCAAACTTAATCTTCATGCTGACAGAAGGATTTATGACACTTCACTTCATATTGTTTTGATGTCTGTAATAGTTACTTTGTTTCATCCTAGTTTGTGCTTGCAAGCAAAAGCTCATGATTCTAAATTGCGGTGGTATTTTTTGTCTGGGTTTTCTGTTGATTTTTTTCTACCCTGTAAAATAGTGTCACAGGGGAACAATTCTTTTCTATTTTACATCTGAAGTACATCATACAAATATCTGCTCAGCCAGCAGGACAATAAAGTTACTCACTTGACACCAACTATTTGGACTCCCAGCTCCTTAGCACATTCCATGAGGTGCCTACAGTTCTTCAGGGTGGTGCCAAACTTCATGTTCATCTCCTCACCAGCAGTAATGTCTTCTGTGGCAATGTGCAGTAAGAGCCTAAGAGAAGGGGAAGATGATTGGGGCAGTTGGTTTACATCATCAGCACATGTGAAGCCTGAAGACTGTCAGAAGTGTGTTGATTATGTTGTCAGTACTCCAGCTCCATCGATGGATGAATCAAGGCAACCTAATAATAACAATCCTGTACAGAGAAAAAACTAGCAATTAGGGGCTAAAACATGGAGCCAACAAGGACAAGGGATTTCGAAATGCAGCAACTAAGACTCTTGTAGCAGCAAGAGTCTGTTGAGTGCTGTAATAAAAAATAATGTTACCTTCTAATAAAGCTTAGTTCCTCATAAAATTATTGAGACTAATATGTTTTTTCCCATCTCTGTCCTCCTCCCCAGCCCAGAGGTTCCCCTTCAGTCAGACACGTATCAGATTTAGTTAAACTCAGCATCTGGAGAACACCAGGCTGAAAGCACACCCTGGCCATATCACAGAACCTCCCCTTCTGGCTGAGCACGTGGACTCAGGATGAGCAGGTAGGGTGGTCAGTCCATTCCCTGTCCCTTCTTCCAGGACACTGGAGAGCAGAGAGACAGCAAGTACCATCTCTTATAGTCTTATGCAGTGGGACACATTACTCTCTCTGGTCAAAGCCTCATTTTAGGTAGGTCTGGCAATCTGCAGTGCCAATGCTGACCATTTTCTATGTTAAAGTAACACTTGAGGGGCAAAGGCATGGTCACATCCAAACCTCTAGAGACATATCCTCAAACCTCCAAATTCAAACTGCTGTCCACTGAGAAAGTCACACCCCCACAAGATCAATTAATTAGTCATGCAGTAAACTAAACAAGAGGTGGTGTCATGACATACAGGCAGATTGGACAGAGCACATCACAGTTAACCAGGATGGGGAGTGTAAATGAGTGGAAGAAAATCTGCACCCAGAGTGAAACAGCTCTTTACAAGACAGGCAACAAACAGAACTCAGCCTAGCCACTACAGCTGGCCTGACATCTACCATGACTTCTCCAAGTACTTTCCAAATGGTTCCTGGCATTTTTAAAATGCATTTTGTGAAGAGCAAGAAGTCCTAGGTTGTCTCACAGGCTGCCCTGTAATCCTTGTTATCTTACACCATTTTGTCTTGAGAAGCCGACGAGCATCTAATTTCCTGCTTCTCCACTAGCCCAGAAAATTCTGTTCAAAAAATCTGTAGTCAGACAATATTTTGTGAAGCATTTGGAAAAATGTGCTAGCTGTAGCAAAAAATTGTTACAAGTCATACTCTTTAAAATGTAATAGAAAAATTCAAATTCATACTATGATTTGTAACCTCATGTTAAGATTAGTCAAAACCCCTCCTTAAAAAATTTAACATTAAATTCATTGACAAATTGTTACAGAAGCATTTTAAGTTTATCAAGGTATTTTTCCAGCAAAACCCACTAAATCTGACCTCAAGAAATCTAGCAGGATTCCTCCTGGGTTTCAGCCAGTCAGAGCAGGGCTAGAGGGTGATGTGTGTGTTTAGAGTTTGGTTTTACTTTTTTTTTTTAAGGAAGCACTGATATTTACAATATCCTTGCCTCTATCTAAGTTCTTAGGACACCAAGAAGCTCAGCAGTTAAACTTGACCTGGAAAAATCTTAAAGAAATAATAAAGAAAAGCAATATCTAAGCACTCCTTCCTGACATCTCTCATCTTAAAAACTGCAATCATTTGAGTTTGTAAGTCTTCCAAAGGCAGAAACATCAGTTATAAAAAGAGACACTTCTCCCCATTACTGAGTTTAGTGCAAAGTTACACAAATTTTCAGAAAATGAGAAGAATCATATCTTCCTAAATATGATTTCTTCAGCCGAAACATGCTGGCTTCATCTAAGCAAACAACCCAGCTCTAGCAACCACACAAAGGAAAAACAAAGCTATATAGTGGCTTTGACTTTTTGAAATTATGCCAAGGAAGAGAAAAGAAAAAAATCTGACATTGATAAAAAATTGAGCATTGACACCAAAATGACCTGAATAAGATAATTCTAATAAAATGAGGAAAAAATTCTATCAAGTAAGGGAGATAACACATCTAAAAAATTTAGATATCAAATTGTGGTACTTTTGCAGAAATTGAGTTTCTTGCCCTTGTTAAACAGGAACTTTTGAAAATATTAGACAATGGGATCCCAGAAAAGAAGAAAAGCGTTTATGTTGCTTTTCTCTAGCTCATGATACTCCTTCATCCTGCCTCCCTGATTTACAATTTCTCTGATCCAAGAAAAATTTGCATGCTAATCTGCATCTTGCTGTAGATGTTATCACAGACAAGATCTTCATCTTCTTAAAGAAGTTGTTAGAATCATGGAAATAAATCAACAAAAACTAAAGCCACCAGTGAATAACTGGTAAAACCTTAATGATTTAACAGTCAGCTTTAGCACTGCCAAGGTTTTCAAATCCATTAAGTATACCAGGGCCAGCAGTTTCAGAAAAGTTTATCATGCACCACATTTTTGCACAGAAATTTCTTTCCAGTATGCAAAGCACAGACAGACTTCCATGAGGATGAAGTGTAATCACCAGCAACAACAATATCAAATCTTGCAGTCTTGAACACACAAAAAACCCTCTCAAACACCACTACCACCCCCCCAAAAAACCCACCCAAACCAAAAAGAGCCACAGTTTTGGGGAAAGGCATGATACTTTAATAATGACTGTTCAGAACCAAGGAATTTGTAAAGGATGTCAGGACTTCAGTTCCTCCAGTGATATTTATGGAAAGCTATACCATTAATCACTACAAATCACTGTAACATTCACTTAGGCTCTGATTCTTAAAGGCTTTGCCCAAAGCTAAAGCATTCATATGTGAGGGATGTGATGTTAAATGACATGAGTGCCTATCATTTCGAGACCATTATACACTGGCAGCAACAAAACTGCCCTATTTAACAGCCATATTATCAACTTTGATCACCTTTCTACAGAAAGCAGCTGAGCTAATACCAAAGTGACTGAAAATAGAACTGGGGTCAAATTTCTCACTGTTTTAATCATGTGGAAATACCTGTAGGTGTATTTAATAGACCTGCAGAGTGTGCCCAAACCCAGATGGGATCCAATACACACAGTCATTCACTGGTAGTTCAGCCCTGACTTCAGCCAGAGCCACTAATATCCAAACAGAACTCCATGAAAGATAACACTGAAGCCACAACAGAGCAGAAGGAAGATGTACTTGCAGATGATGAAATGCCAGACTTCTGAACTTTAATCACTGAAACCTTTACATGAAGATTGCCCTAAAACAATCACTTTCTCCCAGGATTTCTCCCAAACCAAGGGCCATTGTATTAGGAAGCCAAGACTCAATAGGAAAAGAAGCAAAAAAGCTACTTTCAAAGGAGACAGAAGAATAGATATAAGTGATTTGTACTAAAGAAGCCATGTACTTTGCTTGCAACTCAAATCACCCAGAATACAGGCAAATTAGGTTTCCACCACATAAAAAGCAAAACCAGAATTTTGACACTTACTTGGCATTTGGATGGTTACGTGAAATTTTCTTCAGCTCAATATCATTGTCACAAGTCATGATGTTTATCCCAGCTTTTGCTGCATACTTGATCTGAGAGGCTTGCTTGCAAGGATTTGTGTATATGATGTTTTCAGGAGAAATGCCCAGGTCTTGTACCAATGCCATTTCAGACTGAAAAACAGGAGTATACCAGAGTTTGTTAAGGTGCACTGCACCATCTTTCCTGAATTTTTATTAGATGTGCTCTACAACGACACTAAAGAGAACTATCTACTGCTTCTAGGGCAGAAGTACAGATTTTCAACAGCCAAATGAGTTCACAGTTCAAATTTTATTTATAATCATGGCACTTAACACCAAAGAGATGAATTTAAACCAGCAGACATACAAAAGAAAATAAGGCACACAGGCAAGAAAAACTTACTTTACTGGAACATGCAAAACCAACACCAAGGGTCCCCAGAATTTCGAGTACACCTGGAGTAGAATTGCATTTTACAGGATAAAATGGCTTGATGGGTGCCATCACATTCTGCCATTGTATGTTATTCCTTACAAGCTTTCCAAGATCACCAACATAAAATGCCTTTTTTCCAGTCTGCAAAAGGAAGAATAGGAAAATAAAGTGTCTGAAATGCAGGTTTGCTGTCAAAACAAACAACCCAAAGTCTTAAAGAACTATGTACCTTTTTTTTACCCTACTCTTAACTTTCAGATTTGACCTTGAACAATGTTTTTCTGTTCACTTAGCAACTTGAACTTGTTTTAAAAAATCAAAGGGAATACCTACCACTTCAGAGATATTATGAATGTTATTAACAATAATCTGAGATTCTTGAACAAAAGATTCTACTAAAATGCTAAATGCTGATTTTATCCAAAAATACAGATTAAGTTACACATTTCTTTCAGCTTTTTATTTTCAGAAGTCTGCAGCTATTTATAGGAAGAAAATCCACTGGGAGGAAAGCTTCCACAGTCTCAATGTAATTTATATATCTTATTATACAAGGAATAAAATCTGATGCACTAACATCCAACTAAGCTTGTTTTCGTGAAAATTTGTCTGATGGTATTTTAGTTCAGGAAGTCAAGTTTGAGACTGTTCTCCACATATCTTGTGAAGAATAAAGTTCCAAAGGAATTTTAAGAACTAGACTCCATGTTAAAGCTGACAGAATCAAGTACATAATCTTTAAGAAAATATACAGACTTTTCTGGAACTGTTAAGTTCCCTTTGCACATCTGTTACAAGGTAGTTTTTCTCAATATCAGGTCATGACGTGGGTGTAGTGGATCGAAATGCAAACAGATCATTCCAGATTTGTTCATAATGTGCAGTCAGTCAAACTACTGTAAGTGAATGCCCTACTGTAAATCAATTAAAGATCACCATAAAATAGATTATGGATCTGAACCAAGACTGTACATCAAACGTTAATTCTAGCACTTGGCTTTCGCAGATATGAAACTCTATATGTTGTGGCTTATTTTATACAAAAGTCTTTATTTCTGTTTAAAAACACAAATAGAAATTCCATCGGGTGGAAGCATACTGACCCCCTGTACGGGTCACCAGCAGGAATGGGATCTGGAGCTTTAGATCCATGGCACAGGCCTCTACCCCTTGAGCTAAAGGAGTAAATGAAAGCAGCAGGAGGCAGCTATCCTCTGTGAGCCAGCCAGTGGTTGGAGACATGACATGTTGCCAGTAGTTTACCTATTTATTTGCTAGACAGAAAAAGAATATTAGGAATCAGGATTTGGGAATCCTACACCTGAGTTCAGAAGGCCATGGAATTTAGCTATTTGCTGTACTACAGTTGACCACTCGCACATGAATATTAGTTCTGATAAACCGAGGGAAAAGTGAGCAACTCACAAGTATGGCACATGAAGAACACAGGATTTGCTTAATGAAACTTTTTTAAAAGCTTGCTCTTTCTACAACTTTGTCTACAGAACAAAAGCTACATCTTCCTGCGTCCTCCTAAGAAATGAGTGAAGCCTTATTCAAAAAATGACAATTGTAAACACAGAATTATTCAAGTTTCTTTCCGGTTGGCTGCTTCAGTAGCTTTTACACCAGTTTGTCTTGAAAGATAGCAGCTCACAATGTGCTTGTACCAGAGTTCCCAGTGGGGAGAAGGGTAACAGGAAGATGTATAAATATAAACCACGATGGCCCACAAAAAATTTAAACATGGCTTTAAACTGGCTCAGCATACACATTTGTCAGAATTCTGCTATATTTTCAGGAAAAGAACGACAGAAACGTTCTAACTGAATATATCCACTTGCACAATTTGAGGTACTTGATATAATAAAATCTCTTGAAACAATGAGATGGGAACCTGTATTTAATTACACCAGCCAGAGTACTTTCCTGCTAGCCACACTCAGGAAGGTAAGAGTTGATGCCCAAATTTCCCCAACAGAATTCTGCCCAAAGCCAGAAAACAGCAAAGGAGCAGAATTAGAAGAGGAAATTACTTTTATAAGGTGAGTGAGGCTTAGCTGACTGCTCCTTTGTTGCTATTAGCTCATCTGTTCTAAAATACTTTGACCTAGTTTGAAGACTTCGGAAATGAAATCAAAAGATCTGCAAAGCAAACTTACATGAGTATGTTCATAAATACAGTTGTCAATAACATCTGCAAGAGTTGCTCCTTCATCCAACAGACCAATGGAGTAATTTGCATCCTCAAGAAATCCTTTCATCTCAGCCGTATTCCACAAAGCCGACAGTCATAAACCAAGAAACACAAGGGATGGGCTTCCAAGCCTTATATCCGGGTCCTTAAATTATGCAACAAACTGTACAAAGAAAACAGGTGTCAATGGAAAAAGAGGCATAAAGCATACTATGATGCTATTTAAAAAATCAGTTTTCTACACCTGATGTCCTACAAACAGTAACACACCCTCTACAAAAACCAAAGATGTTTTTACCCTGCTCACCCTATATTTGCCAGAGATATGGATAGAACAATTCTACTGAAGCAAAGAATAAAACAGAAGCTGGATACTTTAAATCTGATAGGAGCTCCCAGAAACAACTGATGCAAGGCTGTTCTTGAGAATTCCAGACTGTATGCACACTGATCTGCACTGAGTTTATGCAAACTATGAAAACACTGCAAGTGCAGCATAATTGTACAAATGCCTCAGTTCTTCTCAAGTACAGCATCTTAAGCAATGCCAGCATTCAAGTGTGCAACTGGAAGACTGCCTGTAATAGAACGTTTGTGAATTTGTTATAGAAAACTTATTAATTAAATGTTAGCATTGATATTTATGTTAACATTCTAGCTTTTTTGATGCTAATTTATAACCACTGCATTTGCACATTGTATCTATTAGACTTACATTTTGTTGTTCTCTTCGTAGCATTACCTACAACACTTAAAAACCTTAATTGCAATAGAGATTAATAAAAAGAAGGCACTAGACTGGAAGTAATTTTAAAAGTGATAATCTTAGTATGTAGAATTGTTATTAAAATAAAGTAACAGTTACACAGTCTAACTTTATTTGCATCTTGCTTATCCTCAGATCTTCACTACAAATTAGCTTAGAAGTTAGTAGTTTATACACAGTGTTTTCCAAAAGACAACTTGAATCAACACAGTCCAAACACTAAAAACAGTTAAATATAGTCTTAGAATGCAGACTGACTATTTAATCACAAGTAAAAATCAGTAGACAGCAGAAAATTACCAACAGCTGACTACATATATATATCTGCACTTGCTGTAGTTGATGAATAGAACAATCTGCAGTTTACATTCCATTAGAGTTGTGGGTCTTGCTTAAAAGCAGCTTACCAGCTTACATCAACCCACTGACCACATTTCTGTTTCAACTGTCACCTTTATGACCAACACAAGTCTGATCAAAACCACCTAGCTAACTTGATTCCTTCTCTAAATGAAGACCTAAGACTTTTTAATCTCTCAGAAGTTGCATCGTACTTGTAAAAAGTGATGGTTGTTTTCTAAAGCCACCTGCACTTATATTTACAATAGCAGAATTATTTTTCTGCAAATAATTGAAAGTGTTTACAGAAACCACAAATATTACAGCTGAAAGCCAAAAATACTTCATTAGGACTGTAAAAGTTAAGATAATTTTGGCTTCAATTCAAAACAGGTCCATGGTATTAACTCTGTCTCATGTTTCATCCACCACCTCCATAGAGTAAAAAAAATTCGCAGCATAGGTTTGGTTAATGTTCTCAACAATACGAACAAAGCTGCTTTGCTGTAGTTTAATATTACCACAACTAAACAGCAGTTGCTCCTGCTTGTCATTATGCCAAATAATGGGAAAGGAGCCAGCAGGGTTTTTTATAGGCTTTCTGCACAACTCAAACATGCCCCCTATGTTTATTACAAGAGGAATTTACAGCCAGGTGAATTAACTCAGTGGCAGCTAGAATGTTCTGTTCAGAAGCTGAATGATAAAGACAAGTACACTGGGTAAGAAATATTTGTCTCACACATATATAGTGAGTCCTATGATTATCTAAGGGAATCCTGAAGATCCAAAACAATCACAGAAGAGCAAGATAATTATCACATTGATGTAAGGATTTAATTAGTTATAAAAACAATGACTAGGTGGGTAGACTGTAATAACCAGGAAAGTCATTAGTCAGTCATATCTCAGTATGAGACTAACAGCTAAAACTCCTTAAAAAATACCACCACTGAACAAAAGAAGCTTCTGAACTAGGTTTGCCTTAGAATCAGTCCAACAAATATTAACATCACAGTCATCTTTATTAAATATCCATGTTTTTCAGAGGACCAAAAAGGTTGAGTTATCTTCCCCCCACCCCGTAAAGAAATGCTGGCATCAGTATTTTACTGAAAAATCTTTTTAAGGAATTACTGTATATACAAAGGTACTACTTAGTTAGATTTTAAAATTTTGGTTGATATTTTTTCTTTTCATGCTACAAGCCACTTCCTACACTCTAAAGCATGCAGACAAGATCTTTGACCCCAGATCTACCCTACTAGAAGGTCTCAGCACACTGGAATCAGTCATAGCCCTGAACAGATTTTTAGACTCACCAGACACACAGAGCTAATGGCTTGTACCTTGTATTTCAAATGAAGCAGCTCAATCTAATGAATAGCACACTTTTCCTCTTTGAATGTGGGTGTTCATCTGAGTTACAGTGGAATAGATTTAACCTTGTTGTTTAGCACTCTTAAACGCTTTTTTTCATAGTTACTGACTGTGGTGTCTATAGCTTTCAGACAGATGGTGTAGAATACATTCCTCCAAAAGCTGCCCCATTAATTTTGGAAAGACTCAAGTTCAAGTGAAAAAGCATGGGGAGAGGACTCTTTACTACCAACTCCCCAAAGCCACCACCAACAAAAAGAACAATTCTCTAGTAAGTTAGTTTTGATGAAGAAGATTGTTTCCTAAACAAGACTTGTCTCCTGCTCATTCATCAAAAAAGCATCCTATTGTCAAGAGGCAGGGACCAAAAGGAATATATGCTATTACAGATTCAATGACAAAAATTGCAACAAACCATAAACAGCCTGATATAACATCTCCCAGGCTGCTAAACTGGGATTGCTTTTTCTAAGCACACCCAAGACATGGAAACTTTTTCATTTAACATAATTAATCTAGTAGGGAAAAAATGCTAACATTTGTCTAACTACTGTCCAATTTCCCTGTTTTCAAATAAATTACATCTCTTCAGCCTTGACAGGAAGAGTACAAAGAAAAAAAATTCCTAGAAGCACTGCTACAGCACCACAAGATAGTGGCTAGAGAAACATTTCTTTAAGGAGTTAATAATACCTTACAGTAGGATTTGGGACTCTGCTGTCACCTTATTCTGTCCTGACTGTTTCCCTCCTGAGGGGGGAGGAGAATCAGTGATAAAATTTGCAGAAGGAAATCTAAAGGACAGTTTAGGACTTTTTTTTAATGTCTATAAGATGAGTCAGAAATGATTAGAGTAAAGAGTTCACTCCTTGCTGGAAATGCTGGCTTGCTGCAAGTCATTATTTGACAGACTTGGTGTGGTAACACCACCCATTTTCGCACCTGAAATGTTAGTCTGCACAATGCTCCAGGACATATATTTTAAGTCAAACAAAAGCTGTCAAGTGGTATGAGACTTCTACATAGGCATGTAATTGCTTTCTTTGAAGTAAGCATTGCATCCTCAGGCTCTTTAACACAATGACTTCCCAGATGAAGAACTCTTAGATATAAGTCTACATATTTAAACACTGCAATTACTGTAGACATATGGAATAAAAATAAGAATTCTCTGAACAGAGTCTAAACACTCGTTTGACACATGTAAGCCTCCATAACACACAGAATTTTTATCTTTTTTTCTTTACATTATTCAAACTATGTATTGCTTGGCCTAAGAAAAGAACTTAAAAACTCCCAAAACACCTATAGGTTCGATTCTTTCATTTCTTTCAAAAACTTCATCTGCAAAAAGTCTCTGCAAACCAAAGAGGCTCCAAATAATGTCTTTCAATCATATCTTATTAAACTGAAGTATTTATGACATAATAATTATGCTGATGCAAAAATCATAAAAGTCTAAAAACATATTCTCTCATTCCTTGCAATACTGGTTCTTCAGGGGTAAGAAATAATAAAAAAAAGGAACATTTTGTCACTGGCAATTCAGTACAGAACAGGTACTACAGAACTAGTTTCCTACAGAACTAGGAAAGTAAGAAACACAAGTCCTCTATCTTCAGTGCAGGAAATGAATCCCTACCTGCTCAGTCAGTGTTAGTATTTGGCCTTCCCACTGCCCTCTGAGACTCCCAACTCTCAGTCCTCCTGCTCCACAACTGCCACCAGATCCATTTACACCAAGTCAAGAGTGCTTTCAAAGTTAGCCAGACCAGACAGCTACTGCTTCCACTTGGCACAGACAGGGCTTGTTAATACATCAGACTTCCATTGCTAATTCTCATCATTTCTGATCAACCAGATGTAGCAATAAGTAGAAGAGATTTTAAAGGAGCAAGACTTCAGGCCACAGCTGCCAGACTGTTCGGGGAGTGAGAGCTTGAAGAACAGACAGAACTAAACCCCAAGTCTTCCCCTGGCCAGTGTAACACAAGGAAAATGTGAGATGGAGAAAACTCTAAAAAGGAAGCGAGTTTAATGGAAATGTAAGTACATCTTCAGACAGAAGATTTTTATTTTAGTTCCACTGGAACATTAACACCTAACATTACAGCTATATTTAAAAGCTCACTTGACCTTTTTCCCATTAAATCACTTTGCAAGTTGAACAATACTCAAAATACCAATTAGCTCTCTAACTTACGTCTTAGCTGCATTTGAGGCAAATGACCTGTGCTTCAGCACACCAAAACAGGTACAGATTTCCTGGCAAACACTACATCACCACTATATTCAATACTGAATTACTTCTATTGTGTA
Source organism: Rhadina sibilatrix (assembly GCA_013400275.1). Lineage (NCBI taxonomy): Eukaryota > Metazoa > Chordata > Aves > Passeriformes > Phylloscopidae > Rhadina > Rhadina sibilatrix. Next base: position 1,692,616 of record VWYO01018520.1, read on the forward strand.
CATTAGTACATTATTGCTGAACACGTAATAGATCCAACCTCAAAATAAACACACATTATCTGAACATTCAGCTGCAAATAAAGCAAATCCAGTGGCATTTCCATTCTAGGGCAATCTATACCTTTCACCATTTGTCACAGCACAGGAGTCTACCAGTTAGAGAAGGAATATCTCAAAGGTGCCAGAAACAGCCCTCACCTCAAGAGTAAGACCTTCTGTCACAGCCAAAATTCTCTTCAGAACAGTTTTAGAAATTAAGATGCATGTATAGTACCTTAAGATTGTATACTTTATTCACTCCTTTCTAACAATCCTTCTGCCTTTCCTACTGTTTTACTACTTACTTTATTCCTGTTCAAGGGCAAAATGTCATGAAAGAGTTCTAGACACATACAAGAGCAAACCAAAACTTAAACTGAACAGGAGAAGCAATTTTCTCAGCCTATAAAAACCTCATCTAAAACATAACAGTGATATTCAGAAAATTCTCAGTGTTAACTGAATTCATTTGAATAAAGTATTCAACTACAAAGAACCAGATATATGCAGTTAATTCAGTAAGTTTCAAACAAAACAAAAGAACATAACCTCTGGAGATAAAGCGAGAAGTCATGATAAACCAAGCTCATCCTGTGCCTCAGCAATTCCAGTATTTTCAAAGAACAAGTTTATCCACATTAAGTACCTTATTAGGAGGCATACGAACACAACTGGCATTTGGAATCTTTGCGGTCTTTAAGAAGTACCTGGCTCAGTAAGATGTACTTTAGCATTTGCAAGTTCTACATTAAAAAGCATTCCATAATTTATAGGTACTAAGCCAAACAAAAACGCCTTCAGCTAGACAGGAAAAAAGTAATACTGTACAAATACTGTATAAAGTCAGCTTAAATGCATTTGTAATATCTGACTTAGGACTATTGTTAAAAACCACATAAAACTATTTTAACTTAACAGAACATGATAACCACACACGCTTCAGAGTTTTCTGCGCTCCTTGAGATCAGCTAAGTGCATTCATTTGTTTCCCATTATCATAGTCTTGTTTTTCTTTAATAACTATTTGCCACTTCAAAATATAAAGGCATTTATAATTGGTACACATTTTCCATCCAACAGTAAATTCCACATTCTACTGTAACCTCACTACAACTATTTGTGGAAGTGGATAGTAATTAGCAAATAATGGAGACAGGCATTTGGGAAGGCACACCCTTCATGATCAGCCTTAGTTACTGTTAGCAATAGTAAATTTTAACTATTTCAGTATAAACTACTCTAAGAAACTATATAGTACTCAGCAGGTCATGAGTTGATGTTTGCCTTCCAATTCATTACTTCAGAATTATCACTGAGAGACTAAAGTTACAGGATTTTATTTCAGGATTTCTGCAGCCAACAACCCCAATTCAGAAAAGTAGCTTTATTTACCAAGTTTACAGCAGAACTTCATCACATGATTGTACTGGGAAAGGTGTTAGGTGAGTAAAATTTTTAGTCCCCACCACCACCCTGAATGAAAGTTCTTTGTAATTTTGATAATCTATATCCAGACAGTTATCTTGCTTACAAAAAAAACCCCAATACAAGCTGCACTTTTGCAAGTATCCTCTCGCATACAGATGAAGAGAGACTTACATGGACAAGTTAGGAGATGGAACCCTACTATCATCAGCTAGGTTCCCAAGGTGGCTCAGCGTTGAAGTCGAACTGCTCTCTATAAAGCACTTCTCCTAAGCCCTCTGGATAGTTGTAAACTTGATCAGAGATTTTGCCCTGCAGGGAGAAAAATACACACGAAAATAAATTCCATGGCCAGAACAGAATAAAAGCTTTATCATAAAACATGTAACAAATGCCTTTTCAGTAGTGCTTTTAAGGAAGCTTACAACACCCCACCATGAAAGTTTATAATCACATCAAACACCCAGTTTTCAAGAGTTTATATAAACTCTGAGCCAGAACAAGTCAGATGTACAAAGAACTGCTAAAACACATGAAACTGCTTGTTTGTACTTATCTTTCACAGTCTGAATGGGCAGATTTTCAAAACTAATGGCAAAGAGCTCTACATTATTCTGCTGTAGGGTAGTATGCCTTAATACTGGACTACTCTCAGAAGTGTTTTTAACCCTGTAACCACTGCATTCTTCCCCTCCCCACTTCCTTTCTATTTTAGAATTCCCTTGCCACGTTCCTTCTCCCTCTGCTGTGAATGAATACAGCATGTGGGTGAAAAAGCTATGTGGGTGAAAAATACTGCTTTATATAGTGAAACTGAACACCACACAGACAAATCCAGAAATGAGCAAGAGAGTAGAAACAAAGAAACTTATGCTTACCTTCAGGAATGAGGAAACATTTCAGCTGGCCCTTAAAGGCTATTATACACATCACCAAAGTAGCATTTTAAAATATAAGGCTAGCTTACTCAAGGTAAAGCAATCACACAAACCAGTACAATGAACATAAAAGCAGTCAAGGAAGCATTTATTAGCCCTGTTGAGAAGTTATTCCTCCTCAAAACAACAATAATTTTTATGGAATTAAATACACAACTAAACTGGTCACAGGCAAACCCAAAATACAATGAAGTCTCTACAAATTCACTGTGATATATGGCAAGAAACACAGAATGTATCAATTGTAAAAACATACCTTTGCTACTTTCATTATTTAAGTAATACTACATGGGCTGACTACAAAAGCCTGACTTCTGGGAATCACCCAACACAAAAGATAATCATCACAGCCATGTCAAACTCCTGAAGTGTACTTTTCCACTTATTCTTGCTATTGGAAAACTAAACAAGTACACTCTATGAAGTACTGCATAACACACATGCACACAGTGCAACTTGAGGGTAACTGTTTCACAGCAACTCCCACAGAGCAATCCCTGCAGCTTTACCACATAAATTAGCAATTACTAGCATGCAACACTAAAACCCCAATGCTTCAAATTTGAGATATTACAGAATCTTGCTGGTTAGAATTAATGTATATGTATTATATTTGACCTTTTCCTTTCACTAAAGCAAGAAGTCAGTAGCATTTAGTTCTGCACACAACAGTTTTACAAAAGGAAGGTGTTGCCAACTTCTAAAATTAACTAGTAGCTACAATATTTCCTACTGCTGTTCTGATTATACCCAAGAATTCATACAAATTTTCCAGTGATAGGAATTACGTCTACCTTCCTAGCCAAACATGTCATTAAACACAAGTGCTTCTAGGGAGAGCACATGACCTTCAGCACAAAACTTAAAATGCAATGCTTCAGCCAAATATCACCTGCAGTATTATACCAATAAATATTCTCATATGTCCCAAGGAGGAAAGTTTACAGTGAAAGTTCCTGTGGAGCAGGAATGAAACCCGACCATTTTCTTAGCAACAGTCAACTTTGAGCTGTGCTGAGTTGTAACTGTCTTTAAGAACTTCTTTTAAATGAGAATTATTTATCCAAAGGATCTACACAAACATATACAAAACAGTCTGACTGCTCTCTTTTGTGCAGCTTTGTCACTTCTAAACATTCAGAGGAAAATGGTACAATTTGAGTCTTTCCAATCACAGTCATTTTAGTCTACTTTAGCCAGCAGAAAGAAGGATTTTGCTGTAGAGTGGCAGAGCTGAGCTACCATTGTAAGTAGAAGTGTTTTAGATAACCATAACCTAACGGGCAAACCCAGTTTACCAAAATTGCATCTGTTACCAACCACAATGAAGCATTCCTTGTTTAAGGGTTTTAAAGTAGGTATAAAAGTATTCCTTGCTAAGCAGTGAGCTTTGAGTTGTGGGGATAGTCAGCAAGGTAGCTCTGCCTTTTAATGTTCAAGTGACATCTATATGCGTTTATCTCTCATCTGTTGGTATACTCTACTAGCAGGTTCCTGAAGGTTGACTACAGCTCAAGCAACAACAGCCACAACTCACCTGAGGACTCAATCACCTCACAGTTGTCCACAGCACATAGTTTTGTCACCTGCATCCCTGCAGCAAGCCCTGTAAGTACCCAGCAGGGCTGGGCATTTTCCAATTCCCTGGTCCCCTCACATATGATGCCAAAAAGACTACAAAACCAGTCATCAATTTATTTTCTTTTTAAAAAAATCCACTGCATCTGTTTCTGAGAAGAGATCCTTTAGTTGCTTGAGCTAAAATATCCATTAACCAAACCCTAAAAATCTAGAATTACAATGACCTTGCATATTTACACTGAGTGACAGACTCAGAGGCACCAAAGTTACTCTGGTTCACAGAAAAACCTTAGTATTTTTGAGTTACAGTAAGCCTCTTCCAGATCAGGGAGAGGACACTGTGGCAAGGGGATCCCCATGGGGGAGCAGGTCCTGAAGGAAGCACAGGTCCCTGTTCTCCCATGAACCATACTCTTGCTCCTGTGCAACAACAACAATCTTTAGAGCTAATATTTACCATTATACCCAAATTAGCGCACTACATGATTAAGTCTTGTTTTCAGGAAGGGACAATCTTAATTGTCTTCCAGAGCACTCTGTCTCCCCTTTAATTTGGAGAGATGGAATCATTTCCAGCAGCACTGCTGCAATCACACACCTGCACCGGCCTTCCAGGGAGCGGCAAGAGGCACAAGCTGCAGATCCAGGGGCAGGCTGCAGTGCTGAAAGGCAGTAATCCTGCCTCCAGTAAAACTGTGCCCACAGGAGAAACATTCCCAAAGCTGTTCACCACCAAACAACAACCTCCCCCTCCCAAAGACCCTCCTTTTTCTGGGATTTAACAGCCTTCCCCGGGAGCCCAGTGGGAGGGATGGGGGGGAGCAGGCCGGCTGGCTGCCTGCCGGCGGTCTTGCCTTCAGGAGGCAGAGAAGGGAGCTCACCACAGCCAGAGGCACATGGGGAAGGGGCTGCCTTGTCACAGGCAACAGCCACAGCAGCATTGTTCACACGGTGACAGGAAGGAAAGAACTAGACTGGACCAGTCCAGACTGGAACAAACCCCTCCTACCATCACCATTATTCACAACCCCCACCTCCCCCCCCAGCACCACTGCCTCCCACGTCTATCCAAGGAAGAATAGTGGGCAAGTGCAGTGTCTTCAGAGAGAAAAATCTGGCAGCCAGAGAGGGCAGAAGTGGGGAAGGACTACCCCCCAATTCACTAGCACACAAGAGACCCAATCACGTATCTGACTAGATGGTAGGCAGATCTATGCTGTTTTATCAGACTTCACACCACGTTTTCTTTCAGGGTGGCTATAAGCAACTGGGACCACACAATTGTATCCTGGCTAGTCACCGGAGACTGCTGCAGACGTCTGAAATGCAGTGCTTCTCCTGCTTACAGGCACAAGGCAGCTGTGCAGGACTTTGTACTGCAGAAGATGCACTTCAGAAAAGCTCAAAAGGTTTAAGTTCATTTTCTTCCCTCTTCACCACAACTAGGTAACTCCCCCAGCACACACAGGCATTTTCATGGGCTCAGACTGATGACTAGAAAAGACCTGCACTGCTGTCTAGTACCCAGCCATAACAGCATCCTCTTCAGCCTCACCATGATCGTGCACTTGTCCTGTCCCATCCATGGGCCGGCTCACTCACCATGCTCTCAGCTCCCCTACCACCAGGAACAGATACTTCTACTGATATCTCACCACTATAACTCTGCTGACCTCCTACCAAATAGGGAGCTGCAGCCAACACACACATGCTCCGGACACCCCAATATTCAGGTGCATGCACTTTACACACACGAATCCAGCTGGCAGCCGAGCAGGAACCAGACTCTCTTCTCCACACCTTCCAAAAGCCAGTAGTACACCAGTGGCCAAATGGACCACAATACGTTGGCAGAGACAGCCAAGCCAAGAAGGTTGAGCTCAACCAAGAGACTTCCAAAAGGTGCCTTCGGCGGCACCAAACCTGCCACCTACACTGAGGGTCTGACCAAGAATAAAGGCTGCGCCGTGAGATGACCAGGAAACTACCCCCAGGCAAAGGGAGAGGATTGCTAACGGGAGGGAAGGGCTCCCTTTCCACATGCAGGGTGACACCACGGCCCTTCTGCGTGAAGGCAGTCCCGGAAAGCGTCACTTGTGCAATGCCCTTACAACTCCTGCGTGGCTCTGACAGCCGGCGCTGCCACCCCGCTCCTCGGCGTGGCTCTTGTTCACCATGCCGAGGGGGACAGGTGAGGAGGCCTCGTACAGGCGCAGCTCAGGTGAGGGGAAAAGTGGAGCATGGCAGCTGGAGCCCGGATGGATAATCACGCTCACAGAAGCACAACATGGCCCCTGAGAAGCAGGAGACGCCGCGGCCATGCCATCAGCACTTCTCCAGCCTCTGCCCCCGTCAGGCTGCCCAGCGCCGAAGCCCGTCACACACGGCTGCTCCCGGGGGCTCGGGGAGCTTACAGCGTGTGGGTCACACGTGGAAAGGGACCCCGCAGCTCCCGCACCGCAGCCTGTGCTCCCAGCCCATGCAGCTGCCACAGGGCACCGGGCAGACCCTCTCTCTGCGGGATCCCGGCGAGGACGCCCCTCGCCCCCCGCTCCCAGGCAGGGGCGCCCTGCGAGAGGCAGCAGAGCCCTGCGGGCGCGGGTCTCCAGCCGTGGGCACTGCCCCGGCTGTGAGGGGGAAGACACCGTACAGCCCCCCTCCGCAGGAATCCGCCATGTTAGGGCGGCCGCCGAGCCCCCGCTGCCCGCGGAGCCGGCGGCCCCGCCGCCCTTCCGCGTCCCCGGGACTGCGGGAGAAGGGGAGCGGTGGCACCGCCGCAGTGTTCACCCCGGTGCCCGGCCTCTGCTCCCGGCCCGTCACCGCTCGCACGCAGCGCTGTCCGCCATGTTAGCGCGGCGGCCGTTGACCCTCCGCCCGCCGCCGCCGCCAACCTCGCGGGTGCGGGGGTCTCGCTGCCCGCCCGCTCGGCCCCCGCACTGCGGCCCCGCACCGCCCGGCGCGCCGGGGGACAGCGGGAGCTCCGGCCCTGACTCATTCCGCCGTTCTCCATCTGCCGCCGCCGGTGGCAGCCGGTCTCGCCCCACGCCGCCGGGCAGAGAAAGGGCAGCGGGAGGAACGGGCCCCATCCCCAAACCTCCCCGGCAGTCACCGCCACGGTGCTGCCCGCCGGGTGCCCCTCCGCCCTTTCCGGGGACCACGACCACCGCTGCCCATCCCTCCCTGAACTGCCTCAAGCAGGGGGAAGCCCCTATCGCTCCCGCCCGCCGCTGGTGACTACGGACGCTCCGGCCCGGTTCGGAGCTTGGGGTGGGCGTCGCCACCGCTTCCCTCTCCCCACCTCCCCCACGGGCGGCCAGAGCCCCAGGACCCCCGCTCCGGTACTCACGTGAGATAACGGCCCGAAAGATTTGGTAAATCGTCTTCTCTTTTTAGGCGGAATTTTTAAAGAGGGATGTGGGAACCTACAGCAGAAATACAGGCGGCGGCAGCGGCGCCTTCCAGGGCCATAGGCTGCGGGGGCGGCCGGCGGGGAAAGCGCAGCGCAGCGCTGGGACCAGAGGGCACAGACGGAGAGAGACAGAGCCGGAGCGGGCCGGGGGCTGCGGCAGCGGCGGGCGGAGGCGGGAGCGTGGCCGGTGAGCTGCAAGCGAGCGAGCGGAGACACGGGGCGAGAAGAAGGGGCCGCCGCCGGCAGCGCTTTTATAGGGCNCCGCCCGCCCTGGCTGGCACCGAGGGTGTTGCAGGAGCGATCAAGTCTTTGGTTAGTTCCTGACACAAGCCAGGGCAGGGACACTGTCAACATCCCCCCGGGATCCCGGGCATGTGGTTACCAAACGTGTCTTCACACGGTATCTGGGCTCTGTGCTTCTACTAACCCGAGACTTACTCTGTGTCACTACGGCTTTGAGCAGGTGGAAAAAGAACCCAGGGTTTAATGGTCAGCCAGAAGCCTCCTTTACCCAGTTACTAAAAGCCTGACAGCTCGCCCTGATTCCCTGGGCGTTGATAAGCTGCTCATAATACACACCAGAGGAAACTAATTACACTGCATAACTGGCAGCCTCAGTCTCCCAGCAATTTCGGGCCTTCAAGAATCCTGTAAGTAAATACATGAATGGAAGGCTTTAGCTGACCCATACAATTCACACAGAGTTTCACTGAAGCTCTGGGACATCTTCAGCACACCTCAAAGCTTTTAGTTCTTTCTTAACACCCTTTTGAGGGAGCATTGCTCAGCTGCAAGTAGAAAAGAGCCATTCAGAGATGAGATGCCTCAGTTAAAAGTTAAAAAACTGTTTCATGGTCGAGCTGTGGATGAACCTTGATCTACCAGCCTGGTTCTGCCATGCCAATTTTACTAAACCACACAGGGCTGCTTTTTTAAAAACTCATTCCAGCAATCACAATTCTTTCCAGACACTAAAATATGTAGTTATGCAGTTCACTGAAATCCACCAAAAGATATACTTGTTCTGGTAAATACTTATTCCTCTCAAGGCACATTTATTTTCTTTTAAAAAGGCATGTTAGTACAATTTGCCTTTTTTTTTTTTCCCAAAGCAAATTTGAGTTTGTTTAGTTTTATAGTAGACAGAATTTAGAAGAAGAGTGAGTAGATACATACCTGTCATCTCTTCAGAAAAAGAATGGGACTGAGGTTCTACAGCACACAGAGATGGAGTTTGTTTACTCTTTTCATCTGTTACCTCATTCTCTTTTGCTAATAATTTTAAATGAGGAGGAAGTGAACTGAGAAATGTATGCAGTCTCATTATCATGTCTCCTTTTTCATGATAACAGCACTAGTAGGTTATGGATGAAGTTACTAAAAGCAGATATATTGATTAGGAAGTCAGAAAACCTCTTACATACACTTGCAACAAACCCTGTATTGAAAACCAAAAATTCAAGTTTACAGTTTGCACTGCTGTTTTTTCAGGTGTGTTCAGAAGTGTTGCACCCTTCATCAGTGACTTACCTGTATTTTGAGTTCCTATTTCAGAATGCAAGTGCAGGAAGTGGGATCAGATTATATTTAAAACAAAACAAAATCAACCCCCAAAACAAACAAACAAAACAGAACTAACAAACTAACAAAAAACCCAAACCAGAAAAAGCTATAGAGAGATAGGAAGAGAAATTTGGGCAGAGCTTGGTTATGGCACCATAATTGTGAATCATTAACAGGCAAAGAAAGGAGGAAGGGATAGAGGGGAGGACAAAGGTTACAGTGATGTATACAGAAGAGCAGTCCAGAAAGCTGTATTCATTAGGAAGGTAGATTTTTCAAAACACATCTTTAGAAGGGATATAAACTATGAAAAGGACTTGACTAGTTTGGAGATGTTACTAAGTATTTTATATATGTTCTTGGAGATCTCCTGTTCATATTACTTAAAGATATCCCAGTGATATATGAGTGATCTCACTGGCACACGTTACTGCCCCATTCATCTTCCCAGGAGTCTTTATTTTGGTAGGTAGGGGATATTTTTAATATTCTTATCAGGAGTAAGAAAACAGATGGACTGTTTAGGAGGAGTGCATAGTCACGTAGGACAGGAAAAAGAACTTCAGTTTGATATGCAATTAATTGGGGGATCTGTCAACTGTTTTAAAAATGCGTGGAAGGAGGGAGGATTTCCTGCTCGTGAAGGAAGCAAGCTTGAAAACAGAAACATAAACTTCATCCTCTCACATCTACTGGAAAAAGAAGTGACACACTATCAGAGAGAGTACAAGACTGAACTGTGTAGTCACTTTATACAAAGCGAGAAAAAAATGATGGATGAATGCTTTATACAGCATTTCTGCTACCACAGGTGATATTAATGCAGAACTAGAAAACTGATGCCACAACTCAATGTGTATATATATATTTTAGCAGTCCTGTTTTGTCTGGAGAGGCAAAATATAAAAAAAAAAACACCTTACAAAAAATTTCCTTCTGTCTCATTTCTCTGCACTCACTTTTAATACTTGGATTCCTAATATTATATGGCTCCATATCCATAATTCATAGATTAGCAGAGTAAAAATTTACATTTTCTGCTCCAAAGATAGAAAGTCAGCAAAGCACAAAATGCATCTCCAGCTCTGAGTTCCCTTTACTTCCAACTATGAGGCACTTCTACCGCATTTGGTGTTTTGGGGTGGTGTGTTGTNTTCCCTTTTTTGTTTTTTTTTTTTTTTTTTTTTTTTTTTTTTTTTTTTTTTTTTTTTTTTTTTTTTTGCCTCCACTCTTTCTTTTCAATATATAGTTCACAGTTGGATGTAGACAAAATCAGGTGTTATCCCTATGACGCAGATAAACCGGAGCAGGAAAGACATCCTTCCCCACTTCATCTCTTGGAGTGCAAAAAATACTCACTAATGAGGCAACCCAGTGGCCAGGAGCTCCAGATTGGTTTGGACAGATGTCTGAGGTCTGCACAGCCTCATGACCTTCCCTGCTAATCCCAAGTATTTCCTTCTCTTAAGGATGTCTTCCTAAGGGCTTTTTTCTCCTCTGGTTCTCCCATTTCCTCTCCCTCTTGGATGCACTCTCTATCACCACTCATCAGTAGCGGGGTTGGATTCCACTCCTGCAGTGAGAGAATGAGATTATTTCCTCCTCCATCTCCTCTTCCTCTTCCCCCACTGCTGCCAACTCCTGCAGCAGTCAGTGTTTTTTTCTTAAAGCCTCAGGTGCAGGAATTATGTGATTACACAGGAATTTCGCCTTCCATTGAGAATAAAATGTTCCTAGCTACTGCAAACTCAATGCAACAGAAGACAAATATAAATAATGATCCACCTTCCAATGTAGGGAAAAGGTTGCTTCAATTTCTGAATGGTTGGACTTGAAAGAATGTTCCCTGTTCCATTTCCTTTTACATGTAGTGGCACTCAGTATAGTTGACACTGGGTATAGCTAAAAATCTATAGCCATCCAGCTGGAGCACTCAGCTCTTGGGCTGGGAGGAAAGAATCAGTCCAAAGTACATTTTTGTCTGAGCTGCTCAGAGCAGGAACACCTGTGCAAAGGGAAGAGGCATGAGAAAAAAAAATGAAGGCTGTGATAGCTCTGGATCCCTCATACCCAAAATGACATAGAAATACTAGAACTTCAGTAGTCCCTCTTTTTAATAAAACAACCAGTATAAATAGAACCTTGTAGTAGCAGTATCAATTGATACTCTGATCTTCAGACCTTTTTTATTGCTGCATACTTTGGAGCTAACACTGTTCCAGCCAGTTGACAGAAATGCTGATAACCAGCTGGAGGATGATTCATAATTATTAAAAGCTCAGAGGTGATGGGAGGAAAGACATGTCTGCCTTAACTCACAGGGACAGTCACCTTTCACCTATATTTACTGACTAGTTTTCTGGATCAAAACAACTCAGGCAAAAATTAGGTTCCGCCTTTCTATTGGTTTCAGAAGAGTATAATTTCTATGGAGAGTAGTTACAGAATATATCTCATACTCACACCAAGTAGTTTTCACAAAGCTTATGGAAACATCAGCTCAAAGAACTACATAAAGTCATCATGAGTAAGTAAAATTAAATTTGTGTTGTTCTTAAAAGTCAAGGAAAAAGAGGGAAAGAGCAAGAGAAAAGTCAGTCTCGCTTTAGGAGTATTCAGTGGTTTACCATAAGCTGATTGCAGTTCAATGCTAGAACAATGTCAGCTCCAAAAAATCTAGACTGGAGGGGCAGAAACTAAGAGAAAAGAACCAGCCAGCAACCATGTATCATACCACTGCTCACTCACTCTCTCGCTAGTGGGATTGGGAGAGAATAGGAAGGGTAAAAGCTGGAGAACTCTGTGTTGAGATAAAGAGTTTACTGGGTAAGGCAAAAGCCATTCACACAAGCAAAGCAAAGCAAGACAAGAGTGAATTACTGCTTCCCAGGGGCAGGCAGGTGCTCAGCCATGTCCAGGACAGCAAGGCTCCATCAGATGTAACTGTTACTTGGGAAGAAAAATGCTGTCACTCCAAATGTGCCCCCCTCCCTCTTTCTCCCCCCGACTTTTTTTGCTGAGCATGATGTCATGTGGTCTGGACTATCCCTTTGGTCAGTTTGTATCACCTGTCCTGGTTGTGTCTTCTCTCAATCTCCCATGCACCCCCAGCCTCCCTGCCAGCGTAGCAGCATGAAAAGCAGAAAAGCCCTTGGCTCTGTGTAAGCACTGCTCAGCAATAACAAAAATATCACTATATTTGCAGCCCTGTGTTCAGCAGAAATCCAAATCCTAGCCCCATACCAGCCACAGTGAAGAAAACTAACTCTACCCTAGCCAAAACCAGCACATCCAAGCTACTAAACAAGGACTATTTAAGAGAATATTCAACTGTGAGAATTACTTGAGAGTCTAGCCACCTGCATGCTTACTCCACATTAACTGGTAAAGAAAACTCAAAAGTTTTAAGTATCTGCAACACGATACAGACTTTTTACTGTCAGAAATGTGCCCAAGTCGAGATCAGATTAGAAATTACTTGTGTTCATTATGTGATAGATATAGAACTGTGTATTAATCACACCCTGTTATCCAGGTGCACTGGATCATCACTAACACCTGAAGGGTCAGTGGGACACCAAAGGTTATGCCTCTGTGGAATTTATCATTTCTCATTTTAAAATCTCTGAATTGGAGAAGTGGCATGAAGTCCCCCCATGTGGATAAATAGGCAGTGCTGGTTCCCAGAAAAGTGAACTGGTCAGCAGCAATAAATCAACTTTAAAACACAATACTCCAAACACTAAAGCAGAATGAAGTGGTCTGTGTACCATGCAAGGAGGTTAAAAGTATTCATATCATGTGCTGTTACTGATGATCATTGAATGGGGAGATTCTTTCTCATTAACTTTTTTTGGAATGAATACTCTATGTTGTCATTGGTTGCATTTGCAAGAAGCTTTTGTTCCCAGATATTTATTCTCAGCCCTGTAGTTCTTGTGTGAGTAGTCTTCCTCAAATGTGATCCTAGTTTTATGCAATGATTAAGAGTTTTTTCAGGCTGCTTGGCTTGCTAGTTGTTCTTGACAGTCACTTTTCAGCTTTCTGAACATGCACATGGTCATCTCATGACTTCTACTAACAGCATCCCCTGACAGCGTCCAATTTTGCTGAGCTTCCCCAGGCTGCTAGGGCATTTTGTCAAGAGTGAAGACTCACAGTCTTCAAAAGAAAGATTTCCAGGGGAAAGATTTCTAACCCCTGTAGAAGCACTTTCTACTTGTCAATGTCTTTCATCACCCTCCTAGCTCTGAGAGGTGGTGATGATCTCCCCCTTGTTATCCAAGAGCAGCAAGAAGGGAAGTGGTCTCTTGAGATTGCACTCCAGTGCCATCAGAGATGCCTCCAGATGTGAGCCTAGATTTTCTCTCTCACTGACAATGTTGTCTCACACATTTTGGGGCTGAGAGAACCACAAGGCAGAAGCCTTTCCCACTAGCATGAAAGAAGCAGGACTCTTACACAAAATTCTAGCAAACTCCTTTACTACTTTAAAAGCAAGTAACAACACATTTGAAAAGCAAAATTGACCCATTTAATATAAATCTCATAAATCTTGTTTACTTTGCTTCCATGATTAGAGTTGTTATGTTAGCAGGAGGAAGATGAGCAGCATGTAGCAGTATTCACATCCCTCTGCATTTGAATTTTCTGTAGATATACATTTTTCCCTGAGAAATTTAAAGCTTTTTAAAAAAAGAATTCTTTTTTCTTTCACACAAAAAACCCAGAAAAACTACAGATGATAGGTTGGCAATAGTGACCAGCATGGAATAGTTACCTCTTTAACACAGTCCAGAGATACAGAAAGGTCTGTCACATCTGTGTCACCTGCATACAGAAAGGAACAGGCTGTGGACATGTGCATTTGGTTGTCAGACCACGGCAGGAGCGCTGCTGGTACTCAGGGCCTTCAAACAATTTTTTTGTCAACATGCTTTTGAGTCCTTAATTGTACTCAGCCACATTTGATCTTCACCTTGAAAAATTGTACCCACGTACCTTCTACCCTTTCTAGGGCTTGGGCCTTAATGCTAAGATTTGTAGCTTGCAATTTGTCCCAGTCTCAGTCTTTCTGCAGTTCTCAAAAACGAGGAAGGAAACCCCTCTTTAAATTTTGTGGCCATTAAGATCCCTGATCTTGTTCAGGACTGGAGCCATCTTGGCTCAAGAATGTGGAGGTATGTGCAGCTCAGATACATTGCTGGAGGTGAAACAGTAGCTACAGATATCATCTGCTCAGGGTACTGTGTCAGTGCTATTCCCTGGCTTCCCTATTTCCAGCCAGATTTGCAGAAGCAACAGGAAAGTTAGCAAAACAAGGCAAACAGGACAGGGATATTTTTGTTACACTCCGTTTCCTTGTAGTTGGTCAAAGTACTCAGTACCTTCCAAATCTGACCAGATAGAAATGCAAGTGAAAATTGAACTTGAAGTGAGCACCGGATAAGCCTGGAGCAATAGCTTGTGTTTGATGCCCTTTGTCCTGCCCTGTTTCATCAGCAAGAGCGAACAGCCTTTTGTGCACACTCAAACCACAAGATGTAAGTGCAAAGCCAGCAGATCTCTATTTTGGTCTCCCAAACCCCAGGGCAAGACCCCAAGGAGGACATTATGCAGGACAATGGGGTCATGCCAGCCAGGAAGCCCCAGGATAGCAGGGGCTGTAGCCAGGGCCCCACTGGGTGGCTGCAGAGCAGAAAGACCAAAGGGCAAAGAGCTGCAGAGCTGAGCTGAGCTGAGCTGAGCCTTCAGCCCTGGGCAGTCCTCAGGGGTCCTGGCCCTCTCTATGCCATGGTGTTCTGCCATGTCTGTACGTGTGCTGTTTACCTCCCTGCAGAGAGCTCCCAGGCCAGGGGAAAGCAAACTGCCCAGCCCCTGCAAGCTCAACTGCTGCAAGGAGCAGGGAGATAGTCTGATTTAAGGAGCTAATACTGGTACCAGTAAACATACTGCAGTGGTCACTTCCTGCATACTTATTCTGCATCTGCTCATGAAAAATACCACCTAGACTAGACCATTAATTTTGCCTGGTGCTTTTAGACTGGCATTTGTTTCTTTTTATTAGATACATTTTTCCAAAGGGAAAATTGTCTGCCAAAGGGGCAGATAATTGCTATTCCATCTTGAAATTAAAACAAACAAAAAAGACACAATCAACTTTCTTGTCATGTATCATTTTCTTGCATGATTTAGACTTTGTTTCCTCTCTTCTCTCCTGATGGGAAATGTGGGGCAGGGCCCCAACACAGCATGTGGGAAGCTGCTGTAGTCCTATAGCTGAGGTGGATCATCATCAGCTCAGGTGCCACAGGAGCTGGAAGGAGAGATGGCTGCCCCCATGTCATCCATCATGGGAAAAAATGCCCAAAGCAGTGTGTATTTAAGGTTACCATCTCCCAGATGGCCCTTTACTCAGAACATCCCAATATGTTGTTAGCTACAGAGCAGGGCTTTGGGCTTGTGTTTATTGTGAGAAACCAAAGGCATCATTACCCTTTTCTGTAATAGCAGTGCAGTTTAAATTAATGATTATAATAATAACTACGGAGTGTGTTTCTGAGGTTTTGCTACACGTAAACACAATCATAAGTGTAATCAATGTCAATGACTTCCATTTAATTCTCAGACAAAGTTTGCTTTTAAATACCACACCAGATTTGACACGGTCAATGATAAATGGAATGCAATTAGTTCTACTATTTGCTTTGATGATATGCTAAATTATTTCTTACAACAGACCATTTATTATCCAAAGCTAATGGTTACACTCTTGCATTTAACAAGTCTAATGTATCTTAAACCATGGCAAACTGATAAGTTTCAAAATTAGATACTAAAGGCTAGAAATAAGTGATTCCGTGAATGAGTTTCATCTAATAAATCTTTGTCAATGCTCAAGTAATAAAATCCTAAATTGGAAGAGTTTTGTATATATTCCTCATAATTGCACAAATAAAAAAATAATTATGCTGCCTCTTAATGATTTGCAGTTAATGGATATTTAATCTTAAGGAAAATATTCAAATTTAAATGTTCTTATGGTATTTTTAACATAATGCATCTTCTGATTGTTAACAAGACAATTATTATGTTTTTTCTCCTCCAAAAATTTATTATGACTTTACCATAATAATTGAAAAATTAACGAAGAGTGTAGTACTTCAGAAGACAAAAGTAATTTCCTAATTTTTCACTTTGTGTTGGTTTTGCATGGCCTGTTTTTGGTAGCAGAGGGGCCACAGAGGTGGCTGCTGTGAGAAGCTGCTGGAAGCTTCCACCATGTCCAGCAGAGCCAATCCCTGATGGCTCTGAAGATGGGCATGCTTCTGGCCAAGGCTGGGCCAATTAGAAATGATGGTAATGCCTCTGTGATAACAGATTTAAGAAGAAATCAAAACAAAGGTGTGAGGTGCAGTTCTAATTCCAGCCAGAGAGGAGGAGGAGATGAGAACATGTGAGGGAAACCACATGGACACACCAAGGTCACTGGTAAAGGAGGGCAGGAGGTGCTCCTGGCACTGGAGCTGAGATTCCTCTGCAGGCTGTGCTGAGGCCATGGTGAAGCAGCTGTGCCCCTGCAGCCCATGGATCCATGAGGGATGCAGAGATCCACCCACATTCCGTGGGGGAGATGCCCACACTGGAGCAGGTGGATGTCTGGAGGAGGCTGTGGGAGACCCAAATAGAGATGGAGGGCCCTGCTTCCATGCTGGAACAGCCTGTCCTTGGAGTACTGCACCCTGTGGAAGAGTGCTGTAGAAATTTTCAGAGGACGGTATGCCCGTGGGAGGGACTCACTTTGCAGCATTTTTGGGAGGACTGCTGCTCATGAGAGTGGATCCATGTTGGAGAGGTTCATGGAGAACTGTCTCCTGTGGGAAGGGACCCCATGGTCTCACAAGGGCACAGCTTCTCTCCCTGAGGAGCAAAAGAAAACCTCAGGTGATTAACTGATCAAAAGCCCCATGCCCTATCTCCCTGCTCTGTCAGTGGGAAGGAGGGAGGTGTTGGGGGAAGAAAAGGTGTTTTTAAGGGTGTATTTTACTTATTATTCTCCTCTGATTTTGTTAGTAATAAACTCACTCTGTGTCTCTTGGAGTGTTTTCTCCCAGTCCTTGTCTCAACTCATGAACCCTCTGTTAAATTTTCTTTTCCTCTGTCCAGCTGTATCAGGGGAGGATGAGTGAGCAGCTTTTGTGGGTGCCTGGCATTTGGCCAGTTTCAAACCATGACATGCTTATGTTCAAATTTCCTCCTATCATCAAAAGGTAGGCCCGTCCCATCTTGATTTATTTTATTCAAAGTTTCAAAATAATGCAGGCAGCATAATTTGTTTGTTGCTAGAGAAAACTCTTTCGTAACATGAAGGGCTACAGAAATAGGCAAATAATTCATCCTTCTGTGGTAACCTTAATAAAAGCAAGCCAGGCCTACACCAGGTTGATTTGCCCCAGTCATCCTGCACACACTTGCCTGCCCCCTCCCAAACACCTCCTGCACTCCCCGTTCTTCCTCCCTTCATTCTACCCACACCTGGCTGCAGCCTCTCCAGGTACATCCATAAATCTTACACTCTTCTGCCATTTCCTTAATGTTATTCTTTCTATTTATCTAATTTCTCAGAGACTTTTTCTCACTCTAGTACCTTCTCCCATTTTCCTACATGTGTGTAGGGGTTATTCTTCTCAGCAATTCAATCCCCTTGAAGATGATAGGAAGAGTTGACACTATGGATGAAGGGAAACAGAAAATATGCCAGTGTTTCATGATGAACACTTAAAAACATCACAAATACCATACTGGTCTCAGTAAAATCTTAACAATTAGCAACCATAGATTGCCTGCCCATTCTGCCAAGGACTATGCAGAAATAAAAAGGGCATCTCAGCATTTTTCCATAGGAGAAAAAGAATTCAAATCATCCTTCCAATTTTGCTGTCCATACATTGTCTTAATAAATCTGTTCATTTGGAATAAAAACAGCTGCAACAGGGAGATTTGACTTGGGAAATTCCACTTGCAGGACTACAGCTAATACACTGCTGTGTTTGGTAGCCTTTATTTTAAGGCTCTGCCTCATTATTTTCTCTGTAAGCTGTCCGGTCTCTAAATTCTGATCAGAAATATATTCCCATCATCCAGATGACATCCTGTCTCCTGACAACATTTTGGCTGGGATAACACTTCCCTCGAGGATCTCTGTCTAGATGAAAGAAACCTCCACAAATTCTGCATGACTGGCCTAGGGCTGCCTGAAGGTGCAAGCTCTGCTTAACTCTGCCCCTACACTCCATAGCATGTATTCATCACTCCTGCACTTAGCAAGATTCATAAAGATTTTTGACAGATGATACATACCTTCTAAACTTTGGTTTTCCAACAGAAATATCAGAACATGGCAGAGAACTGCTACTTTTTCAGTTTGAGGAAACCTGCAGATGCCAAGAGTAGCAGTCTATCATTGCAGCAAAGGCAGTCCATCATACTAGCTATACCTTCCACTCAGCTCCGGTCGGATACAGCTCTGTAATTTTAGCACTACAAAGTCTTATTTCTCCAGGGTAGCACTCATCTTTTTCTAGGGAGTCAAGTTAAAATAACCCACCTGCAGAAGATTTTGTCTTCAGCTTTTTCTTCCCAGTAAAAAAGGATTTACTTAGCAAATAAAGTCTTCTTCTTTTGGGGGGTGGGCACTAGGTAAAATCCATTGTGCTCATCATTTTTTTTTCTGCAACCAAGTGGCTGCTTGCACCAAGATGAAGTATCAGCAGGAGCTCAGTGATCATCTGCTCTGTTTAGCCAAAGAGCACTGGCTTGGACCAGCCTCAGCATGCACTGTCTTCTCTCTGACCAGTCCTTGGCAGGTTACTGGGGGCAAGGGGTGTTAGGAGACATGGAGGGAACCTGGGGCTATGGAAGAGATGGGAGACAAGGCTGGCATGAGATGAGATAGGATTTCTGCACAAATCGTGGGAAGCAGACACAGTTACTGCTGCTGTCCATGGGGAAAATTGTCTCCTCCTACCACACCTTAGATGAGCTTCTATGGGACAATGACACCACAAAGCCATGCAGTTCATAGACCATTATCATTTGCCAGAGCCCCACAGGGGAGATCTAAATCATGCGTTCACATGTCGTGCTTAACGACCCCATGAGTGAAGTATAAAATAAAGGTAATAATAAATAGCTGCAGTGAAATTCCTCAGGACATTGATGAGAAAGCAGGCAGCTCTGTTTCCTGCAAGAAGGCACTGATCTCCTCCGAAGGCAGTACCAAGCTGTCACTGCGGCTGCTTGCTTTAGCACGAGATGCCAGCTGCATGATACCATTAGCATTCCTCATCAGCCACAGCTTATGCCTCTCTGTGCACAGTGTTGGAAAACCAGGTCATTCTCTTGGCTCATCCTCCTCTGATAACTCCTCTTTTCTTTCACTGCCGGGAAGCCGAGGATGGTGTAATTAGTTTTCACTAATGTTCAGCTCTATGTGGAACTGCTTCTGTGCCAAGCCAAAAATGAAGTTTTCACATAGTTTGCATGCCGTAAGAGGAGGAAAACTGGAGACAAATTTGGGAGGCACCTATTTTCCTTGTGTTATAATGATTCAGCTAATATTTTTAAAAATACCACAGAGAATACAAATGACATGTTAAACTCTCAGTACTCACTGAACAGAGGATAAATGAGTGCAATTCCAATAAAAATACAAAGTTAAATATTTACCCATGCCAGATAACAACTGATACTGCAAGGCTGTCATAACAAGCAACCTGAAATCGTGCCCTTAAGTAGAAAAGCTGCCCAAAGTAGTATTTAACTGCTTAGGGTTTGCAGGCAGATTAGAGACCTGATATTCCAAAGAAGCTGCAGGGGAAGATAAAAATGAAAAATTCAACCCAAACCCCAGATAAGAAGTTCAGGTTTTCTTAATAATAATACAGTGGAAGTGATGACTTCTAAATCTGTGAGGAATAATTTTTGAAAGACTTGTATAGGGCATGATACAGAGAGATAAAGCAACAAACTTTATTAAAGGTTAAGTGATTTTGGGCTGTGGGCATAAACACAAATGCCCACAATGAATTATCCGGTTGGTACAGTGAGGCTTGTATATTGGTAGAGTAACTGTATCATTAATTAAAGCTGCATTAATGTGCTTGACTGATGCTCTGAAACTGTCACTGTAATGGCAGTCACAGCACCAACTGAAGCAACTAAGCTGTAAGACAAGCTACTAGTTACAGAGGCTCCTTGTCAGGAATATGCTTGAAATTTCATTTGTTGTTACACTATTAAAATAACATGATTTAAATAATAATACACTCCCATCCCCCACTGTTTAGTATCCACTGCAGTAATGGCAAAATCAACCAAATTATAAACAGTATTTTAGGAGATAAAAAATGAAGCATAAAATGCATTAGCAGTCATTCATATCCTCTCATCACCGGGGGGCTCTTTGGAAAGAAGCACACCAAGTTTCAAGCTACTACACTGTATTTTGGGAGGCTGAGAAAGATCAAAGTCACCCTTAAATTACAGTTGGATGTGATGACACTAGAAACGCTTAAATATCTCTTTTGCAATGATTTAAGTTAAGAAGTCCTAAACATGGCATATAAGCTGTCCAGACCTTTGAAAACACAGGTCTGTTCCTTCAGTTTGGAGAGAGTTACAGCTCACTGGGAGAAAAATATCAGCCAGGAAAGTTTGCAAATAGATTTAGTGGGAATACTTGTGCTCCTAAAACAAGAACAACATTAAAAAAAGAAAATCATACTCAAGCATACATGATCCTAGTTGCCCAAATTCAGCAGAGTAATTTTATGGAAGCTTCAGATACATCAGCATTATTAAAGTAGGATTTGGCGCAGAAGGCACACATCCCTTAAATTGTCATAACAACTCCAGACAGAATAGAAGCCCCAAGTCAAACTATACTTCAGATATGTGGTGTTAGTTACAGATATATTTGTCTTATTTTTCAGCATCATCTCTTGCAAACCACCAGGTTCCAAATAAATCCTGAAGAAATAACTCATTTTGGTAAGTTCAGTGACCTACTACCTATCTCCTGAAGTGGTTAATTTAATAAAAGCTACTTCAGTGTTATCCACAATCAGTACCAATGTGATAATGAATATCATCTCATTCCACATGTTGTGTGAAAACAGTACTTTGGTTCACAATAGGGTAATCACAATTTCATACATATACAAGACCAATACTAAGAACTTAATGGCTATAGTGATGCACAAAGAATTGATTCAAAGAACCCCTGGACAGGAATCCCTCCTTGGATTTTTTTCCAGTTTTGAGCCTGGAATGTCAATTGTGCTTAAAATGTAATTTGCAGCGATGAGCATTTTACCATGACTGGACTTTTCTTGTGCATTGCAGAAAGTGAGATAAAGGAGCATCTCTGACATTGTTAGGCCCAGATTCTTGTAGTCTACATGCTTTGGTGATATTTAGACTATGGAAACCTGGACAGTATGGTCTTTTGTAATGCAGCCACTGGGCTGCTAGGAAGAAACCTAAACCTTGCAGTTGCCTCCTCCCATAAATCAAACAGTGCCTCACTGGAGGTGCAGAGTTAAGTACCCTCCAGTTAGATCTTTCAGTAAAGAGAATCACTCTGCTTTAGAAATTAACTATGCAAATAAAAAAGTACAAGCAGACACCTTTTTTTTAATCTTTTAGTATATATCTTCAGGGGAGTGAGAGGACAGAAAAAGAGATTTCCAGGTTCACAATATATTAGAATAAATGCTCCTCTAAAAACATTGAATAAGATAGTGTAATAGTTCTGGTTTGATTCATTTATGACTAAGGATTTTCTTTACAGATGGTGGGACATCTCTTCCTACTGCCAGCCCTTGGCCAGCTGCTGCTCCTGGCACTTTGTGCTCATCCAGCAAACAGCAGCTCACATCCAGGCTCTAGCAGGCCATTGATCATGTTACTAACACTTTCAGCTGAGTAGAGACTTCCATGGCATGATGAAGTGACAATAGTAGGGAAAGCAGATTGTTAAAGTCCTACCAGCCATAGTAACAGGTGCTGAAGGATAGCTTGAGTTTGCATGTTAGCTTCTTTGTTTGTCCTTCTCCAACAGATGATATTTCTATTGCATAGTAAGTGAGCAACATTATTTGGTTTTTTGTGTTTAATGAAAAGCTAAGAAAAAAAAGCTAAGTCCTCTTCCATTCTTATTTCTTGCAGCCAATGACCTCAAAAGGTTTCCCCAAACAGTTGTACTAATAGTCTTGTAGTCATATATCAAGAAGTGGGAAAATTAGAAAACACTAGAAAATTGGAATCACACAGTATTCTGAGTTAGGAGGAACTCAAGAAGATCTTTAAATCCAACTCCTGCCAAAGGGCAGACTAAAAGGTAAACCATATATCAAAAAACATTGTACAAAGTCTTCTTGCTCACTGTCAAGCCTGGGACTGTGACCACATCACTGGGGACCTTGCTGCAGTACAGATCTCTGAGCATTCAGCCCTAAAACCACGCAGAGATCTTTTGTTGACAGCACTGTCACGGAGAGTGCAAACCTGAGCTGGGGTTGTGCAATTGCGTTGCAAGGGCACAGGAGGATAGTAATTAGCTGTGTAGGAAAAGAAGGTCTGTGGGACTGAGTTTAGGCCTCAGGCTCTGAACAAGAGCCAACATGGTGGAGCTGCTCAAGAAGACTGCTTAGAAGCTGGTGGAGACACTACCATGGTAACGCCTGCGCTTGTTGGGTCTGGTTCAGGAGGTTTGGCTCTAGCACCCGCAGCCCATTAAGGTTTATGCAGTGTAATTACAAATGAAAAGCAGTTCTGGGGGAGTCCTTCGTGCTGCTGGTTGATGAGAAGATTCTTTCCACAGTTTCATCCCTGCTAGCATGTTTAGTAGGAAGAATGGTTTCTAGACCATTCATATCTCATAAAAATGTTGCTGAGTCTGTGACCGTCTTTAGTGTCCTAAAAATGTAGTTGTAACAGCAAGATATGCCTACCTTTGTGTGCTTTTTCATTAAGAGAATATTTTATATGCAGATCAGCTTCATTTACCTCTGGCTTATTGCAGTTACACATCTAAAACATCACAACCCTTAATGTTATCCATGAGTTATAGTCTTCTACCCAGTACCACAGTGCATGCACATCGCTAACCTCATAGATCTAGTCAAGCTGAGAAGGAACATTCATGATTCTTCTTTTTAATAAAACTTATTTAAATTATGAGGTCACTTCTCCCTGCCTGAAGATGTATTAAAAATAAGAAAAACACCTGATGAAAATATTCTGAAATAATAGGTCAGAGCAACAAATGACCCAGTAAAGTGCCTGGCTCTTTGAGCTGCAATACCACTGAGCAAAGAACTGTCTTCTCTCTGTGCATCATAAATCCTGTCTTCAGCTCTTAAAATGTTCACGAATAATCTTTCAAAGTAGAACATAAAAACAATTCCTGCATATCTGTGTTACAGGGATAAGGGCTTCCTACAGGAGCAAGCCTCACTTCTCCACCATCCTCATATATTAGCATAATCTCCTACACTTCATGGTACTAAACGCCTGGTACTAAAAACAAGGTTTAATTACTGAAAAAAAAATTTCCAAAATTACTGAAATTATTTTTAAATGCTACCCCAAAACACTTCCATGGCATTTAAATATAGTCCTAAAATACACGTGGCTAGTGCAAACTGTATTTGTATTTCTGTATTTGTGTGCTTTTAGGAGTGAAAAGAATTTAGACCAGCAGTGAAACAATCTTTTAAGGATGATGTAGTCCTTACCAAGCAACTGTTCACAAATTGCTACACACTTTCCCAGTGCAATTCAGGCCTTTTCAAAGTTCCCTAAAGTCTCTTTAGTGTTCAGTGATATGATAATCATGGGTAAACAGGCATGTAAACGTCACTGACACTGCTCGTCTTGCAGAACCCCTGTGACACCTTTGACTAGGGTGCGTTATAGCACAGATGGTTTTCAATCTTTCCTTTTATCTCTTCGACACCAGCATGACTGAGCAAACACTTCCAGGCATTGGCGTACATGACATACAGAGAAAGACTGATGCTGTGTATGCTCTTGCAAGACCCAAATGGCCAGGGAGCTGGAGCCATCTCTGCCCTCCACTGGCCTCCTGCATTGCACTGAAGCTTACTACAGCTTTCCATCTTAGCTGGGTTCAAAGGAAGGCCAAACTGAATCCCAAACCAAACAAACAAGCCCTAAGTGCCCCTACAAGCTTATCAGCATTGCTGAAGCTTTTCTTTAATTTCTTGTTTGCTTGTTTGTGTGAAGAAACCTGCAGTCACTTAACAAGCTTGGCATTGTGTGTAACTCCCTGCATCAGCAACTAGGTCAACCAGCAGGGTAAAGCATGGTACAAGTGAGAGGCTCCCTCAGCTCAGCCGATGCCTGCTGATTATATTTTGGGAATTAGCTAGGTAGAAGAGAATGTCCTCCCAGGCATGTGCTACCCTGAAATTTAGTCCATTTGCACCAGTCATTTGAAACCTCTTCTTGGCCCCAGCTGAAAGGAGTGCTAAACCTATGGCAGCTAAAGCAAGACTAAAAACAGTAGAAAGTCAGGGTGTTTGTCCTCTTCTTTGCTCTTTTCAGCACTTGTAACTACCCAGCAATTAGTCGCAGCACTCAACACTATATAGGGCTTGTGCTCTGTTCAGAGAGTATCAGCTTTCCCAAGTGATGCAGATAACTCTTGGGTAAGATAAAAGTGAGAGGATAAAGACACAGGATATTTTTACCTGGACTATTTTTATTTACCATATGAACATAATTCCTCTCAGTGCCTTAGGCAAAGACAAATAAAACTTAAAAGATGACAGCTACCCTTACGTCTAGGCAGGCAGAACTCCCCATTCTGCCAAAGCGTGGGTTTGCTTGCTTCATCTCTAGTGGAGCTGCCTCTGTTGTAGTGCCATCAGTTTGGAAACACTGCTGCAAGAACATATTTTTGGCCTTCACTCAGAAACTCCTGCCAGCCCTCCACAGAGCCTGGGAGACCTCTTTACGCTGTGAGCTTGCCTTTAAGGGAAAAGTCCTTACAGAAAAAATGATTTCTGCATGGCTCTTGTAGCTCAGATGTTCAGACAATCTGTAAATTAAACAACAAACAAACAACAAACAAATAAAACTGACAGAGTTCCACCTGGGATGTATTATTGCTCTAAAAGCTAAGGAATTATACCAAGATTACCTCCAAACTCACCCATATGACAAAATTCTCCTTGGATCAGAACACCAAAGCATTTGTGACTGCACAGCAAATGCAGACATGAAAAATGGAGGGACATTTCTGTCCCATCTTCTCCTTCTTTATCAATTTAATTTTCCATATTATGTAGAATTTGTGAAATTGCAGCCAAGTTATTTGCCTACAACGTTCTCTACCCCTTCCTTTGCACTGTGCCCAGCCATGCCTATGCACGAAATGACAGCACTTCACTCTATTTCAGGAACAATGGAGTCAGAGGGGCTTAAAGGAGGCTTTGGGGGAGGTCATCAACAAACTTCCAGAGAGGCTGCTTGCACAAGGGTAGCAGTGGAGCTTGCCAGGGGCCGTGGTTGTCCTGTCCAGATGGTATTGCTGTGCACTGCACCTGGCTCAACACATCTGCCCTGCTTGTTGAGGTATAATGGGAAAGGATCTGAGCTGTGGGGAGTAAGCTGGCACCTTCATAACGTGCTCTCTGTGTGCAGTAGAAGCGATCTGGAAAACATTTTTAAAAGCCCTCCAAGTGCAGAGAAGGGGTAGCCACACAAAAAGTTTGTGCAAAATAATACTGACCTTCAATTTCACATTCCAACTTCCTTAACAACAGCTTATTTCCAGGGTGGATAAGCCTGAAGATGGCGAAGTCTGCTTAAGCACAGAAACATGAGCAAGAGAAATGTAATGACGATACAGAAAATGTGTAGTGTTGATTTCTATTCTCTCTCCTGATGCAAGGAGGAATGGAGAGCTGAAGAAATCAAAATGTAACCTATTTAGGAGTGACGTGAAATTAGGTTCTTTCTCATGAGGGACAGTTCAACTGTGAGACTCCCAGCTGATATATATTACCAATGGCTAGAACTCTGTAGGAGTCAGTAAGGACGTGAACACTAACACCGGTGTTCAGAGTTGCAACACACTAAAATTTTGAAATCAGTCATGGTTTGCCCCTATCCTCAGCTAAACACTATTAGGACATTTCTTGCCCCTTCCTCTGCTGAATAATGTCAGGGAAAGGATATAATACTGAGTCCTGTGGCTAATCCAGCAAAACAGCTGGTGTGACATACACATGAATGTTGCATTAAAAACAGTGTGACTTCGTAATAGTTAGAGGCCTTGGTGGCAGTGGCTTTCCTTTTAAGGAGTATCTCACCCATTTGTGTATTCTACATCTTGTATAAATTCATTAAGAATTGAAAATGACAAAAATGTAAAATCTAGCAAAATTAACTACCTAGTTACTAACTAACCTGTATGGGAGGTGGAGGCCCCAGGAGTCTGTGTTTGCTGCCCTTAAAATTCAGATACATATGGTAGATTACAGGTATGTTATGGCCTTGGATATATGCTAGTGCTCAACCATAATTAGCCCTGCACACTTCCTTTCCACAAAGGGGCACTTAAAAGAAACCTATTAAAATGTATATAACCCTGTAAAAATAGCCTACTTTGAGTACTTAGAAGTTAAATTTAAAATAAAGTCACACTAGTGAAAATATCCAGCAGTCTGTGCACATCCCCAATTCGGCAAACGACGTATTAAGTATTAGATCTCCAATACCCTGGGCTCTCTGTAAGCATCAGCTCTTATCAGTTGTCACAGTTTGGATTAATCCATCAGACTGGCTGTGTGCCATTAAGACCAATGAGATGTGCAAGCTACCAAGGCAAAAGGTCTCTCTGCAAATGTAGTGAGACAGAGGCGGTGTCACAACGCTTGCAGGAGGGAGTGGAAGAGCCTACAATATTACATTGGTTTCTGCCCAACTGCTGCATGTTCATTAAAAGAAAAAATCATGGGCTGTGTATAAAAACTCAAAGGTGGGGATTGTTAGTGGCATCAAAAAAGAGCAAATATAAATAAAATGTAATCATAAGAGGTTTTTAAAATTATTTATTTTGTAGCTTTTGCAGCTGACTTGCTGCAGATTGTACATTATTATCACTATTTTGGTGCAGAGCAATGAAGCACAGAAATGTCACCTACTCTTTCTGCTGGCCAGCCCTTGCTCAGCTGTGTATCCTTCACACAGACATGAGATCTACTTCACCACAGAGCTGCAAATGGTATCAGAGATTCACAGGATAATTTGGGTTTGAAGGCACTTTAATGATCTTCTAGTTCTAACCCCATAGGCAGAGAGGCCTTTCACTCAATCAGGTTGTTCAAGCCCCATCCAGACTGATCTTGAAGGAAGATCAAGAAGTTTCAGGAAGAGGGCATCTACAACTTCTCTGGACAACCTTCTCCATCCTGCAGTGCTGCACTGCTGCGCATGGGTCCCACAACTGCAGCATCTTATCTGGGCATGCATTACAGGCACATCCAGGCTTTCCCAATGCACTCTGTACTCATGACATACAGACTCATCCCATACAGTAGCTCCTACCAAGCTACTGTACAAATGTTATTCCAGGTATTAGCAGGTAATGACTCCTCAAAACCCAGTGATGCAACTAGAAGATCAGATCAGAATAAACTCTTACTCATGGTAGCCTGGAAACCTGTGAGCCACTGGGCCAGGAATTGTTGTTATTAAAGAAGAGGGATGACAGAAACTCAAGAGCTACCTCCAAATCAGAGGTAATCATAATGCAATCATAATGGTGCCTCACTTTCAGGACAGCATTGCCCTGGAGGGCTTATGGAGGGGAGGAGCAGATCAGTGTGCAACATGTGAGGAAGAATGGGCATATAGGAAAAACACACTGAGAAGAGGAAAAGCACATAAAAGTGAAGAAGTCAAGATAAATTAACTTGCTCAAAGAAGAAAGAAAACATGCAAAACACCCTAAAAGGGAAAAAAAAGAAAGTAGCTACTATCCCAATAATAGCTATAAACCAAAGCAGTTGCTGAAGTTAGCATAGGGATCTTATTCAGTTGCACAGGAAGGGAAGTGATCCACCAAGTACTTCTGTGAGCAGCGTGTGCTCTGCATTGCCAGAAGCACAGTCTGCCAAAATGTTTCTATGTCTCTTTATATATATATATAAAGTGAAGAAATAAGGTTTTCCATGAATTATCATCCAGCTAGATGAACTTCCCCTCTGTCATAGCCAGAGAAAGCCACTTCTTTCCCACTGGCAATTGGAAATGCCCTTCTTAAATACATTTTTACCTGAAACACAGGTAAAATACAGCATTTAGGCAGTTGATTTCAAATATAATGATCCCAAGATGAAATACACCATTTCCGTACTTTTTGAAACTCTCCTGTGCTCATTTTCATTACTGCAAAGTGTAGGCTTTCAGCCAGCCTTTGCATGGTAAGAACCAGCAGTCCTATTAGTAGAGGTGCATTCTCAAATACAAATCTAGATTTCTGCTGTTGATGAGAAAAGACAGCCTGGAGAAGGTAGCAATTCCCACAGTGGGGCCATTCTGACCGTGTGCTAGGGGCTCGAAGCCTGGGTTCAATCTTCGCTCAAACACTGCTTGAATGGGAGCAAGTCAGATCCCTTCCCAATGCTTCATTCTCCTCATTCATAAAACAAACATATATGAGTGACATATATTTGAGATTTAAGAGTGAAAGTAGTGTTAAAGAGATATCATTGCTCTTGTTGTAATTTATTATTGTTCACACTTTTACCTGCCCTTTCTCACCTGTGTTCGGCATTATCCACATGAAACTTGGGACTGCATCTACCAAATCTGGTCGTTTGCCATCCGAGTTGTGCTTTAGGCAAGAGAAGGTGCCTTTGTATCTCACTGCTGTCTCAAATACATGTAACAAGGGTCAACAATTCTTCCTGCTATCCATTTTGTCCTCATTGCATGCCTTATCTTAAGAAGGTGCTGTTTTCACATTGTATTTTCCAAGTCCAGGGAATTCAGTGCAAGTTCATGTCTATGTTCATTGTTTAATTAAAACATTGTTGATCTCATTACTAATCCACCCAAGCAGAACAAATGTGATTCAAAGGAATTTGACTAGGAAGAATCTAGTGTGTTATTTAGACCAAGTCCAGAAGAGTCTGTTAAAAAAAAAAAACAAAAAAAAAACCTTAAATGTTTTTAGCTCCAGAATAAACAAAAGGCAAAAAGATGCAAGGGATGTGATGGAATTAACAGAAAAATGTTTATTATGTTTCTGCATTCCAGATGTCAGACAGAATAAAATGTACTCCTTGTCTGAACTTTAGAATACAGTTGTAGAATAGACTCAAAGATAAAATATCCAAAATACCACTGCTGGTGATCACCTATTGTCATAAATAAGGAGTAAGTGCTACCATAAACTTCAGTGCCTCCTGTGAGATCATTTCATTCTGGTAAAGAAATAGGGAATATACTCAAAGATCTAAATTTACCAGCAGGTAAATCACCGCCCTTTTGGCAAATTAAAAATAAACTGCTAGTGATAAGTGTCACAAAGTCCATGTGGTTGCCTTGGAGGTATGTGTGACAAAATGAGACTTCAGCTCCCAGGAACCTTGAGTGAGTTATTAGCTCTGCTGCACGTCTGTGAAGAGCCAGACATACCATCGTTTACAGACTGTGAAAAACAAGGACAGAAGATAAGCTGTTCTAACATTGCCCTCTATCAGAAATTTGAAGTAAAGACAAAATTTACATGATTTATTACTTCTGTATGTAGCAGATGTTATTGTTGTAGTTAGCAAAAGAAACATATGACATCATATAAACCATAAACACGTACGTAATTTTATTTATGTGATGACACGACTCAGAGGAAGTACTGCATGGATCAGCTGTACAGCTCTGTGTTCCTGTACCTTCTGGGCCACTTGTTCTCCTACCAGCTCTGTCCTTCAAGCACTGGCACACTTACAACTACCATGTAGATTAGGTTAAAGAACGGATTCAACTAAAAAATAACTGAGGGGATGGAAAAAGGATGTTTTCCAGCTACATGAGTCTACTATGTGGCTGCAGATTGCTCATGCTGGGCAAAATGGGAGGTTATGTGGGACAGGATCAGCAGACAGGAACACAAAAGGGAGATAATGACATTATAAGCTTTAAGATTGCCTTTGTAATCTGATATCAAGAAGTTAATTATCAAAATATGCCCTAGAACATTTTCTAATATAATGCTGTGTCTTGGTTTAGAAAGACAGGTGTCCACCAGAGAAAGCTGGAGCTTGGAATGGAGAATGTAAATCCCCTCCCTCCAAATTACTATAATTTTGTAATTAGGGCAAAGATATGGGCATAAGAATAATAGTTCTTCCCTAGGAATATTAAAAATACAAATGTAGCAGTACCAAAAAAATCAACCAACCAACCAACCAACAAAACAAACCCACCAAGCAAACAAAAAAATCCTAGAAACACTGACAGAGATACACCCTGTCAGGTCAGGGTGTTGGTAGCAGTCCAAATAAATCCTCCTAGAGTAACAGGTGTGGTTCTGTTGGAGTATTCTGAATAGAGATGATCCTGTAGAAGGGTTCGGTGGTGGTGAGAAGGGCCTAGTCTTCCTCTGGGAAATCCAGTGGAAAACAGGCTGCCCTGGTGTTTCTGACTCTCAGTTTTTATCTAGGTAGGAATGGTTGGGTCCTCCCACTGGGTGGAGCATCTCACAATGAGATTAAGTAATGTTTTCAGTCATGTGGTGAGCCTTAATGGCCCATTAACAGAAGATATCCCCCAGAGGGAGGATGGAAGAGATAAGGAACATTGCTCCACTTGGTTTTAACAGCTGGCCTACTAACCAAAGACACCCGCCCCCTCTCACCGGAGGGGGTGGGGTGCTTCTTTATCTCTTGTATATCTCTTGTGTGACCCATTCCTTATAAATCCCCCCAGAGTTACAAGGAATGGGTCATACAAGAGATAAAGAAAACACCTCCCCAGCCAGTTTCAACAGACGGAAAACAGCATACACATTTTTGGTTACATATTGCAACTCAAGACATGCTGTGATAAGGAAAATATTTGGCCAGGATTATAATCAAAGAATTTAAATGAGAGGAAACTGAGAACTTATGAGAATACAGTGAATTACTCAAACTGGTTTTTAAAAAAATAACTTTAAAGAAAAACTCTCTAGGACAGTTATACAGTAGCAATACAGGGATTTTGCTTTTCTTGTCAAAACTACTGTGGTGGTAGTCTGTACTATCTCTTCTTTAGTAGGGAACTTCTGTATTCCAGTGTGTCATCTACAAAGGCACAAGGGACATACATCCTGCTAGGCTGAATGAGTTCTTCTAGAGCTAGGTGCCAAGTTATAACAGTTGGTACTTTATTGTCACTCATATCTTCTTAAGCTTCTGTCATAAAATGAAAGTTGCCAACCCATTATTGTTATTACTAATGTGATTATATATGGTTTCCATTTTTCAGAATATACAGCCATTTAACTCATTTAAATACTACTCTGTGATAATGAAATTACCTAAATGGAATTCTAATTCAGTGTAGGTTCACAGTGGGGCTCAGGCATTAACTCCAGTGAAGTGACACCTGCCATCACTCATGTACCGAGATCTTATTCATGGCTTCTCCCACAGCTCCTAAAGCATCCAACTATTCTGCTGACCCCTCTGGACACTGAGATTTCTTCCACTGGTAACTGTGCACTACTTTGCTGTGCACCCTGTGAAGCTCTCTTGCCTGAGCCCTGCCAGCTGGGCTCTGCTGTAGACACAGGTGTACTAGACAAAGAAGGTACTTGCTGATTTTGGATTATTTGAGAATGGGACTAACATGAGATCTGGATGCAGCAGAGTGTGGATAGAAGTGCTGTGCAGCCATAGGGTTGAACATGTCCCCAGGTGTTGCACACTGCACAGGGCTACAGCCCTCCCAGGCCCTTCTGATCAATGTAAACCTGAAGTTAGGAGTCCCACAAAAAAGCCCCATCAGCTTGTTCCTAAACCACAGCTCTAAATGGGGGGCTCTGATACACAGATCCATTACAATATTGGGCTTCCCAGTTCCCCCTTCCGTAAACCAGGTGCTCTCCCAAATAACAGTAGAATATTTGAGAACTCCATTCCGTTTGGAATGAGAGGCAGTGGTCAATGCTGTCTATGTGGAGTGTGTGAGTGAGATCACATGTACTGTTCACAACTCCTCTCAGCTTGATTTGGAACAAGGCTGTGAACATGGATTTCAACTCTGTCAGAGTAAAGCCTGCCCTACAGCTTTTCAGGCATGATGATTTAAATATTTCTGCACCTGTCCTAAACATTGCATAGAATAATTAAATGCCCACATTGTATAGAATAATTAAATGCTCATATGCATAAACACATATAAATGGGGACTTCAATGTCAATTGTGATAATTTAGGAATTTTAAAAACTTTGTAAAATTCAGATTTATTATCTGCCTCAAGTCCTTGAACTGAAGCTGAAAGTCAGGGATGAAGTTTTAAAATAGAGAAGCAGGTAGGGAAGTGACATTCTGTCTGTGGTACAAAGCTTACCTGAAGAAAAAAAAATTGCTACAGTTTGCAGACATCTTTTTTCAAAGACTTACATTTCAATCTTAAGGCTTGTGTCTCCCAGGCAACATCAGGAAAGATTAAAGTGCAGTGCGGTTTGATGGGCATTTTTTATTAAAATGCTTTCAAAAAGCACCTCCAGGAAAAATAAAATTAAATAACAATGTAATATAATTTTTCTCCACTTTCTTTGAATAAGTTTGGGAAAACAATAGTATTTTTATCTCATTCTCATATCAGCCAAACTGATGGAAGCTGAAGGATGGGATCTTATACTGCAGTTTACCCATGTTACACAGAACATTATGACCTTTTGTAATTGTATTTATTTTTCAGATATTTGAATACTGCACAACATGATCCTGGGAAATAAGAGCAGCAATATTATTCTTCCCTATCTTTTAATCTACAGATATTTTTCAGCTTTTAAATTCTAACTTTCCATTTTTAGGGCTTTAGTCATGCAAATTGTATAGAATCATTTTTTTAACCACCTTTATTACTAGAATAAAATATAATCCCACTGACATATTAATAAAACTTATTATTTAATGATTAACTTATTATTTAGTGAGAAAAATTATGATAATGTTAAAACTGATGATAATATTCTCATTGTATTCAGCAAGTCAGCTTGTCAGCTTTTCTTGGTATAATATTGGATAAGCATGACCTCAGAGGACAACAAAAAGCAAGGGAAATCTGTACCATCTTTGATCTCTGTTGTAAACGTCATCCACAGATCAAAGAAAAACACACAGCTCTGCAATAAACATTGGAGAAAAATTGGCTATAAATCAAATAAATAAAATATAGAAAGGGTGGATAATCAGAATTCAAATAAAATCTGTATTTCCCTCAAAAATGACCTGATATGTCAAGAGCCATCACATTAGAATGAAAAGCTAAAAGCTTTTCACTGTGTTCATTCCATAGCTGAGAGGGAATATGGAATGTCAGTCTTGACTCACAACTGAGAGGGCTTCTGCAGGACAGAGTCCTTGGATGGCTCCTGGCATTGGCTTTTTGGCTGAAGCTCCCGCACAGCTGCCGTGGATTCCCTCACTGGGGACTCCCCATTGCTGCCTGGTGCAGCACACATGCTTGAGGTCAGATAAATCCTCTGGGACCCTCTTAACCCTGGGTAGGGTTACTTTTCTCATCAGGATTTTCAAAGAGCAGCAGCTACTTTCATAACCATCTCATGTGTTCTAATTTTCACTCTAGAGATCTAAAAGAGCAACCACTTGCAGCTGGTAAAAGATCGTGTCTAAGGGCAGCCCTGCTCTCATCACTTCTTGCTAACTCCCAGGTAAGCTTTTTCAATCCTAAGTAGTTTTATCTCAAATACCTCTGTGCAGCCCAGCACACTCAAGTCAATCTGTGTTTAGCCTGTGCATAAGAGTATTCAACAAAAATGAGTCATTCAGATATTCAAAGCTGAACACAGGCTTACACAGAGACCTGACCCAAAGTAATTTTTGACATATATTTTTATTATAGAACAAAACTTCTATGCAGTGATTTAAAGAGATAATTATTTTTCAAAAACTACAACAGAAAATAACTGAGGTCAAAAAGTCACACAACCTTCCTCCCTGAATGAAATTTCAACAAATAGATCTCTAGAAAAAAAAAAAAAAA
>VWYO01018520.1:1730095-1985693 GCA_013400275.1 Rhadina sibilatrix
GCGGCCCGGGGAGTCCGAGCAGGCGGCTGGCGGGCTGTGGGAACGGACATCTAATCCCTGTGATCCAGGTCAGCGGCCCCGTGGGGAGCGAGGGCAGCGCCCCCCGCTCCCGGTGCCAGCCCCAGGTCTCCTTCGCACAAGCGTGGGGACTCTCGTGGCGCAATCTCCCCGGCTTCCTCGTTGTGGCCCTTGTGTTTATGAAACGCGGAGGCCAAGCGCCAGAAGTGGTTTCTGAAAGTGAGCTTGAAGAAGTGTCACACTAGGGACTTAGTGCTGTCGCATCAGTAAATTAAGGTTTCCTGTTGAGCCAAATAGAAGCAATTGTCCCCTGTCCCTTGCTATGTTTTTTTTTTTTTTTTTTTTAAATGCAGTGCCGTAGTTGAGATTCTGTTTTGACATCACTGTATGTTTTTCCGAGTATAGCACTGAAAACACTTGTTTGTAACTTATTTTAGATTGTAGTATACTGCATGGAAGATTTTTCTTTGGAGATCCATTTTCCTAATAATATAGGGAAGCAGTGTACATTACAAAAAAGCCCTGGTTGTAGAGGTACAAGCTGCCCATTCTTAGTGCTTATTCTAGATTTTATTTTGAACACTTGGTATTTCCTGCTGTATCCTGTGGTTCTTTTCTTTAATTTGCTTGGCTTTCATTTTACAGTCGGTCTGTATATATTTTTTTCTGACCAGCATTTGTATCTGTTTTTCAAACCATTCTGTAGCACTTCTCCTTTCTTCACTTCTTACTTGGTATTCTCCATTGTTCTGATTTCAAGCCCTCTCATGTAAAACACTTAAAACTCTTCTTCCAAGCTTTTTGTTGCCTTGTGTGTATTTGATAATGCCTCCATTTTACCTGATATGGGAAATCATCTTCCTTCCCGTGACTATTAGAAATGGAACAGAGCTGCAGGAAAACCAACCACACAGACAAAAAAAGGTGGAGGAGGAAGGGAAGAGGAGTCCAGTGACTTAATGATTCCTGGGAGCTATGCATTTAAATATTTTTAGGCATTTACTTAATTTAAAACACTCTCGTAAACTGAAAAGTGATTGGAAAAGATATGTCAGAGTTGAAATTTGTTTGGGTTTTTTTGGTTGTTGTTTTTTTTCTCTGATGTTTTTGGAAAAAGTTGTCTGTTGTATAGAGACTGGAAGATATGCTGTGAAAATATAATTTGAGTCCTGTGCTATTTGATTTATTTTCAGTTAGATTGTTTGCTTGTTATCTTTCTGTGAAATTATAGTTGAAAGTTGCTAATGTTGCAAGCTCAGCCCACTTTAACATACAGGATGGTCAGTTTAAAAAGATTTTCCAGCTGTGTAAATGTGGTTTGGAAGATAGGAAAAAATTAATTTGAAACCACATGATTCTCCTGGTAAAATCTCTTACAATGACTGGAACTGCACTTTAGTGATATGGAAGGAGATGTTACTCTTCAGGCAAAGCTTTGACTGCTGTATAAATGGCAGAGATTTTTTTTTTTCCGTTGCTTCCCTTCTGCTAGCATCTTGCCTTTATCCTCCAGAATCAACGGGCATCAAGATAAAGGCACAAAAATGACAGAGTTTTGGCTGATTTCTGCTCCTGGGGAAAAAACCTGTCAACAGACATGGGAGAAGCTACATGCAGCAACTACAAAACATAACAATCTTTCTACTAATTCGAAGTTCAATATTCCGGACTTGAAGGTATGTAAACCCCATTTTGTATCCTAAGAAGTGTGTTTGTTTGCATCATCTTTGTTTCTCTAGATTAAAACTTGCAGATGTTTTAGAGAGAACAGCTGACTTCTCTTGATGTTTGTGTGTGGATCTAAGAAATAATTCAGGCAACAGTTATCTTTTTTCTGAACTTCTAAGTTAGTTGTTCACTCGGCAGGTTTTCAAGATTCAGCAACCTGTGTTCTTTCAGCAAATAAAGGAGTTTTTTCTGAGGATGGTAGTCTTGATCTCGTAGTGGTAGCAGTTGCTTGGAGAAGAAAAATAGGAACTTGTGATCTGATTATTGAGTTTCCTTTTACTGTTTTGTTTTGCCTTTTAAAAAATTATTTAAATTTTCCCCCTTCTGAATTGTCTGCTCCTTTTCTGCCTGAGATACAGTGAAAAGGCTCAAATTAAAATACAGGCGTTGATCAAACAGTACTCTGCCTTTTCTCTGTCCAGAAGTAGCATTCTACTATTAGAGCAGTGGTTTATCTCTGGCTGAGCATTCCAGTGTGACCTGCCAACATGTTGGGGAATATGGAAAAAAAACTGCTTGAACTATTCAGTGAGAAGCAAATAGTAACAAAATCTGAAAGTAGTTAATCTTGGTTTAATACAGTCATCAGGATATGCAAAAGTTATGAGGCAGCGTATTAATTTAGAAAAGGTCTTTCCTGATGCCTGAATGTTTCTTGAACAAGGTTTTGGAGCTCAGTTTAATGCAAAGAAAGCTTATCAAAGGTCACAAAATTGAGGAGAAAAATGCCACCAGTCTTTGTTTACAGAGTTCAGGTGGTATAATGCCTTTTTATGTAGTTCTGCAGAGCTACTTGTTGGGAGATGTGGCTTTTACTGTTAGCTGGTTTTGTCTTTCTATGTTTATATACATCTGCTAATGCATTTTGATCTTTGCTTCTAGGTTGGCACACTGGATGTTTTGGTTGGTTTGTCAGATGAGCTGGCTAAACTGGATGCATTTGTGGAGAGGTAACCATTTTTTACTGGGATGGAAAATATTAGAATAATGATGTTCAAAGTACTAGAATAAAACTTGTTTTAGCAGGAGGACAGTTTACACACTTTGAGAAAGTAACCATGTAATTTCCTACTCCACAGAAATACTTAAACAGCATTAATATTAAAATGCAGAACCTATTCATTTTGAAGAAACTAATGGCCTTTGAGAGTGATTTTTAGCAAAAGTAGCAACATTTCACATAACCAGAACTCATGGAGCCATCTTCTCTTTCAAGGAGAGAAATCTTAAGTAGATGTTTTTAAATAGAAAAGGGAACTATTTGGCCTGGCACGTGTGAATAATATTATACATGGCTTTTCAGTTAGGAAGGTAGGTCTTGAGTCTGATTGCATTATCAGGCTTGCCTTGAGTTTAGTTTGGATTACTGTTGACTTCTACCTCTTTATTTCTAGAAAGGGGTTAGAATTTTGGAAGTAGAGACTTAAAAAGTAACAGACTTTAAAAAAAAATTGCAATATAGTGACATTACACTTGAAGTCAATACCAATGTGAGGGAGCTAGACTCGCCTTGTTGAGAATGGTGAGTAGCCACTGTAGAGATTTTAAATAAAGTTGTGGAATACTTCTGAGAAGTTGGTCTCCTTCAGATACTGACCCCAGCTTCTGCTCTTAGAAGGTTTGAATATAGAGCAGCCATCATCCTTGTTTGATCCAGTCACTTTTGATCCAATCTCAGGCAATTTAAAACCAGTTTTATGAATGGTATTTCTCAAATGGCAGGTTTGGGGTTTTGGGGGGTTTGTTGTTTTGGTGTTCTTTTGTTTTTGTTTCAGTTTTTGTTTTTTTGGGTTTTTTTATATATCTTTATCTTTCATTTTTCAGTGTTGTGAAGAAGGTGGCTCAGTATATGGCTGATGTTCTAGAAGACAGTAAAGATAAAGTTCAGGAGAATCTTCTGGCTAATGGAGGTAAAGTGTTAACCATGATAACCTAATGTATCCTAAAACTGTATAAGGGAAGGCAATGATCCTGAAACTTACTGAGGTACAAGGAAGCCACATGCAAGGGGCTGCACCTGGGTCAGGGCAGCCTCAGTGTCAATACTGGTGGGGGATGAATGGATCAAGAGCAACCCTGCTGAGAAGGACTTGGGGGTGCCAGTGTGCATTTTATTTCAGTCAAGAGCTGCACTTTTCTCTGAACCAATATTTTATTTTCAAAGCCATTTAATAGAATTTAACAACTTGTATTGATGCAAGAGAGGCTAGTATAAGTGGATAAGGGCTTGGAGTAGTGTCTTTCATAAAAAGCTTTACAAAACTGTCACTTCAGGAGAGCCATATGGTCATTGCTGGTTTTTTTGCCATCATAACCTTCCCTTCTCCCACCCATTTTTCACACACAGCAAAAAGTAGTTGCTCTTGTCTGTAGTTCTCCAACCATCCTTGACTTGGTAGTAAATGTCATTTATGGTCTACAGAGGTGGAGAAACCAGTATCTGAAGGCAGAGGTCATGGCTAATTTACAACTTGCTTATTTGCAAATTTCTTAAGCAACAGGGTCCACACATGGGAAGGTGCAGTCTGTTACAGTTCTCTTCTGTTACAGCAGTTCTACATAGAATATAATACATCAGTCTTTTTATTGTCTATCTTAACAAAGTTCTTTAAAATTTTAGTTGACTTGGTCACCTATATAACAAGGTTCCAATGGGATATGGCCAAATACCCAATCAAGCAATCCTTGAAGAATATTTCAGAAATTATTGCAAAGGTAAGGTAACTTGTTTTATAGAACTTCCTTATTTGAATTTGAGATATTTATGCACAAAACTTGCTCTCAGAGCAGTTTGTCTGTTTTAGTCAGGTAATAATAGTAGTGAACTTTGTAGCAGTTAGTAACTAAAGAAATACATTAGGATGTGGCTAGGATTTGGAGAATGCTCCCTGAAGGCCATCATACTGTCTTTGCTGATTTTTGTTTCCTAGGATAGCTGAGCTAACAAATAAATAGCCAGGAAATGATGTTTACATTTCAGTTTTGCTGTACTAGCACATTGTTTGTCTGATGTTTTCAAACCTTGTGGGCTGTTAGCAGTGAACCAGGGAACTTGCTTATATTCTGAAAGCCATGGCAGTCAGTTATGAGGGGAGAAATAAGCCTTCATTGTTAGATGTAAAGAAAGCTCATTTGAGAGTTGTCATGCATTTTCCTCATCTTTACTTTGGCAAAGTGTTTCATACATGGAGGGTTTAATTTGCATTGTGCTTGCTTTGCATATAGTGGTCCTCAGCAGAGACTGGCTGATTTAGACAATGAGAGAGTTCTCTATAGGCAACCCTTGCTTTAAGATCTTCCCAGTCTTTTCAGGTTTTTTTCCCTTCCCTGTTTTCTGTAATCTGCAGACTGGCTCTTGGAACTGCCTGTGTTGCTAACTAGAAATACATAACTTGGAAAAAAGAGTCTGTTCTGGGTACCTATAGAGGTAGTCTTTGGAGATGGATATATAGGGACTATAATGGGTTGGGATGGGGGTAAAGTGCTGACAGACTTGTGCTTTGCTATAACTGCAGATTCCTGAAACTACATTATTTTTTTTGCAGAGATTACAAAACCTTAATATATGCTACAATATATGGCTGAGAATGCAATTAGTACTTTCATTTTTGATGTTTTCTTTCAGACTATCACTGTATCTTGAATTTATTTAACAAATTACATTTAGTAAGTATTCCTAGAAAACTTCTGCAGTGTGGCCTTTTGTTGAAGCATGACTGGCTGTCTTATGTCTCAGAAGATTTGCACATTAAAAATATCTCACAAATAAAAAATAATCACATCTGACACTAGCACATAATATTTGCTTCTTCAGAAGAAGGTACCAAAATGAGGCACTGAACGTTTTACAGCTATTATAGTACAGCATTTGTTTTTGCAGAAATTAAATTTGTTGAAAAAGAAGCATAGGACTTGAAGAGATATGCCCTTTATTGAAAATGATCAAAGATTCAGTGCATGTTACTCTGTGTCATGAAGTCTGCTAGATAAATAATCTGCTTCAAAAAATTGTACTCTAGAACCTGAACTTTAACTGTCTTATATTCTTTATCTACTTTAGGGACCTCATTGTCCTATTAGGTTGGATTGTAAATGCAGAGAAATAGGTCTGCCGGAGTTCTGCCTGAGTCATCTTGTTGAGGGTTTCCATTTCTCTTCATGTTTAGCTGTGCTTGTATTCTGCAGGGACAGCTTCAGGACATCTATGTCATAAATCTGATTTCAAACAATTTATAAAGTATTTTCAACTGTGAGCCATAGATATGTGTCCATAAAGTAGAAAAGAGAAGGAAGATGACTAAAGATGCCTTACGTTCTTACAGAAATGACCTCTAGGCGATCATATCACAGGACTTGAAGCAGTTTTGTCCCAAGGCAGAAAGAGTCCTGAAAAAGATAAAATCTTCATGTAATCACATGCCAAAGTGAAGATACGGGAAAATTGATAGAGACCTACATTAATTAAAATCTGTGAAGCCTCTTGACATGTTGATGTTAAATAATTTGAAAAGCTTGTCATATCATGAATTATGACTTTTCCTGTATGGTTTTATATCATCCTCACTCACTCAGGCAGCAGATTCTGATGTCTGTCAAGATGACTAATGGCAATTGCAGTGGGGGGTTTGTCAGTTGAGAAGAAATTACAGGAGTTTTAGAAACATTTAAAATAAGATTATATCTGCTGAAACTATCCATCAAGTCTTTCCAGCATTTAACTTTCAGAAGTTTTGTGAACCCCGGCATCAGTACAGAAGACTTTGGAGATGGCATCTGTGCTATGTGAGAGCTGTCACTTAATTGAGTCATTCTTTGAATTTGAAATTAGTCATCAGACTTATGCAAGGAGGCAGCCTCAATATTTTTAGTGCCCTAGTCCAAGCTTTTCAGCAACCGAGGCATGCACTGAAGTGCAAAAGCTTAGTTACATGACTACAAGGCACTCATGTATTGCCCATGACTACCTAAATGGTTTAAATATCTGGGATCGCTCTGTGTAGGAATAGGCTCACTATGTTAGACTGGCATTTCCTTAGCAGTACCATGAGTCTGCCTCCTTTTGCCATGACCTTTGTGAGTTATTCACCAATTCTGCTCCCAAAAGGAAGTGTGTATTGTTGCTTCATCTGGTAATTTTACAAAAGTTTATTTTCAAAAGCTCTCTTGTGGCACTGAGGTTTGTGTTTCTCTATTCTCTTACATTCAGTAGGAAGCAAAGCTGGTTGCTTTCTTACGGTAAATTTCAGTCAGTGCAGCAGTAACAGGTTTTTGTCTAAGCACTCATCTTTTAAAAGACTACTGACTCTACTAATGAGAGCAATTACAGTATTGTCAATTAGGAAATACTGAGTGGAAATGGTTTATAAAGGCAGTGTTTGGTATCAATGGTTTTTGGGTTTTGTCATTAAGTAATGCATAGTTAAACTTGTTGAAAGCTTTGATCCTTGGAAAAGGCAGAGCATTGTCAGTCTGGGGAAGAGTTGAAATGCACAAAGGTACTAGCTTGATACCTTCTGATTAATTTTCCCCTTATGCTGTCTTCTAGGTGTAAAAAAAGGATGCTGGTGTTATTTCTTGTAGTATTAAAAAGTTTTCATGAAGGTATATGCTTTGTGTGACACCTGCTGAAATGTTCTATATGTTGCTTTGCTAAAAGTTGTATCAGTCGAGGATTTAAATAGCCCTAAGTACTCATCTGTTTAATTTTGTTATTTTTGGAGCATTTTGTTTGAAGGATTTCTGTATCTGTAAAGGTGCAAGCTGTTAATGTGTTGCCACATGAAACTAACAGAATGTTCAGGCTTTTGATGAACTTCCTGCTACAGATGAGCCAACTTAGGTGTTACCATAAACAAGGTCACTGTTTAGTTAAGTGACTTTGCTTTTAAGAGAGATCTGTTTTGTGGAAACAAAATCATATCTGGATCTCCAAGCTGAAGTGTTTGATGCAAACAAAATGTTTTGTCAGTGGTCTAAGTCTATATGAAGGGAGAGGCCTTTGACTGTGTTCAGAAACTTGTCCCTGCAAATTTTTTCTTGCTTGTACCTCCATACAACAGTGAGGAGGCAGTAGGCAGCAATATAATGCCAGACCAGTACCATGCCGTGTTCTTTCAGTTACCCAGCTGTTACTGAGTGCACAAACACTTCCTTGTATAGGGTACACACCAATATGAGTATGGTTAGCAGTTTATATTCTTCCACTTACTGTCAAGTTATCTAGCTGGGAATGAATCATTTTTCATAATCATGCTAATTAAACCATCCTTCTCAAATCCATCCTCCAGGATTACTTGAGCAGCAGTGGCAAGCTGAGCATAAGTTCTGTTCTAGTTCTCTAGACACAGTTCCTTTTCTTTTCATTTTTAAGGGAGTAAACCAGATTGACAATGATCTAAAAGCAAGAGCCTCGGCATACAATAATCTGAAAGGGAATCTTCAGAATTTGGAAAGAAAGAACGCGTAAGTTGTATAATTTTTTTACTAATGTAGTGCAGAAATGTTATCTAGCATAAAGACTTAATAAGATGTGGAGTGAT
Source organism: Rhadina sibilatrix (assembly GCA_013400275.1). Lineage (NCBI taxonomy): Eukaryota > Metazoa > Chordata > Aves > Passeriformes > Phylloscopidae > Rhadina > Rhadina sibilatrix. The sequence goes on from VWYO01018520.1 coordinate 1,738,381, forward strand.
ACAGGCTCTAAGCTTAATGTGGTTTTGAGGTGTTTGTCCATCTTGAAGAGCAGCTGTCATAAAAGAACATTTATTACCAGCTGTCTAGTTGGTGTTAACTTACTTGTGACTGAAAAGCAATTAAGAAATCACAAAAGCATGTACAAATAGCATAAATTGCTGGAACTTTTGAGAGGAGCTTGCTGTTGGTGCTGTGTAATGCTGCTACTTAGGTGTCCTGTCTAAATAAGAAAGTCTCTTTCACTCTGATTTAGCTAGTTTTCTTCCTCAGAATTTACCAGCAGAGACAACTGTTGTGTACACGCAGATAATAAATTAAACAAGGACTGTGTGTTGTCTTGTCATGTATGGGTGATGATTATCTGAAGTACAGTCGAGGTACTGTAGTTCTTCTGTGCAAGTGTGGTTGATTAATGTGCCTGGACCCTGCCATTACAGTGAATGGCACAAGCCTGCTGGCTGATTCAGAACCATGGGTCATGCCAATGACAGTACGTGACAAGCTGTTTTAGGAGTGAGACATGAGTTCTGTGCTAAGCTATGGCAGTTTGTCAGCTGAACACCATTAAACCTGTGTGCGTTCTTGGTCTTTTATGAATATGAGGAAACACACTGCTTTTAAGTTTTTACTGATGTTCTGTATGTAGATCTGTACTACATTAGTTACAACTCTGAGGCTCCGTGTACTAGAATCCACAGTTAATGGTTTTAATGGTTCTTGCGGTTTTAAATAACTTTTAGAAAGACAAGTTGGCCACTTAAGCATGTGATGTATTTGGAATATGGAAATGATACACAGCAGTGGAGCTACTGATAAAAATGTCAGTGACTGTGGACAGTTAGATATAAAATGCATATAAGGACATTTTGTTTGCTCTGTTAACAGCAGTTGTGTAGATAAACTGTATTTTTGAGAATGCTATATTATCAAGCACTGGAAACTGTTATCCAGACAAATTCAATTCTTAAATTGAATTTGTCTGGATAAAGAAGTATTAAGTATGTAATTGTTCTGGTTGCCTTTGTGTCTCTGCAGGGGAAGCTTGCTAACCAGAAGTCTTGCTGATATTGTGAAGAAAGAGGACTTTGTACTTGATTCAGAATATTTGGTCACATTATTAGTGATTGTGCCGAAGTAAGTTTTTTCATCCTAAGAACAGAATACAATAAGAAATATAAATCAAATAATACATCTCACAACCCTATAATAGTGTAAGAATGACATCTGAATTTACTTGGGGCTTTCCTGGAGCAAACAGAACTGTTGAGATACTCAGGAGAGATAAGTGAGCGTCTGTGCCTTTGTTCCTTGTTCACAAAAACTCCTCATAAGGATTTCTCAGTGCTCGTGAATTTCTTGAAGAAACTGGAGATTAGATTTATGTCTCTTATCCCATATTTGCTATGACTAGTCATGTTCCAGATGGTGTCCTTATGAAAATAAGTGCTGAGTAAAAACATGACTTGTTTTACTTTAGAAGGCTTAATCATTAAATTATCCTGGTTAGGACTATGCCAACTTTCACCACTTAGTGAACTCTTTACTGCATTGCTCTGCATGTTTTTTAGATTGCCTGAACACTGATTTTTTTTTTTTTACTTACCTAAATCTCTGCCATTGGAACCCTGCTTGCATCCTGTCAAAGGCTTGCTGGGGGAGCAGGCTCTTATTTGAAATATTTGAACAACAGAAATCTCATGTTTTCTCCTGGCCAAGGAAATTGGTGAAACAGATGCCCTCAAAACTGCTATAAAATGAGAAAACGGCCCTTGACTGTCTTTCTGGAGCTGCAAGCAAAGAGAGCTTCTGATTTATGAAAAGCCCAATGGCTGTCTTTACCACAGGATCCATTAGAGTCTGTCACATGTCAAACTGTGGTGAGGGAAGAACAGTTTTGCGGTGGCTTTAGCCAAAACCAGATGGTTAGAATATCTCAGCTGTTATTTTTCTTTGACTTATTTTTGCTGTTGAAAGGATGGAACCTCTTCACAACCAACTACAGAAAGGCAGGGCTTCCAAAATTCCCAGTCCTTCAGGCAAGTGCAGGACTCTAGAGAACCTGTTTATAATTGTGAAGGAAGTATTCCTCTGCTCAAAAGAGCAGAGTTGCATAAGGAGTTTCTGATTAACCTTGACAGTTAATTCCATTTGGTCCCCTGAGATCTGTGCTTAATGATGATTTAATTTCATAGTTCTTTGATTTAAAAAATGTTGCACTTGTAAACTGACATGAAGACTGAAGATATGTTTCTTTTGCCATCACTGTAGTTTATTTGTCAATAATTATAAAAACAGCATGAGAAGTACTGAGTGTTTCTTCAGTCTTGCATATTTCTGACAGTCTACACCTGAGATGGAAGATGTGCTGATTAAATGTTTTTACCTTTAAAAAAAACCTTGATCCACTAATTTCAGATTAAAAGTCTAACAATAACCTGTGTATTCTCTAGGTTAAATTACAATGACTGGGTTAAGCAGTATGAAACACTAGCAGAGATGGTTGTACCACGTTCCAGCAAGTAAGTTGTTAAATGCTGAATCTCATATTTGCATGTGCTGTGTTTCAGGACTGTTCTTTATCTAGAAAGACTTTGAATTTTAAAGATTGGTCAAAATGTCTCATCAGTATGTCTAACTTCATAGCTTTATCTGATCAAATATGATCAAATAATTGAAGAAAGATTCAAGTGAACTCTAGGGTTTACAAAGTTATCAAACTTGACTTACGTGAGAAGAGTAAGTGAATTGAAAAGTTAATCTAGTTCTGGTCAGATATATTCAGCTTCTAGATAGAATTTGGTGGAGATAAGCAACAAATGCTGGCTTTAGGTCTCTATTCACAGGACTTGAAACAAGTTGTATGAACTCTGATAACTTCCAAAAGAATGGAGAGCTGGAAGTGTGAATGGTTTTGTTGTGTACAGAAACCTCAAGCTTGTCTCTTTGGGTCCCTGGTATCAAGCTGGTGCTCCATGCTGTGGTGGGCAAGATTAAACCACTTAGCAACCTTGTAACCACATCAAAGATAAAGTCCACACCTAGCACAAAACATCAGTTTGTGGTTTATTTTATCTGACAGACTGAGATTTTGATCAGGCAAATCTGATATTACCAATTCTATGCCAGTTAAAAAATCTGAACTTGCTATGATAGCTTCACATTTGGAAGACCTGCTAGTGGTTCTTTAATTTTTTATTATTGGGAAACCATGGCCTAGGGCTAGCTTAAGAAAAGGCAGCTTGTTAAACTGTTGGATAATGGTTGTGTTGAACAGTATGACATTGAGGAACAGTCTAAATCTGTTCAAGCTTTTTTTTTCCTAAAGCCTCAAAATAGGCAATATTACTTCTAATTACAGAATAGTAAATCTAGGAGTCATCTTTACAGCCTAAGAAACATTTTCTTTTGCCAACCTGTGTCTTCTTAATTTGTGTACTTTTCTTTTTTATATCCATTTCATTTTTCTTTAAAACACACATTTCTAATAAATCTGTTGTCCAAACGTTTCAGTACTAAACCAGCTTCAGTTTCTTCATTTGTTAAAAAAATTTTAATTTGAACAAATATCATATGAAGTGGTTTTGTGTGATAAAGTCTCTGAATGTGAACTGTAAGCTGCCATCATTTATGAAGGGAGTAATTAAGAGCAGTCAGTTACATTCTGTATGAGGTGCTTTATTTGGGAACTAAATCCTTTATAATTATCTACATTTATGTCTTGCCTTGTAGCAATAAAGTACAACATGTGGTACTGTTGACTGATCTGTGCTGACTTGAACCTGATTAATTCTGACACTTGGTTTGTTTTCTTTCTGTGTAGTGTACTCTTTGAGGACCAAGACAGCTACCTTTGTAATGTCACCTTGTTCAGGAAGGCAGTGGATGACTTCAAACACAAAGCCAGAGAGTATAAGTAAGGGGGGTTTTGTGTGCTTTCTATCTCTCATGCTTTGAAGGATCTCTAGATAGACACTTTTGATTTTATTCACTTCCAAATGCAGATTTATGGTCCGTGACTTCCAGTACAATGAAGAAGAGATGAAAGCCGATAAAGAAGAAATGAATAGACTGTCAACTGACAAGAAGAAACAGTTTGTAAGTCTTAATAAACTGGTCATTATAGAAATGTGAGACATGTAAGAGACTTGGTATTACTACATAAAAATTTCATGAAGTTGTGATTCAGAGAAAGCATTGTAAGGATGAAGGATGACATGATGGAGCCAGCCTGCCACCCAGCTAATCTGTTCTGGGATAATTGAATTTCCTGCAGCACAAGTTGTCCTCACTGCATTGAACCGAGGGCTGGTATTGCAGCTGATAACGTTTGAAGTTTGAAAATGGACAAGTATTCAAATTACATAATCAGATATTACTAAGATGATCTTTAATATAGTTAGATCATGACAACTGAGATGGGGAGCTAAAGAGACAATGGGAAGTCTCATTAAATGTCTCTTTACTTTGTATCAAAACACTCCTGAGCCATTATGTCCGTAGTGAACTCTGTCTTTAACTTGTCTTTTATTATCATGGTACACATATTGAGTAGCTGCTCAAAGATGCATAATGGGCTGAGTCTTTTTCTGATGTTTGAATAGCTTACTTTTTTTTCCATCTTCTCTTTCACAGGGGCCTCTGGTTCGGTGGCTGAAAGTTAATTTCAGTGAAGCTTTCATTGCATGGATTCATGTGAAAGCATTACGTGTTTTTGTTGAATCTGTTTTAAGGTAATGAGGCAGATTTGAGTAGTGATTTTCTTCCTAGACTTGGTAACAATTTACATCTAGCTTGGGTTTACCAAACTGAAGCATGTGAATGCTGCTCTTCTGGGAAGGAGGAAGCAAAAGTCCTGCCTCTCTAATCAGGTGGTGGCAATAGCTCTTGTTGCCAGTTGTGAAATATTTGAGGTATGTAATTGTGTATCTTCCCCTTTGATACTCTTTTTATTATTGCTTTAGGAGTTACAGATACTCTGTACTTAGCAGGGAGACATATTGGCTGATTTTTTTAGGTTACTTTTTGAGCTGCTTGTAACAAGAACTAACTACATCTTAAATTTAAGTGGCAAATTGCATTAGTTCAGAATAAAAACTATTTGGGCTTTCAGTAATATAGTTTGGCATCATGAAATGTATGCTTTTTCTTTAAGACATGCCTTTTGTAGTCTAAACTTTTCAGTATTAAACCACTGAATACTCTAAGTAGAAAATATGTCTGCTTTTTTTTTCCATACTATCCACAAGTGTGTTACTAGTCAAGAACAGCAGTAGTTGTTCAGCAGAGGAAGGACCTTTATTTTTTATAGCTAAGACGTTCCATGGTCAGCAAAGGGCAAGGTGTTTTTAGCTTTTTTGATAAGTTGTCATAATAGAGAAAAACAGAGGAGAAAAAGAAAACAAATCACATGAACTTGCATTTGTGCTGCTATGGCCTTATTGTGAAGACAAAACTTGAGGAAAGAAGAAAGCTGAACTTTGGAATGTTTGCAGCTGTTTCCACACTCCTAGAAAGAAGGATTAAGTAGAAACTATATTGTCCACCAAGTGTCATAAGCAAAGTAAACTAATGGAGTGTTCAAAATTTAGTCTGAGTGTTCAGGTAACATTGAGAATTATGCTAAATACTCATGAATTTAAAACTACTTTAAAAATACTTTTGTTTCAGTTTTGTTATTTTAAACTTGAAGTTCTACTTTTTTATGCCTTAGGAATTGTAGACACAGAATGGTTTTGCAAAAATGAAAATGAGCAGAACTTCCTCTTCAACAATAGGATTCTTTCTCAAAATAAAATTCTGCTTTGAGTTATGAAAGAGGGTTTATTTCAGCTTTTCCATAGTTTTCTACTTAACTTCCTCAGGTACGGTTTGCCAGTTAACTTCCAGGCAATGCTGCTTCAGCCTAATAAGAAAACAATGAAGAAGCTGAGGGAAGTCCTGTATGACTTATACAAACATCTTGACAGCAGTGCAGCAGCTATCATTGATGTAAGTACTTTTTAACTGCTACTAGTATGTTTAAACAAACTGAAAAGTCTATTGGCATCATTAAAGCTGTAACTCTCCATATTCTTCATTTTCTCACAATACAGAGAATTTTGTCTCCTTAAAAAAATGCTACATCTGTTTTACACTTTTGCAAGGCAGATGGTATTTAAAGTTGCAACCAATATAGTTGAAGAGCTGTCTGGTTTAAAAGTCACATGTAACTTCTTCTTGCTGCATTCTTTCCTACCACTGATGGAAAGATACAGACTGCAAGTTAGCATGGTAGTCCTCTGCTGAAGAAGGTTGAATCATTGTCAAAATGGAATCAGCCTTTCCATCTATAGAAGTCTCAATTTCATGTGTATAACTGGTTTTCTGGGAGGCTTATTCTACTAATTTGCTTTGTATTGAAAAGCAGTGATTTTCATAGCTAAAGGTTAACTAAAGATACCGTGAGTTTAGCTGAATTTAAAAAGATTCTTAATGTTACATTGAATGTAATGTATTTCCAGGCCTTTTTTATGGAAAGAGGATGTGAGACAATTCAGATGAAAATTAAAGATGCTGAACTTATATAACTTCCTGGATCATTCAGCACCCTATAACATTCTTAGCAAAAACTGACAGTGTTTAGATGTAGTAATGATGTGTTTGCTATAGCAATAGATGTTAATTACTGAGACAGAACTACTTAAATTTTGAAAAAGCACTTTGTATTTTCTTTTGAAAAATACTGTTAGCCATTTGTCAAAGTTCTAACTTTACCTGTTATTTAAACAGTCACTTGAATGTGAAAATTCAAGCTTGAAGTCTTACCTGGCCTACTGGCTTCTAAAACACATGAATGTTTCATCTACTTCTTAATAGGAGTCTGAATTGTAAGAGTATAACTGGTTTCAAAACTTTGTTTGCAGGCAACTATGGATATTCCAGGTTTAAACCTCAGCCAGCAGGAGTACTACCCATATGTGTACTACAAGATCGATTGTAATTTGCTGGAATTCAAGTAAAAGTTCCCTAACATGACAATCTTCTCAGTGTTGGTGTAAACAAACAAGTGAGGTTGAAGTATAGTAATACTTTTAACATTCTACTAATCATATGCTTGCTTCTTATGTTAGGTGAATTGAACACACTGTGGTCCATCTAGACATTTTCTTTTTAAAGAACAGTGTAGGTAACCAGCTTTTAATCAACTATGTCTGTAAATGTATATTGAGAGAATTGAAGTATTTATAAACAGAGTGATTTATTTAAAGAAAAGCTTATCCCTCTTTCATAAGGTGGTCTGTGTTAATTCCATTTACTGTTGTTTATAAAAAAAAATTGTTTACAGAAGACTAGTGTAAATGTTCATGGCCATTTTGTTCATTTGATTTAGTAGATAAAAGTGTGTTAACGTTGTTGAACTGTGATGTAAAGTATGTAAAATTGGTATGAAATCGTGCTTTCTGAATGGTTTAAAATTACATTTGATGCACTGTAAACACAGGGAAAATAAACATACCTGTGCAAATGTGTCACTTTCTTGTACCACGTAAAATTGCAGATACTTGTGTTTAAACTGAAGCAATGTGTTAAGTCTTTAATAGTGCTGCATCCTGGTACAGAAATGTGATTGGCTTCAACACAAGTACTTTTAAGAGAGGCAGGAATTAATTTTGCTTTGTGCAGAAAGGCTCAAGTATATTGTTTGGTCACCACACATATGTATGAATGTTTTTCATGTTTGTAACTTTGTGACCCTAAAGAAAAGATGTGAGACAATTATTGGGAAGATGATGGCAAGTTTGGATAATAACAAGCTAGACTGAGCTAGGATTTTGATAATTCTTTTTTCTTTTCAGTCAGTTGAAGCTTGAGACTATCTTATGGCTTTGAATACTGTGCTTTTAGATGCTCAGGGTTTTTTTGCAACATCTGTTTTACCACACCAGGAATATGACAGCTTCCTTTTAATGTAGATAGAGAGCAGCTGTTTATTTCAGTAGCAGCTATTACCTGTCTGAGTAGCTAGCTATTCTACCTGTCTGAGTGGCTAAATATGCAGTTAAAGCTGCACTACTGTTTAAAACTGACTTGGATCAAAAGTGAGACTGGAGGAGTGCTGATTTGTCAAAATTAGTATTTGAAGTAACCACTATATTCTTTTCTCATTTAGTCCCTAACTGAAAATATCAGTGCTGTGGCTTCAAGGAGTATAGAGTTTTCAGCTGTGGGATCTCTAATCATAACCCAGTAGAATCTTTGAGGAATTGGCTAATTTTGTAAGCCTACATTGAGATCTCTAATTATTAAAAGGAAAGTGTAGCTTTTGAGTGCAAGAGTTGCATCCAACTACTGATTTTGATGGGTTTGATGTCTATGAAAATATTTGCTGAGTAAATTTATATTTGCTTTTCTTCCTATTTTTATAGGCAAAAAGGGAAATAGTGAGATCAGGTGTCCTGTCATGGTCACATTTCTGCTTCTCCCACTTCTCATTTCCTTACAGAAGATAACAGCTGTTTACTGTGTTTTCTGGGTTGTTAAAGTGTGCCCAAGGGAAAGAGGTTTTCCCTTTTATCACCCAGCTCTGCCTCTTCCACTGGCTTTTGTTACTGCTGCACACAAAGTTTGTCATCTGTGTTCTGAGCCCACTATAACACATACACTGCTTAAAGGTAAAGAGGGTTTTTTGTCCTGCCTCTCTAATCACGGGAGGAATCAGGCTAAACTGTTGTCTGTGTTCTTCAGCTTAGTTCTCTTTTGATTTTGTTTTCAAAGCTGTTCTACTAACAAGTGCAGGTCAGGGCTTAGGTTTCAAATAAGTACTGTGTGAAATGCTTTGCTGTGTATTTGACCCTGGTGCCTGCTCAATCAGCCTCAGATCCTTCTGAAATGAATGGAGGCAAAGGGCAGGTTGACAAGAGAATGACACTACCATCCAAAGTGAGGGAGGCAGTCAATATACTGAAAAACAGAGAGATGTGGAAATGCTGAAGAAATGGCTCTGCATGGACTTCAGCAAAGAGAATTGTCAAGTCCAGTGCTGAGGGACAGGTAACTCTTACACCCCAGACTGGGCTGGATGTGGACTAGCTGGGAAGCAACGCTGCAGAGAAGTGCCCAGTATTTAGCACTTGTAAAGCCATGTCTGGGCTCTATAATGACAGAAAATGGAGTAGCACAATGGAGAAAGTCTAGGGGAAGCTACCCAAGCTTATCAGGGAGGTGGAGCATGTGACACTAACTGGGAGAATTGTGTCTCTCCATCCTGGGGAAAAGATGGGAAAAGCAAAGAGCAGATTTTACAGATAGAACAGAGGATACAGAGAAGATGGAGCCTTCTGATGTGCCTGAGCACTTTCCAGGGGTACATGGTAATAAGGAGAGGCAAAGGATGCAAATTTGAATGTGAGAAATTCTCATTGGAGGCTGTGGTGGGTTGACCTTGGTTGGTGGCCAGTAACCCACCAGCTGCTCTCTCACTACTCCTGCTTGATGGGACAGGTGAGCAAATAAGGTGAAAAAGCTCCTGAGTTGAGATAAAGGCATAGAGATTGCTTACCAGTTACTGTCACACTAGGCAGAACAGCCTAGACTTGGGGAAGATGGGAGAGTTGGAGTTGCAGAAGTTTATTGTGAATTCAAGAGGATTTGGTTTGTGAAAAGCAGACAAAAAGTAAAACACCTTATCTCCTTTTTTTTTTTTTTTCCCTGAGGCTCAGCGTAACTCCTTTACTCCTAACCTCTGTCCTTCTGTCCAGCAGCTTAGAGGGATGGGAAATAGAAGTTATGATCATATGTTCATAATAATTCCTCTCTGCTTTACCTTCCTCCTCACATGTTTCCCCTACTTCAGCATGGCTCCTTCCACAGGCTGCAGTCCTTCAGAGTAAACCTAGTCTAGCACAGATCCTTGGTGAGTCATGCTTCCCTCAGGGCTTGTCCACCTGGTCTGGTTTGGGACCTCCAAAGGCTACAGTGTGAATATGTGCTCTGGCACAGACATCTAATTAGGCTTCAGGACAGGTCCTGCTCCACTGTGATCCCCTCTGTGGGCTGCAGGTAAATAAATAACCTGCAGTGCATCTCCTTTCAATGGTGTATCTAGTCTGGTATTACCTGTGGCTGAGTAGACTCAAATTTGCTGTTTAAAAGAGGGGAAATTTGCAGAGTACTAAATATTAGTAACCAGCCTGGAATAGCTGGTGTCTGGATGTTGTTGGGCCTTCCTTGTGATGAAGAGAGATACTTTGGATGCAGGAGCTAGGAGTCAGTCTGTGTTAGATTTGATTTATAGGGAAAAGCTAGAACCAAACTCACATAATTTTACAGTTTTTTGTATTTCTTTGGTTCTTCAATGATTTCTGGCAAATGAAACAAGGTTAAAACTGTGTAGAAATGGAATTTTTTTTAATTTTGTTTCCAAGGAGTATGCCAAGTGATTAGTTTAGAGAGTAATTTGTGGGAGAATTAAAAAACGTAGTATACTCTGGAATGTGAGGAGTATGGGAGATTTATTTTTCTTACAATTAAGTAACAACAGATGATTTATGTCTTAATTGGAAAAACAGATAAGTGGATTGTCACAATTTCCATATCTGTAATCAAAGTCTGAGAAGAGGAGACAGCTACTGCACAGCAGAAGTATCTAGAAGAGTAATGTAGTAGTCTTTTCATAAATTTAACATATATCTTGAAATGCTGATGGATGCCTTTGAAAGTTGACAAATATAACCTCGTAATGAAACTGGGTGAGAAAACAATACCTGCAGTGAGTTCCAGGATCACCAGGACTGGACAGAAGAATGAGCAGACAACTGGGGAGAGGCAGAGGGAATGTGGTATCCAGGAGCTTGTAGAAGGGGCAGTTAAGCAGACCTAGTAACTCATTACTGAACAGGAAGGGGAATGAGGGAGCACTACCATAGCAGAGGATTTCAGTGAACTTTAAGGAAAATGAACCACCACAAACTTGTTGGAAGAAAACAAACATCACTCAATCTTGAAGAAAGGCAAGAAGAGGATCTGGGGAACTACTGTCTGGGCAGCCTGACCTTGATCTCTGGGAAGGACAAAGGAGCAAACTGTGCCAAGGACAGGAAGGTGATTAAGGGTAGTCAGCCTGGATTTGTGCCTTACCCACCTGATGGACCTCTGCAGTGAGATGATTGGATCAATGGATGAGAGCGGAGCAGTAGAAGTTTGTCTTGGCTTTAGTGAGGCCCTTGATGCTGTCTCCTGTAGCATCATTGGCAAACTGATGGAGTACAGACTAGGTAAATGCATGGTGAGGTGGACTGAAAAGTAGGTGAATTTATGGGACTGAAAGCTTGTAATCAGTGAGACAAAGTCCATGCAGAAGCCACTAGTTACTAGTAGTTTATCCCAGGGTTCAATACAGGGGCCAGTATTTTTTAACATTTTTATTAATTGCCTGGGTGATGGGACAGTGCACCTTCACCAAGTTTGCTGGTGACACAAAACTGGGAGGAGAGGCTCATATGCCAAATGGTCCCTGTTCAGAGGCCCTCAATACACTGAAGAACTTTATGAAGTTCAGCAGAGGGAAATGTCAAATCCCACATCTGGGGAAGAATACCAGATTGGCCACACACCAGTACAAACTGGTAGCCAGCTGGCTGGGAAGCGTTTTTGCAGAAAAAGGACCCAGGACTCTGTTTGGAAAGTTGAGCATGAGGCCGCAATGTGCCCTTGTAGTGGAGAAGGCCAACAGCACACCTTAGGGAGAGCACTGCCAATGAGTTGAGGAGGGTGATTAGTCCCTCAGCACTAAAGAGACACACCACAGCTTGGCAGTGGTTGAGATTAGCAGGCACTGTGGAAGGCCATCATCAAGTCCTCCCTCCTCAAGGAGGAAGAACAGATTGCTCAAGACTGTGTCCAGTAAGGGGTTGAAAATCTCCACAGCTCGCTCTCTGCAATCTTCCTGGTGTTCAAACAACCAGGTAGTAAAACTGTTCTGTTTAGACAAGACATGTCTCTGTTTGGGAACCACTGAGAAGTCAGGCTCCCTCTTTACACCCTCCCATCAGTATGAATAAACACTGATAAGGTGCTCTTGAAACTAATTATTTTCTTGAACAGAGGGTAGTGAGGGCCTCTGCAGTGTTCAAGCACTTTTTTCTGGGGCTATTTTTGTTGTAAGGAATATAGCTCTTGGATATGGCAATGCATGGTGACCAGCAGATGTGGAATCTTTGTTTCAGTTTCTTTTTTAATATATAATATTCTGAAATGCTTAGCATTTAAACCTCATATTAATGCCGTTTTTATGAAGATATTGATTATTTTGAAAGCTTTTTGAAAGATAAATGTATCTATGATCTGCTGCACTACTAGTTAGAAAGACATTGCAGGCAGTGTCTGATTTCTGAGCGGAAGTATTTAGGAAGTCACTTCTTCCACATACATTTGTACTTCAGTTGTGGTTTTCTGGCAGAATTCCCACTGCAGAGGGGATGTTTGAATTGTGCTCTTGAATTGTCACTTCTGTCAACAATTGCAGTGTTTGTCTTCCACCCAACCAGGACTGGATTCTTAGAGTGAAAGACTCTAATATTTGCCAGCAACTTAGTATTTGTTCCCAGGCAGTGTGTAGTTTATCTTATACTGACTTAAATATCTTTAAGAGCACAATTGGTGGGTTGAGTCAGAAGCAAATGGTATCACACTTCACGTCATGGGGATAGGATCCCTGTCTCGGATGGTTTAATGTTGCATACAAATGAGCTCTGTCACTCTCTGTACTGTGGCACTAATGGCAAGGATCACGGATAGACTGAAGCATGAATGTTCCTCTTGCAGAGGTCTGGGGTTCGTGTTTCACCAAGAGGCTCACATTTTGTAGGCTCTGGGGAAATATAAGTGTAGTATTTGTATTCCTGAAACTTCACTGAGTAGAATGTGGTTTTCCCAAGGTTCTTTGGAGTCTGTAAGTAGGTTGTTGCAATGCTGTATCTCCCTGAGACACTGGGCAAGATGGTGCTAGTGGGACCTTGGAAGCTGTGGCTGAGTGGACACTTTTGGACAGTCCTGCATTGGACAGAGCCAGCGAGAAAACTACAGGGGAAACTACCTTGGGTAAAAGGAGGTGCTGGAGAGAGCCAGCTTTGAACAGTGACAACAATTCCATGCTAAAGAGTTACAAAGAGCAGTGTGAGTGTGCACACCATCGTAGGGCTGATCGCTCAGTTTTGGCCTCACTGTCGCTTTTCTGAAAATGTAGTGGGTTTAGCTTTTGTCCTCTGTAGGCTCATCAAGGATCTCTCCTGTCTGATTCTGTCCGGGTGCTTTTTGCCACGTCTCCTTGATGAATTGCTTTGGTTGCGTCATCTGCAGAAATGAAATCTGTATTTTTCACCTCTAGAGAGCGACCTCGAGCTGCTCTCGAGTAACTGCTGAGGTAAGGCTCTCCTGAAGCCTTTGCTGAATAATTTGAGTTTGAACTGAAGTGTTTGGTCTTTGAATGGTTTCATGGTCTCATAGTACCAAGGAAGTTTTTAATACTGTCCATGATTACTGTGTTTTGCTTCCCCATACTCCCTAAAGATTTATGTGGTGCCAAGCACATATCTAGCTTCTCACCAAAGAATCTGAAGCAATTGGCATGTCCCAGTGGTGGAAGAGAATTTTGGTGGACACAGAATTGCTATTTAAATGGTGTATGTCTAATTTAAGGTCCATTATGAGATTTCAATATTTTAAAAGTAGATTTTTTGACTACACTGTTTACTAGTACTGCTTATTTTACCAAATATTAAATGAAGAAATTTGAGGGATCATCGTGTATTTTCCATCAAAGCAAAAGTGTTCAGCTTCCAGCCTTCTGTACCATCTCCTTTTGCAATCTTCAACCCTGCTCCCCACACCCGTGGCAACAGGAGTGATCCTACAGATGAAGGCTGTAGAACTTGCAGGCCTTTTAATCTTTTTGTCTTTTTAAATAGATTTGTGAGGTTTTGGATGTGCGAAAATATTTCTGTAGTTCCTGAGCTACTAAGTTTTCTTTCCACAGCAAGCTTAGGTTTTCAGGTCAAATACTCAAAATGTAGGGCTTTGCTAACTTCTAGTACAGCCTGGCAGAAGGTCGCCTTTTCCTTTCAGACTCTTCAGGAGGAATTCCTGGTCTCTGGGGACACATGGGAATCATTACACAGTTACTTTATCTTGCAAGTGTTTGTTTTGCCATTCTCTACCTTGTGTGAGCAATAGCATCAGTCCAAAGCAGATCTGCCAGCTGGTCCAGCTGAACCCCATCTGTTTTCCCATGTCCTGGTACCTCCTTTGGCTAAGAGAAAACAGAAATGTTGTTTTCAACCAAACTTCACCTGTAAACATGATGGAGAAAGCAACTCTAAGAAGCATCACTCTGGGTCACATGGGAACATCTCACTTGGAAAGGCCCTGCTTTCCCACAGTAGAGCCTCAGCTCTGCTTGCTTCCCAGTCCTGTTCTGCTCTGTTACATCACCGTGGTTACATTACTCTGTCGCAGGTCATTGCATGTTCCTTACTGAAGCTCTTAGTTCTCTGGCCTTCTGCAACTCTGACTTTCCAATTTTCCCCCTTTTCCCACTTCTTTACACTCTTCTACTCCTCCCTTTCCTTGTTCCTCTTGTGCTTATAAACTGGCATGCTCCCAGAGGCTGCACTTTCGAATGTTTTCATGTTGCTAAGTGATATTTTTCCTCTCTTCTCAACAGCCTGGTTTTCCTGGAAGTGTTTAGTACCTGCAGTCCCCACTTGGTTGCCCTAAATTCAGATGCATTCTTGTCTTTATCTCCCATAGTTAAACAACAGCTTAGCTTGCCACATTCACCCTTGTGAAAGCTTGTAGTCATTACTAAAACTATTTTCTTAGACAATACTATTTCAGAATTGGTTATATTTTACAATGTATTTGTTGACTATGCTGTGTGTTGTTACAAGAGAGTTGCAATCTGCTCATAAGGGGTTATCCAACCTGCACCAGGCTCTGGAGCATGTGACTTGAGGCCCATCATGCTGCAGCAATCATCAATACCCCAAAGTATTGTGAAGCAAAGGACAGGCTGATTATTTAGCCAATCTACTCCTTATACTCCACTGATTAAGGAGCTGGAAATGTTAAACTACATATGGATTTTCAGCTACTAACGGTACAGCAAGTAATCGAGAATGAAAAGAAACAGTTTTCACCAGCTGTTGGAGTCAAACTATCCATAAAAATTCCAGTTACCCCTTGTGAAACTGTGGATCATCAGAATGTCAATGTTCTTTCAACTTAATTCAAGGTTAAATAGGTGTCAGGAGAAAAAAAAAAAAACAACCAAACATGAAAACAAGCATCATGAGCTTAGATGAATGCAATAGGAAATACACGGCATATGTAGCCAGAGTTCATCTCCAAATGACAGGCCTTTACAGATTCTGGGACTGTTGTGGGAGAGGTGTTAGTGCCACTATGGCACCACAGAGGCTCTGTTGGCCTGTCACTGATACACTGGGCATTCAGATGGTTTTGAAGTGCTCAGCACCTTTAGAGACACTGTAAGGCCAAATTTAAATTTTACTTTTTCAGACCATGATGAGTAATCTGTGAATGTCCATGATGCAGAGCCCCAGCCTGTAGGAATTCCTTATTTGTCATTTGCTCTCAACTAATAAGTATTTCTGGCTTCTTTCTTCCCCCAGCAGATAATTTTCTATTTAAAATAACATTGAATCAGTGGGATGTAGTTACTCCGCCACTGCTGTTACCTGCACACAGCCTGGTGTGAAGTGGCAGGGTCTGCCTTAACATGCCATTGTAGCACTTGCTGTGTGTATTTCCACACAGAAAAGGATTCATTTTGACACCATTGCTGTGCTGATCTTGGATCCTGGCTCTGTGAAACTATTATTCCACAGAGTAAGAGTCTCTGTGTCTGCACTTACAGAGAAACTGTAAAACATCAGATTTTATTTCCTGGTGGCAACAAAATCTGAAATTAATAATGGTAAACAATTTTGTGCTAAATAGTAAATCAGTGACATTTTAAACATAACATAAGAAGAATAAAGCCTATATCAATTTTATTTCATCAGTATGAAATAGAAATAGCAAGTTTCTTCCCAAATACCAAACTGGTGTAATATGAATTCTTCACTTAAACTGTCCCAAGTAGTTAGTTTCTAAAAATGTGTGACACACCTGTAGTGGCTAAATTTTCATAAGAATTTAGAAAAATGCTTGTAAGTGCGTATCTGTGGGCATCTTTGTTACCAGCTAGAGGTGCTTTTAATCCAGTTTCTCTCTGTTCTTGGCCTGGGATTGTCACCTTGTGGAAATGCTGTGGTTTAGAAAAAACTTCTTTGCCCCACATTGGCAGAAAGAGCTTTGGCTGACTCTCTTGCAAAGGACTTTTTCCTCCTGTGGAGGGATGAGGTGGTCCCATGGAACTGTAGATGAATGATGATGATGAAAGGACCAAACCTTTTGGAATTGTGTCTTTGAGGGAACAGCACTAAAACCATCTTGATACACCATCACACCTCATGGGCTTGGGTGTATTTTTTGTAGATGCTAAGTAGGCATTTACTGCCACCATGTTTAACACTGTAACTGCTGTGGCAGTCATTAGTAGTACAAATAATAGTTTCAAACCCAATACTCTGAGTGTTTTTGAGTAGGACCAATCTGTGGAAATTTGGTAATTAAACTAGGAAGAATTAGTACAGCTGATACCAGAATGCATTATGGTACCTGCATCTTGGTATTTTTCTAAAAATTGCTGTGGTTAGTGCTGTAAAGTAATAGTTTCAAATTATTTTTAGGATATTTTCCAATGGAAAATATATTAAAACAATAATTATGTAAAAAACTTTACATTCTTTAAAAAAACCCCACTTCTAATTCTTAAAAATCAGTTTTAGATTTATTAAATATTTCAGCTGGCCTTATTAAAAGGTATTACTTAAGACAGAAAAGGATTCTCTTTTGTTTCTGTGAAAAAAGCTGTTGTAATAAAAAAGTATCATTTTTCATTCAAACATTTCAAACTTCAGAGCTTCAAAACTTGGAGCTAAAATGAGCAGGTTACATGCCATCCCCATTTCAGTTATTGATCTCATGTCAGACTTGGATTGCACTCAAAATGCTAAACCAAACCTATAATTTTCCTGTTGTTCTGCTTTGCTGGAGGACAGTTCAGGCTCCTAATTCAGGCCTTTGTATCTCTCATTGGCTGTCACACAGCTGACCCCAAGGAATGTAATAGTCAAACCAGAATAATAATACAAAATCCATTTTTGTTTAAAATAACTATGTGGCTACATTGCTCCTCTTGAACTATTTCCTAATTAAAATTAAAAAACAAATCAAAAATGAAACCCACAAAAACTCCCTCCACAAAAAAATCCAAAACCCACAAACAAACAACAACAAAAAAACAAACCCAAACCAAAAACAAGGAACCCACAATAAGAGGTCCTCCACAGCAATGAAATTCAAGTTTCAGAAGATAGTGAATTTCACAACAACCTCTGGAAGTGGATCATCTGCTTTACAGAACTATTTTTTCATGCAATTACTCACACCTTGTTTTATCTTAAGCAAATATGGGCAAATGACAATATCTCAAAGCAATACATTTTGAAGTAGCCAACCTTTTTGCATAACATGGCAAAGGAACCAGGATATGAGCATTTCCTGCAAAAGAATTGGAGGAGCAGGGTTAGCAGACAGAAGGCAGCTTAACCAAAGTGTGAAATTCAGCTCTAGACAGCAAAAATGATGTTTGCATGTAAGCTGGCTGTCTCAGCTCTCACCATGGACAGCCTGAGGAGCAGTTTGTTAGCAGTTAGTTTGCTGCTGTGTGAGCAGGGGCGTCCAGTGCCATTTCAAACACCATAAGGCAGCTGAGATCTGCTGGTAGAATCACAGAATTGTTTAGGTTGGAAAAGACCTTGAAGATCATCAAAGGTAGGATGATAGGTAAGACATGGGACCAGTGGGGAGGCCCATATACATCTGGATCCTACCTGGATCACTAAGTGCCTTGCTTTTCTGCCTGAATCCCTGTCTGAGCAGCTGAACTTAGATCCCCATGGACTGTAGTGGGCCATAGATAGGGTTACATGTCTTCATCTCTAACTGAATCTCAACAGCTTCACTGTGATGTCTCCAACCTCCTCAAGCTGCAGTTCTTACCTGGAGCTCTCTGCAAATCACTGTTTTGCTAAGCTGCTTTCTTGCTGTTGTTTTTTAACCTTTCCTGAAGCTATTTAAATTTGTTGGGTTTTTCCCTATCCTTATGGTGAATTGCACACAGACCATAAAACAAAGGTGCTGCCAAGTGTGAACCCAGACAAGCACTGAGTGTACTGGGATTGTATCAGTGATCCAGCTGTAATCAGACACCGCAGGTTCAGGCTCATGGCTTTGTCTCAACCATCAGGTGTGTGAAGATCTAACACTTGGTGCCCTCCCAGCTCTGGTCTCTCCTCTGGGGCCAGCTGACTCGGGCTGCTCTGCTTGCACAGGTGTAGCACAGTATATCCACACAGCAGGGACGGAGTGAAGCTGGATGAACACCTGGGCACTGAAAGGATGTCATGGATAGACCTAATGGACAAAGAGAAAACACCCTCCTCCAGCAGTGTTTTGGTCTGCAGCACCTTCTGAAAAGAGCAGGTAGGTGAATCAAAAATTCGGAGAATGTTCTCAGCCTGAATGAGCTCATGCCTCCTCAAAAGCAGCTAGACCTCTTTGCTTTTATACATAGCCTAGATTTTTATTGCCTTAATTTGCGTACTGGCATTCCTTACAATGTGTGTATTTATTTTGCTAGCAACACAAAGTCCTGAATATTACTGTTTTGCAGGTTTCTAAATGAGGCAGAGCACTAAATTTCCAAATTTCCAGACATGTTCAGATTTGCAAATCCATCAAATCTCAATTTAATTTAAGTCCAAATATTCAAAGACACTTAAATGGTATCTACTCAGGTTTAGACACAAAGAATGCCAGAGCAGAGAACAATGAAATTAATAATTTAATAGAATTCCTCAAATAAATAGGAGTACATTTAGTTATTTATTATCATCACCAGGTGCTTCCACAAGACTGAGGTAGTGTCTTACCACAGGAGAATAACTAACTTTTCTAAAAGATTATCTTTGTTTTCCTTTCCCAAATCAGCAGACTCCCCACTGTAATTTGTTTGACTATGGAGTTAAAAAGTGTAGCAATTTTAAACTGAGGCAAATGAATCTGTCTGAAGTCAAGCAGCCCTTGAGTTGTTGCCATTTACAGACACCATTTACAGACTGTCACATCACAGCAAGCTGAGATCAGTGCTACCTTATGTTAATTTGCAGATGAATCAACTCTTTAAGATAGAAATTAATGGAACTGATCTTAACAGAGCAAGAAAAATCTTAGCAGAAGAGAGAAACCTCCATCATAGGAAAAGGGTTTGGTCATTTGATGGAGAGGCAGCCCTTGCAACACGGCATTTCTGCTCCATTTGTAAATGAAAGGCTTCTGGCAAACTGAGCTCAACCAGGCAGGAACAGCCTCCGGCCCTGCCCTGCCTCCGAGAGGAAAGCACAGTCGTGTTGTCGTCACTCAGAGGAGTGGAAGGAAGAAATAAGTAATCTGCTGAGATGAGAATTGTAATGGAGATATATTTTGAAACTGATGTAAATCCTGTTTGGTGACGTGCTGGTGAGTCACGAGGGTGGGTGGAAGTGATTTTGCATAGTAACAGTATCATCTGCTTTCTGCAACAGCAAACACAGGCTCTGTGCAGCAGCCAATGAGTCATATGCTGTCTACCAACCTAAACGGGGTGAAACCTCAAAATATTTACAGTTGCATTTCACATCTCGGTGCTAAAAGGCATTGGGAATGGGCATGGGTGGTGCACAGCTATTCTGGTTTCCCCTGGACTGACCACATCCAACCCAGGAGTCAAAACTTTGGAGGAATCTTAGGCAGATGCTGCGATAGGCTCCACAGTGTTTAGACAGATTAAAAGAGGATAGAAATGAGCAGGAGGATAGGGTCTTTCAGAATTAGCATTTATAAAGAGTGAGACTGAATTCAGAATAATTGTACTGAGATAAATTTTCAGTGTCACTTTCAAATAAGCTCACCAGAAGCACTGGAGCTCGAAGGAAGACACACATACGAAAGATTGTACTGAAGCTTAGAAATATTCACAAGTACTTCTTGTGAATGGAGATGGGGTTTTTTTTCTCCTTTTTGAACATTTTTTTTTTTAGATTACAGGATATGCTTTAAAATTTAGCATGATTGCTCTTAATAGGGCTCTTACACACTGATAACACAAATGTAATTAAGTCCTGCTGGTTTCCATCTCCTTTTTCCTGTCCTCTTGACACTGTAGGGAATAGGGAAAAAACATAGGAAAAGAAGACAGCAAAATATTATATTTGTTTATAGTTGACTGAGTAAACCCTGTATATGTAGAATAAGAAATTCCTCAACTTACAGAGCTTTCCTAATGTAGAACATAACTAATGGAGTGTCTGACTACTTCCTTTTTAATTGCATTTAGATTTTCCTGCACTGTTGCTTTAGATGGATAGAATACCTAGTCTATATTAAAACAAATTAATTATCTATAAACAATTAAAATGTGGCAAAACCTGCTCAATTTTGTAATAGCCACAGAGAGAAGAATGCATCCAAAGGAAAAAGTCAAAGATATTTTATTAAGACTCGGGTATTAGGGCCATAAAATTTCAGACTCACTCTGCCAGGAACAACTGAAGTGATAAATGTTTACCCAGTATGACACTTAGTTACATAAAATACTGGTTTCATAACTAGGTTTTATGATTTACCTTCTTAATTAGGAACAAAGTGTAGTCTTGGAACAGAGTACAAGGTAAACAGATTTTATGTGGAAGAGCTCTGCAGAGACTTGGGTAAATGAGAATAAATCCATCACTGCTCTGTGCTGCCGCTCTGTTCGCAGTCTGAGTTTTCCAGGGAAATTAGAGTTGGTGCCAATGTTGGCTTCTGCAAGGCAGCAGCAACTGATTTGTGCCCTTGTGCAGACAAACTCAATGCTTTATTCTGGGAAGTACCACCCAGGTGTTTTGAGCTTCTCTCTGCATTATCCTTTCTTATTTACATTTAATATCCTTTCTGGATATTGCACTTGATGTTCTTTATTCAAGCACCTTAATCAATAGATACTTAAAAACTCTCAAATGAGCCCTGGTGCACAGCTGACAATTTTTTTTCCCCAGAAAATAATTTTATTTCACTAGCTGCCAGTTTATTTGAACAAGCCTGGGACACCCAAAGGGAGTGGAGGAAGACCTTATACCTTCTTTAAGAAAGATCCCAGCTGGGCCATCACAGTCTAGCAATACTTTGTAGTTTCCATGGGTGATTATTGCACCCTCCACACAGTCTGGTGAAGGTAATGGCTGTTTAGGGCAACCAGCAGCTCTCAATGTGACAAAGTAATACAGCCTGAGCTTCTTTATTATGACCTTCTTCATACCTCCTTTCCTTTTGACCCTTTTGAACCATTTGAACTCACAGGAAAGCAGGAGATATTTTCCACGAGGACAAATACACCTAGCCATTAGCAAGCATTCTATCCCCTGAGCATCCCACTTTCCTGAAAACCTGGGATTCACCATCACCCAGTCTCTGCTTCTGTGCAGTAGTTGCAATCTACTTTCTATCCTTGACTGCAAATGGGGTAACTCTGCATTCCAAGAGCAGCAAAGGGCACTGCTGCTCAATTCACCAAGGAAGCAAATATCCTCATGCAACTTTGGAATGTTTGAACTTCCAATGTGCCAGAAGTCAGATGAGGCAAACCTAAGGCTTTGTCTTTCTCCATACTGATTTTGAAGATTTCTGTTCACACAGCACACAGGAAAAGCACAATGCACATTGTACAAACATGCACATCTGCCCCAATTTTCAGTCATAAAGTATCAGTAAGATGCCACGCAGTGAGGATGCTTTGATGCCTGCTATGTATTGGTTTTTCACTACTTACTGGGAAAGTGAATATGATTATACTGATCCTAAATTTCCCACTTATGCAAAGCTTAGAGCTTGTTCACTGGGAAACATTCACTATTCACAAGGGAAGGGGACTGGGCCTTGACAAGTTCAGGTCAGCATTAAAGTCCAGCTGTGGTTCAAAGGCTGAGCAAGCTGAAAAGAAATGGGCACAAAATTTCCTTGATTGTACTCCATCACAGGAAACTTCTGTGTTGCCAGGCTACAGTTATTCACAATTAAGAATCTAGCAAATTATTATTTTGAAATGGAATTGAAAGGTTCAGATGGGGGAATTCAAGGCCTTGCTCTCTGACTCTGTGAAATTGGAATTTGAAGTCCTGTTTCAGAGTAATTTTCAAACATGAAAAAGATGCAGTGGAAAAGTAAGTTAATTTACTTCTCTCTATTTATGAGCTGTTTGGAGACATCTTACCAAACCTTCACATGTAGATAATATTGAATATCATCCACGTGTGTCCAGGAAGCTGTGAATACTAAACAGAAAACTTTCTTGGTTTGAATGGCCATATCAGATAAATGAATGCTACTATTTCCTCGTTGAAAGAAATGCATAATTAATGCAGAGCAATATGGAAATTATATAGTATAAATTTAAAAACTTTTAAAGATAATTATTTGAGAAATCAAGGCAAGCAAATAATATTTTTCAAGGGTTCACAACATTAAAAGAGGAATGTTCTATCATTTACTCATATAAACAGTGTGAAATCTGCAGAGGCAATCTTGCTTCCAGGCATATTGCAAGCTTGGAGTGATGATGTCAAACGGGTGTAACACAGCTATATAATTTTATTTCTCCTCAGATACACAGAATACATTGCTAGAAAGAAAAAGTTTAAATTCAAATTCTTCTTTCTCCTCTAATAATGTTCTTGAACCACAGGGATCCTGAGTAAGTCAGTGAACTGATCTGCTGTCTACTTTCTGGGGTGAAGAGAACAGGTTTGTGAGAAAAGCTGGGGCCTGAAACCAGATTTAACACTGTCTAATAAAACAAGCAGAGGTGCCACACAAAAAAAAATGAAGATAAGCAGGACATCTCCTAAACCTCCTTTTGCTTCTTCTCCACCTAACACTGAAATGGTCACTGGGATACAAAAGGATTAATTGACCCAGTATCACCAAAGGGAAAATTAATAATATGTCCTACAAAAATTATGTCTGGATTTTATGAGGAAGAGTTTCTTTTCATTATTTTAAACCTATTTTAGAGGGAAATGTAAACAAATTCCCTGAGATTCCCTTCCCTTGTTCATCTTCTCTCTGTCTTGTTCTTTTATTTCCTACTCCAATTATTTCAAGTAGCATATTTTGAAACTAGCATACACAGAGTAGACATCACTGACAGCATGAGGATGAAAGGCATCACTGCAGTGTGCACCAGGCAGCACAAAACCAGAGCAGCTAAAACACAGTCCAAGCTCCACTAATAGGATCTGTGGGAGACTACCCTTTTTTAGCAATTAATGAAGAGAGGTCAGATTTTAATGCCTTAATCATCTCCTGGTGTGAGGGTAGCAGCATGAAAAATTAAACTTGATCCAAAAAATTGCATTTTTAATCCTTCTCCTGCTAGGTTGCACTACCTCAGGTGCTGAAGTAGAGGAAGAAAAACAAACAGTAAAGTTTTTCACCTCCAGAGCTCTGCAGATTTTAATTCTTCACTTGCACATTGCCATCAAACTCTTCCTGCCCTGCATCAATTGCTCTCCACCCAGCTTCACAGGCTGAGTATCTCCCATCCTGAGTACACTACTGGAAGAGACAGAATGAGGCCAAGGACTCATTTGATCCTGGGTATTTTCTGTTTCTGGAATCAGATTTCCTTTTCTGTCCATTTTCTTTCCCAATACAAGTCTCAGTGCAAAACTATCATTGAATTCATGCCCTTGTACTGTTACCTTGCTGTATTAAAGATGCCATCATCTGCTTCGTGCCAGCCAACGTGCAATTCCCTGCCATAAGCTGTGGTATTTTATAGCTGCAGCACACGCCCTCTACACAATGGCTGCACACCTCTGTGCCTCAGAGTTTGCTCTTTAGCTCAGAGGGAATCACAATGGTGCAGATCCATCAACATTGTGGCCTGCACACTTGACAGTGAGAAGTAATTTTCAATAATTCAGAATGAATTATGATAAAAGGGTACCCACAATTGTATTTGGCTCTTTTAACAAAACAATACAAATCTCTTTTCTTTCCTCCTAGTCTTTTAAATTTATTTCAAGCACACTAAAGAATAAAACTTCCTTTAGCTGTGGAAAAAAAAAATCCAGTTTCGAAAAGTAGTTCTCAGTTCCACTAGGAGCTGAGGAAAATAAATCATTTACTTACTAGAGCTAATGAACATTTTATTTTAGTCATACAAAAAATCTTATTTGAACGTGTATTTTAAATTCAAAATCAAAATGACACCAGATGCTTAAATATTAAATCTGTAATCGTTACGTTATTTTATTCCTGAATGGTTCAATATACTGCTTTAAGACCCCACTCAACATTTATGGTCTAATTCCTGTCTAGTAGTGGTAGTAACAACAGGAAAGAAAGAGAAGCCCTTTGTTGCTCTCTTGCTGTTGGTTTTTCAGATGTTTGAAAACTCTGCTAGAAAAAAAAAGTGTCAGAAGGCAAAGTTCCTGCAAGTACAGTTAGAACTGAAATCAAAGTGATCTGAAAGCACACATGCCAGCAGGCAGCAGCCTGCCAAAGCCCCTTAAACTTTTAAGTTAAAATGAAACAAAATACAAAGGCTCCCCCAAGGTTCTGCTCCAGTGTGTTCTTCATTTAGAGCTCTTGGTCTAGGAGGTTTTGCACAATTACAGCGTGAGACACTGATGTGCTGTTCATGTTTACATTTGAAGACTCAGGGATGTCTGGCAGTTTTTCCTGGGCCATGCCCTATGCTCACCTAGGGCACACACAACTCCTGGGAAGGGGTGTGTGTTACACTTCTTTATTGGTTTCAGAAGCCATTATATCCCATTGCCCTGGGGAGCAGTTTGAAATATAATCTCTTTTGAAACCCTCTTTTTGTAAAAGTAAAGTTATACTTCACCAAAACATTACCACAGTGATGAAAAAGTAGCTCAGATCACTGCCCCTCTCACCCTGGGACCTGGGTAGCACATGTATGGGGACAAGAGCTGTCGGCAGCACCCACATGGGGTGCTGAGGGATCTCAGCAGACCTCAGTCAGAAAGTGAAATTGCTGTGAGTCAGTATTTGGTTGGGAAGCTGCTTAGAAACACCCTCAGTGGTCATCTGTTTCAGGAAGCACAATGGGTGATTTGGCAGTTTGGACAGCAGTCTCTGATCTGAATCCCTTCAGAACAAGAACATGGGATGCAAAGCTAACACCTATGGGATCCTTATAAAGATCTTAAGCCAGCCTTAGAGACAAGAGCTTTTACTCCAGAGACTTTGTGTTCCTACTTGAAGCTCCCGCAACACTGGACAGCTTGGTTTTGGATTTCAGTGGATGAATCCTTTTTTAGCTGACGGCCGTACTGTGTAATGGCATGAAGTGCAGAGCATGACTTCTGTGTTGCTCTGTAAGTTCTCAGAGGGGAAAGAATCCTTCCTGCTCCTCTACTGCAAAATTATTCCAGGATAGAAACATTTACCTGGGATAAAGTCTCGCCCTCAAGTATGATCCCACGGTGCCTAATGTTTACAGGGCTGATTCCAACCCTGCAGAGACCTTGTGAAGCAGCTCTTGCAACACAAACTGCAATCAATACGACTCACTGCAGAATCTGTCTGTCACTTGCATTACCCAAACATAAGCTTAAATTATAGTCTGCTTTGCAGGAGTCTCATGGTATTGGTTGTTTCCCAAATTCAAGAGGAAAGAGTGGAAGTATCCCTGGAGTTGAGCACTCAGTATTGCACCTTCAGTTCCCAGTTATACAGCAGCAATCTGCAATGCCAAAGTGGGAGCAAGGCTCTCCGGGCTAGAGCAGGGAAGGGACAGACGGCTCCGTGCAACAGAGCACAAGACCCAGTCAGGGCACACGAGCTGGGTGCAGGAGCAGGCCGGGGGGCTGCTGTGCGGTGCTAGCTGTGGCCCGTTGGCACGTACGTGTAAATCCTGTCGGTCCAGAGCCTAACCCGGGGAGAGTGTGTCCGCCCCCGGCCGCGGGCAGCCGCAGGGCTCGGCAGGGCAGAGCCAGCGCCGCGGCGGAGGCAGCAGAGCCCGCTTCTGGGAGACACCGCGGATGGGGAAAGATCGGGGACGCGCCGGGAGGCGGTGGGATGGGAGAGCGGAGAGAAGCGGCAGAGGAGGGAAGNTGCGGAGGGGCGAGCGGGCACCGCGGGGACGGGAACGGCTGCGACACACAGTGTGTGCACCTACACACCATGTGTGTACCTACACGTACTGTGTGTGCACCTACACACACTGCGTGTGCACCTACACATACTGTGTGTGTACCTACACACCCTGTGTGTACCTACACACACTATGTGTGCACCTACACACCCTGTGTGCACCTACACACACTGTGTGCACCTACACATACTGTGTGTGCACCTACACATACTGCGTGTGTACCTACACACCCTGTGTGCACCTACACGTACTGTGTGTGCACCTACACACCCTGTGTGTACCTAAACGTACTGTGTGTGCACCTACACACCCTGTGTGCACCTACACGTACTGTGTGTGCACCTACACACCCTGTGTGCACCTACACACACTGTGCGTGCACCTACACATACTGTGTGTGCACCTACACATACTGTGTGTGCACCTACATACACCATGCATGCACCTACACACACTATGTGTGCATCTACACACCCTGTGTGCACCTACACACACTGTGTGTGCACCTACACACACCATGCATGCACCTACACACACTATGTGTGCACCTACACATACTGCGTGTGCACCTACACACACCATGCATGCCCCTACACACACCCTGTGTGCACCTACACACCCTGTGTGCACCTGCACATACTGTGTGTGCACCTACATACAGTGTATATGCACGTACACACGCTGTACATACACGCGCACACGCCGTATATACACGAACACACACCGTATGTGCACCTACACACACAGAGTGTGTGTGCCCGGGGTTCTGTGCTCCCATCCACCCGTTTTCCTGCTGTGAGGAGAGGGAATTTCGCCGCTCCGGCCCCCCTAAGGAACGCAGGTGCCCAGGTCTGCGCTAAAGCCGCGGCGGCTGGGAGCGCTCGGAGCGTCTGCCCGGCCCGGCCCGGCCCGGCCCCGAGAGCGGCCCCGGGACCGCGCAGCGCCAGGAGCCGCCCCGCCGGGCTCCGGGCACCCAGAGACGGTTCGGGCTCTAAGAGACCCCCTCACGGCGCTGCTCGCCCACGAGTGAAAGCATACAGACACCATCAGCTGTGGAGCAATGTAATCAGAAGGGCATGAAGGGCAGAGAACTGGGTCCTTGAGGCTCTTGCTGTGGAATACGTGGTTTTTTTCTTTTGCAAGACAAGTAACTTAGGAAAGAAGTTGAAATTAGGGAAGAGGCAGCTTTCTTCCACACTACCTCTGATGCCTTCTGATATACACAAAGTTAACGAGAGGGTGGGCTGCACAAGAGCAGACCTGCAAGTCTGAATTTCCCAGTTCTTGTCAGTATGCTACGTCCCTAGTTGTGCACCTGAGGTGTTACAGAAGTGACAGATATGGGAATTGAGGAGCTGTGGTCTGATGTGCAGTTTAAAATGATTAAAGAAATATTGTGTATTGCAGTAGTACCTAGAAACCTCACCTAGATCAGAAATTCATTGTGCTAGTTATTGTACAAATGATTGCTGCCCAGAATAGATTATAATTTCCATATAAAGCAGTAAATGCCTACAGGCAGGTTCCGATGAAAAGAAGTAGCTTTACAGACTTTTGCAGAAAGTAACAAAGCACCAGGAAGAAATTATGAAAGTGCAGGAGTGAAAATTCACAAAAGGTGGGGATCACAGGCCAGCTGGAATAGGGAGACCACAATTCTCTGCTGACCAAAATATGATAGGGAGGGAGAAGTCAAAAGGGTCTATGTTGTACTCCTAAAGGCTAAAGAAAGACTCTGTAGTAGTCACGTGGGTAATTATGAAAATTTGAAGGTGAATGAGTCTACAAAATATGATATTAAAGAAGATTAGATAAGGAATTTAAAGACATTCAAGATGATGCTGACCAGTAAGTTCAAATGACAGGTAACCGTGTCATCTCCAGCAGTGAAAGCTAAACAGAGCATTACCTTTTTACCCACACTTAGCATTATCTTAGCCACATTTACTTTGAGTTGGTGCCTAAACATCATAAACAGAAGCCAGATAGTCCATGATCTGACTCGGAATAGGAGGTAATAAAGAGGCAGATCAGTATTCCTCCTAAAACATGTGATAATTGACTTTGTGTTCAGAGATGAGAGTATCAGAGATAAGGAGAAAAGAACACTCGAGACCAACAGAGACTGATGAGGGCATGAAAAGCTTTACAGGAAAATCTTGCAGAAGAAATTAGAGGGAAGGTGATGAGGAAAGGACAGAGTAGGAGCAAAAACCATGAGTGGGACTTCAGTTAGAGCAAAATCAACCCTTCAACAGAGCTGTGGTGGCAGTAGTTTAAGGAACCTGAGGAACACACACTGCTCCCAATTAGTGCCTCAAAAGTCATAAAGTACTTCATGGAGAGCTGTTGTAGGGTAAGGTTTGAGGTAGGGAAGGAATAGGGATAAGGAGAGGTACTCCAGAGACTAGAAACAGCACTTTAAGTGAACTTACAGATGAAATGGAGAGGAAGGAGCAAATGGAGGGACAAACAAAGTCAAGTATGGGTTTAAGACATGAAGAGGAAAACATGCCTTTATTGTGAAAACTGAAAACTACCTAAGAGTGAGAGACAAAAAGGAAGAGTAAGGAAGGGGACAAGAGCAGGATGGGAGAGATGGGGAAATGGGAGATGACTCTGGCACAAGTCAAGGTAGGAAGGCGCTGTTACTGGGACACAGAAAGGGAGGAGGCAGCCACAGAAGGGGGCACCACCCAAACGAGGATGGGGAAAGAGGATGAAGTTCTTCTTTGTCATTTTTCATTTGGAATAATTTTGTGAAATTCTGTGAAGAGAGAGACGTAGAGATAGGATGAAAGAAATATTTTGGGAAAAGACAAAAGCAGTAAAAAGTGGTTGTAATTGTCAACACGTCTCACGTGTAGAAAAAACCAGAACTGGATATCAAAACGTAAAGAGGAGTAAATCACTCAGGGTTGAACGTTATGTGTACAAAATCAGAGAGTGTATCAATGAGGAAAGGGTTAGTAACTATCATGTACTAATCTTAGTAACCTCATACCGCCACAAATTTCATCATATTCTTTTTCTCAGCCGGTACATTTAGCTTTCTGTGCCTGTTCTCATTGGAACTATACGTATTTCTGTAGCCAAATGTTTGTACCTTTACCAAAACATTTTGAAAGGTTAAATATTATTAAATTAAAAGGAAAGTATTGAGGTTTCTTAATTTTCTCATTTGCTTTTCTATTTTTCCAATTTCAGTTGACCCCTTCTCAGACTATTTGTTAAGTTCCCTACTTGATTTTTACATCCATTTTTATAAAGTGTATTGTAATCTTCCTGTTTTTTACAGGAAGATATATAGGACAGCATTAGTTGCTGTAACAGACCTAAAATAAGAGGGATGATCATCTTAGGTTCATGAGAAGTGACTTAAGTCATGAGAAGTCATCGACAGGCACAAATATAGGTGGTTGTAACATATAGTAATGTATATTATGTAACTTAAAGGTGTTGCAGTATAATGCTGAGGCTTTGGCA
The DNA here is from genome assembly GCA_013400275.1 of Rhadina sibilatrix. NCBI lineage: Eukaryota > Metazoa > Chordata > Aves > Passeriformes > Phylloscopidae > Rhadina > Rhadina sibilatrix. The sequence continues at coordinate 1,768,236 of VWYO01018520.1, forward strand.
ATGAGGAACAGGGCAACCAGATATGGATGAAGAGGGATAGAAAAGTAATAAATAACTTCAAGAAGCACTGCAGGTGCTGGAATTGAAAGGCATTCTCTGGAAGATAAGTGTACGTACTGTTCATTGGGTGAGTGGCTTCTGTGAGAGGAAAAAAGAAAGAGTCGCAGTGAGCCCTTACAATAAAGCAATTTCTTGGAAGAACATCCATTGCTATGTGAGCAAAGAACTTTTCACAGGACTGAGCTACTGCGTAGGCTATAGCTGGTGGAAACAATAGACTACATGTCTGCTTAGTAACCATTCCTTGATCCTTGCAACTCTTTGCACAAATTGCCTTCTCTTTAGAGGGTCTGATTCAGCTAAGTGGAAGTGTTAGCAAAGTAATGACTATTGGAGGAAGTAATAATCTGTGGGTACAGATGAGTCCCCAGGGCAGCCACCACGGATTGCACACCAGCCATGGGGAAAAGGTTGTATTCACAAAAAAGCACACCAAGACTGACAAATATTTTGGAACATGTTTGCACAACCTGTTATGTTACTTTGGGATAACTTGCTGAAGTGTATATGTGTATGTGTATGTATGTGTATGTGCATATGTATATGTATATCCTAGACTTACATATCCTAGATGTACTATTTACGAGCAGAAATCAGGACTGTAAAAGTACTCTATAAACACAATCAATATCAGTTCTAACAAAAAATAATTTTGTTTGTTTTAAAGAAGTTTTAAAGCCATTTTATTTCTACTTCTTTCTGTTTTCACTAAGTTAGCAGCTGTATTCAATTATTTTTTTTCTTTATTACACCTGAAAGTGCCTCAGAGTGGATGTGGCACATTGTCTTGTGGTCAGAAGACTACAATTTACCCCATGGGCTGCAAGTGCCTTAGGATAGAATCTCTCCTTACTGTTTTCCCACAGCAACCAGAACAGTAAGCCCCCAGTCTTTAATAGGGATTGTTACTGAAATGCAAATAAAAGTAACTAATTTTTAAATGGTGTAGCAACCAAGTAAAAAAATAATTCTCTTGTATCAGAATGGAAAAGTTGAATACTGATTGCCTCAGAATTGACTTGTTCAGTTCCTCAACTAGTAAAATATTTGTTGATTTTTTTTATCATTATGTGACACACGGTATCAGCTAAAAAAATTTGCTTTTTATTCTTTGAATTTTACACTTTTTCCTTAGTGAAGTCATTTTTTTCCTGAAGACCATTAAAGAAAACATTATCCATATTTCACACAGACTCACCTGATGTACTCAGAGGCAAAACTTGCTCATGGCATCAGCAGATGTAACTGCAGTAAGTGGTCTGCCAGGAATGAAACCTGCAATTTAGGATCAGCGGAGACATTTGCAAAATAGCTATGAAATGGGAGGGCAAATGAGTCCTTTGTAAAATAAATAGAGAAAACCAGAGGAATACAGGAGAAATTTTATCACTGCCTAGCAGTCTGTCTGGCTAACAGTTTGTCTTGCATAATTGCCCTAATATGCTTGTGTGTTTATGAACGATTCTTGCTTTGCTCTCTGGGGCTGAACGCCTGGCTCATGCTGCTGCTCCACTCTTTCCTGGTCGCTGATAACTCCGGGACGTTTCATGGACCAGGCTCATCATTTGTAGCTGGGCTTTGGTCAATACTCAGTATGCAAAACGCGGCCTTTCGGAGGTAACCTTCCCCAGAGAAGTTTTGGACAGACAGCTGTGCATCGCTTGCGGCAGAGAGGACTGCGAGCAGCCGCAGCCGCGGGCCGGGCTGTGCCAGCGCCAGTTGCCGTGACAACGGCGGCTGCTGCGGGCTCGGGCCGCGCTGCCGTCATCCGCGCCGCATTTACCAGGTGGACGCAAAGTTAAGAGCTTAACGGAAATAAATAAGCAAGCATCAGGTTGTAAATAAAGAGCCCGGCACAGAAGAGTGTTTTTCGTGCCTTGGACCCCAGAAAAATATGTAATAAGCCGTCTGTTTTAGGTCAAGAGGTAAAGAGGGATCAGTGCATTACATGGGTATATTGGGATCTCTTGATGCTCTTATCCCCTTATGTTCTTTTATTATGGGTTGTTTCCAAATCTGGTATATTTAATAAGCAATTGTAACTGCAATCCTGATGTGATATTTTCAGGAGATAGCTTTATTAGTGTTCAGAGTCTCAGCAAAAGTGAATAAATGCAGCTCTTAGGGACTGTAGACATATTGCAGCAATTCCCTTTCCATCTTAGTCCAGACCTTGGCTATAATAATGTATTGTGTTTGCGTGGCAGGGAGCAGGGTACAGGGTTGCTTTCTGTGAGAAGCTGCAGGAAGCTTTCCCCACATCTGGTGGAGCCAGGCAGGTCCAAGATGGACTCACCACTGGCCAAGGCTTAGCTCATCAGCAATAGTGGAGGCACCTTTGAGATAACATATTTAAGAAGTATGGGGGGGAAGAACCTGCAGAAGAGCAGCTGAAGAGAAGAATGAGAATATGTGAGAGCAGTACCTTTGCCATTTCCCATTCAACACATTGTTGTGGGTTGACCTGGGCCAGATGTCAGGCACCTACCAAAGCATTCACTCCCCTCCCCAGCTGGACAGAGCAGAGAAAATTTAATGAAGGGTTCATGGGTTGAGATAAGGGCTGAGAAAGAGATCACTCATTAAATACTGTCACTGGCAAAACAGCCTCAACTTAGCAATATGAAGAGAATACACCACACTAACAAAATCAGAGCAGGATAATGAGAAGTAAAATAAGCCCTTAAAAACACCTTCGCCCCAGCCCTCCCTCCTTCCCAGATCTACCTCCTCCCCAGTGGCCCAAGGAGGCAGGGAATGGGGGTTATGCCCAGTTCACCATCCAAGGCTTCTCCTGCTGCTCAGGGAGAGGAGTCCATCCCCTGCTGCACCACGGGGTCCCTCTCACAGGAGACAGTTCTCCATGAACTTCCCCAATGTGAGTCCATCTCATGAGCAACAGCTCCCTGTGAACTGCTGCAACATGAGTCCATCCCATGGGCAACAGTCCTCCCAAAACTGCTGCAGTGTGAGCCACTCCTCCATGGGGTGCAGTCCTCCAAGGACAGGCTGCTCCAGCTTGGGAGCAGGGGACCCTCTCTCCACTGGCTCTTCCATAGGGTCAGAGCCTCCTCCAGGCATCCACAGCTCCAGCGTGGGTCTCCTCCACAGTTGCAGTGAATCTCTGCATCCCTTTGGACCTCAACAGGCAGCAGGGGCACAGCTGCCTCATGTGGGCTGCACCGTGGGCTGCAGGGGAATCTCAGCTCCTGTGCCTGGAGCACCTCCTGCCTCTCCTTCTCTGCTGACCTTGGTCTGCACAGTTGCTCCTCTCACATACTCTCACTCTGCTCTTGTCTGGCAGGAAAATTACCACTATGCTACAATCTTTGTTCAGATTTTCTTCTTAAATCTGTTATCACAAACCTGTTATCACAGAGGCATTGCCATCATTTCTAATTGGCCCAGCCTTGGCCAGCAGCATGCCCATCTTCAGAGCTATCAGGGATTGGCTCTGCTGGACATGGTGGAAGCTTCCAGCAGCCTCTCACAGAAGCCACCTCTGTGTTACCAAAAACAGGCCATGCAAACCCAGAACATCACATACCTGGGGTTTGCTCAGCATAGGAGCTGATCAAGGATTGGTTCATTATTGGCCTAAACCAGTACTTATTGCACCACACTGAAATTATTGGAAAAAATCAGACTTGGATGATAAATACAACTTTTTGTAATGACCATGTTTTTCAGCCCAACCCTAGCTGTTAATTCTTCCATTCCATACATTTTCACCTTCGCTGTAATTTGATAGTGTAAAACTGGTTTAATTTCAGATTTCAGTTAAAAAAGGGCACTGATACTTATTTGGCCCATTAGATCATGCTAAGCAATCTACCCCACTACCTTTGAAAGTATTTTTAAATTAATTGTTTTTTAATAAATATCAACTGCCATAAAAAGGGATGCATTCATAGGTAGCAGAACTTAAGTAAAAGTGTTGAAGATATTTGAGAGATGAGAATTTTTCTTCTATTGTGACCCTTCAGCTTGCTATTCTGTGAGATGTATCAGATCAATTGCTGGAAAAACTTCAGTCTTGTTTGAGAGTAGGTGGTTCAGATACTGCATGTAGCCTCCTGACCGGTCCTCGTGTCTCAGGTGGGAACAGCCACCTCTCACCCCTGTGACAGGAAGGGAGGGCAGGGGCTGGACAGGGTTCTCCAGATGTTTCCTCCTTCCCCAGCAGCCTCTTCATTGTACTGTCTGCTTCTGGGATTATCTCAAAACACTGCAGAAGTTGTAATGCCAGCCAACCCAAACCGTGATAATCTCTCCACAAAACCTCTCAGGCTTTGATTAGTATCCATTTAGTTAGTGGCCAACAGTCCTGATAAACCCTTCTTACAGTCTAAAGCAGATCTGCTAGGATTGGTCACTCAGTTTACCTCAGTATTATAATTCACCAACTGATAAAGTAAATTTTCTACAAATGTCATGTACTTAAATTACATGAAAGTCTTTCCCAGCTGTCACAGTACCAGAAAGCAGAAAGGCTGTTGAGCAACAATAGAGATGATTTGCAGGAGAAATGAATTGGAACCATCTCTCCAAATGATTTCCCTGTGGGAAAAAACCCTCTTTTTTGCAGCATTGAAATCTTTAAAGGCAAAAATATTCTTAGTTAATGAGAGCCAAAGGTCTGTCATTAACTAAAGGAAGAGGTTTTATACTGTCTCTGCAGCAGGTGGTGGGGAGGAGGGATGGTGAGAGAGGGAAGTGTCTGAAAGGCTTTGAGCAGCAAATGTGAGTGGTGGTTTTGTCAATGGCACATCCTGCCTGAAAGATGCTGAAAAGGAAATTGCTCTGCAAAATTAATCTTCTTGTGGAGATAGTGCTCTTTCCCCCATCCCAGCTTTCATATCCTGATTCAGGACATTTAAAAATTGCCTTTTTCTGTTCCTTGGGGTGTATTTACACTTTCTAGAGAGTTCTTATTCTGTATCTTCCAGTTTAGGAATGTAGAATTCACTGCAAACAGTTAAAATTGAATTAGCTTTAAGTGAAGAATCCTGCCAATCTCAAAGCAGAAGTGCAATGTATTGCACACAGGAAACACAGTTCAAAGTGCAGTTTACCTCATTGTTCATTGACTAAAATTTCCAAAATTTCCCCATTAAGCACATATTTCAGTAATCCAGCATTGAAGTGACTGAAATCTCTCTTTTTTTAAACAGTAATCAGTTCTAGAAATATATCTCTTCATAGAAACAGAAATGATATTGCTAGTTCCAGCTTTTTTTTCCCCTCAGATGTTCCTGCAGTTTAAAACTGGTTGCAGTTAAAAGAAATTTGGGATTGAAAGTTGGGTTTTATCTTAAATCAGATCTGTAATATTTAATACTCAGAAACAGAATGATCAAAGCCAGCAGTTTATTGTAAGGCTTTCTCTGTGACCTGCATCAAGCAGCCCTCTTTTCTGGAGGATAGGACCAGATCCCTCTGGCTATGTGGTGAGTGTGTACATTTTTCAGCAGTTGTCTCACATGAAACAAGTGGCTTGGTCCTTCGCTTTACTCAAAGAAATCATGTAATAAGGCAATTTCATTTTCTGATGAACATAAAATGAAACACCAGTCTGCTTCCCTGGACTGCCACAATGCCTTTTCTGTTCTGTTTAGGAAAAATACGGGTTAAAAGTAAGTCGAAGAGGTAGATGAAGGAGTGATGTTCCACCAAGTACCATGGGCAACTGGATGCTGTGAGGCAGGACTTTACATTTTAAGTTTTTCCTGCGTCCACTGAGCCCCTCTGCATTGCTGTTTGCTTAATTGAGCCTGACATTTAAATCAGCTAAACTGCTTAAAACTTAAACAAAGTTTAAAACTAAGCAAGGTTGAGTCTCCATTCTCCTGGGAGGTGAGAGATTCAGGCTAGATGGCTCAGATGCATGCTAGCTACTGAAGAGAAAAATAACCAGCCCATTCTTTATTGACTGACTGAAATATTTTGACTGTGGGGTTTTTTTACCAATTTCCTAATAGTGCATGTAGTTGTGTTTCTGTCTCTGTACATTTTGTTTGGATATTGTCCTCATGTTGCAATTTTCATTTTTGTGAACTGCTAGCATTTCCCAAGTGGGCTGTCAGAACTGTATCAAGCGCTTGCAGTACTAAAAGCATGAATATCTGACTTTTTGCACAATGCTGATGCCTGAGTGCTCTCTGAGTGTTTACACTGTGTGTGGGAAAGATGGAAAAAATGTAATGGGTTTATCTAGAAGATGGTTGATGGCTGATGGCATTAAGTTTTAATGTAGCCACTGCCTTCATTTTAGGGTGAACACTAAATGGGAGTGATGACTTTTTCACATGCATACAGATACCTTAAAGTCAAAGCACTTTATGATCATAGTCACACCATGAACCAGTTAAGTCAGCAGTACCTTTCTGTATCTTCATGGACTGAAAAGCTGGGAATGCCACCTGGCCATACAGCCCTCTGGACTTCCCTGAGTTAATTCCCACAAGGAGCATACCTTTGGGACATTGAGACTGAATTTACAGCTTTCTAGTGGCTGACATTTTGCGTAAGTCTCTGTAAATTATCCCAGTAGTCAATCACTATTTTTTAAAATAAATGTGCTTGGAATGTTTAACTTCAATTCCAGCTGTTGGACCTTGGTAAGCAAAACTGCACAGTAATTTCATCTCACATTTCAGATACCTTTAAATGCCTTTCATGAGGATTTATATTTAGTCTGCCTAAATATTTTTGCTGCTCCTCAGTGTGATTAATTGAAATGATGCATTTTGCTCATCTTAAAATTCCACGTGTGATTAGCTAGGTAATAAGAATGATAGTAATGCTTTCCATGTCTGTGTTGGAAATTAGTCTAAATCATAATGAAAGGTGTTTTATTACCACATCCCAAAGGAGAAGGAAAGCCCAGGTAAAGGAGAGGGAAGGAGCATGTGAACACCTGCAGCTCTAAGCCACTGTTCAGAACAGGGTGGATACTGCTGTGGGAAGGATGACTGAGAGAGGGCCAGCAGCCTGCTGCTTGTTTTCCATCTCACACAGAGCTCTGCTACAAGGAGAGCTTCTTTCTTGGCAGTTTAAGGATGGGTTTAAACAGGAACTGAGCCAAAAGACAGCACTTTTGGACAATAGGCTGATTTGCCATAATTTGGACCCACGATATAAGGTATTGTGCACAGAGTGTATAATTTTTAACGTGCATTTTTCGTGGGCTTTACTGAAACACAGCCACTGTATTTGCATCTGGAAAGGCAAATACCCTCTTCTAAAATCCAGTATTATGAATAGCACTTCAGAGCTTTGCTATTTCTGTTAGTTTTTCAGTTTGGAGCTAGGAATGATCTGTTTCTGGCACATCATGTGGCGCTGGTTAGTTGCTTAATCCATTCTGTGTCATTATTTTCCCAGGCAAAAAACGTACTCAGCTGTCAAGGTCTTCCAAAATGTTGCTGATGCTTATTCCAAAATATAATGAAAATTTCGTTCTTCTATCTTGTTCCAGTTATCAAAATTTGTACTTTCATGCATTAAACTTTGTTGTCTTTCTGACATTAAGTCCTTGCCTAGCACCATGATTACAAGTCTTTCAAGTTTACCTTTTGTATCTTCCCTTGATGGTCAGGCCAATTCCCTTTAATTCATCTTCTGGAGTCTATTTGCCATTTAGAACCCTTTGAAATGATCACACATTTGTTAAAGAGTGTCGCAGCATGCTTTTTCTATTTGGAAAAAATATCAATTTTATATTCACCTTTATTTACAGACATGGTTGCAACACTATTAAATTTGTTTACAAGATAGTTATACTGTGATTCTGTATCACTATTTGAAATTGAAATATACCAATATGCAAAGATTTTGTATCTGCAGGTAATTGTGAAGTTAGGCCATGCCAGTGATACGAAGGTTTGCAGCTTGAGAGCTTGTTTGTGCTTTAGGATGAGCTCACTTCAAACAAGCATCCCTCTGTAAGTAGGAGGAAGGCACAGAGCTCCTGGCTGCCTCCTCACACCAGTGGTGTGCCTGGGCATGGCTCAGCTCTATCTGCCTGGAGGCAGATTTGGAGACCTCCAAAATGTGTGTAAAGTGCAAATGTGTTTGTTGTATTTTGCTTTGCAGTCTAAAATTCATATCACATTAGAGTTCAGAGAAATCATTCCGGATTCTCTGAATGTCTGGGAAGCAAATTTATTGCATTATTCTATTTACTGATACAAAACATTGTTTCTGATAATATTTTCCTGCTGCAGCAGGTCATCTCTCTGTAGATCTGGATCCTTCATCCTAGCTCTCAAACCTACTCTCTGCTAAGCCTGAAAGTTTCTAAATTGCTTCTTGTTAGGTAAAAGAGCTATTGCATATTTCCTGAGCATCTGGCCTTACCTCGAGGCTACTGCTTTGGAGGAAATGGCTTAAACCTGACTTTTGTCACAGCCTCCACTCCATTAATTCTTTGTTGGATCCTTGCTATGTCTTGTTTTTGCAGCAGAAGCTCGCACCAGCCCTCAGGCCTGCAGATGTGTGGCCTTCCCAAAAATACATCGTTTCAAATCAGGAAAACAGGTAGAGAAAACAGATGTTTCAGTGCTTTCTGTACTTATTATCACTCTGTGGCTATATTTTTATATGGATGGCCTAGTGGTCACCAATACTGGGCAAAAAAGATTTTAAATGCAAGAAACTTTGTGATGATTGCAAACACATGTATCCTCTGGAAGCATCTGAACGTGGTGACAACGCTTTTCATTTGTCTTCACTGTGAGCTTTCTCAGTCTGTCTTTACAGTGCAGCATCTCCTTAGGCAGGCATTTTCTAAACCAGCATCTTCTGCTTTATGCATGTGATTACAGTCATGTTAAATAAAAAAGGATGCTGCTGAACTAGAAAATTGAACCCTACTGGTTTGCTTGTAGTCAGTTTCAAAGGTATAAATTTAGCACTCTAATCAACAGGTACCTGCTTTAAACAAACTTATGCTTGTTATTCCATAACAGAAGACGTGACAGCACAGGGTCTCGTGGGTACTGGGTCAGATCTAGAGTGTATTTGGGTGCAAATGCACGTCCTGTTTTGGTCACTGCCTGTTGCTTTGGAGAATACCATGGCAAACACACATGGAACAATTTTCTCCACAAATAGTTGATTCTTTTGGCTAAGATTAACTTTGTCTCTTTACCACAAGGCTTCATATTCTGCCCAAACTTCTTGACAGCATTAGCTACTGTAGCATTAGCAACTTACTGATTTTGTCAGTCACAGAAATTTTCAGGTCATCTTGAACCTTATTAAGATTTACTATATTGATGGAGTCTGCAGGATATCCAGGCAGACCTACCTATGTGTTATTTGTGGTTTGAGAAGTTTCCTGTGGTTCCTGTGGTTCTGATATTTAAGGGCTACAAAATTGTACCCTCTAGATCTTGTTGATTTTAGACCAGTTTTACATTCACAAACTGAATAAATGAGGTGATTTCCCCCTTTTCACATTATCTCTATACAAAGGTGATACAAAACTCTTCATATAAAACTCTGGTTAGAAAGAGTTAAGAGTAAAAATTTCCTCTCCTCTTCATGAAATGCTGTCATTAAGAATAATTTGAATTCTTAGATGTAACCAGGCTATGAAGAACTAGAGCAGCATGTGTGCAATATTTATCCTTGGTTTTGTTACCATTAGCGTTGTCATTATAATAAAAGAAACCAGAAAAAAAAAGAAATGCAGGTCTAATGTCTTAAATTTTTGTTCTGTGTTTTACATTTTCACTGACTTCTCTGTGATGAATGCCCTATTTACTAAAATATTTCTTTTCAAAGCTTTCTTAGACAGCTCCCTCCCGGTATAAATGTGTGTGTGGTGGGGGGGTTGTGGAGGTTTAGAGCTACATGATTTAAGCATTTTGAATGGACATAAGCTTGCTAGTCTGTGAGCAGTCTTCCAGACTGCAATTTTAAATATCTATCTATTAAACTACGAAATTGGGATGATGCTGTCTGACACTTTATGAAAATGCATTCAAAATTTAAAAACTATTGTGTTTATTTTGTCTTATTGGAGAGCACACCAACCTAAGCTGCTTTCAGCTGCTTGTTCTGATTCCTGTGCTACCTCCCAAGTTGTGCCAGTCTGACTGCTTGCGTCATTGGGAGAAGAATAAAGTCCAGGATTGATTTCAGTTTAAAATAACCCTTTTTTCCCTTGATGCTGCTGAAAAAAGCATTTGTCAAGCTCCAGCCTAAAGGATTTCTATTGACCTGGTGAGAAAGGCAGGACTTAGTGTGCCTGTGCAGTCCAGCAAGCAAAGAGGAAGGTAGTGGTAAACATTGCCATGGGAGGACAAGCTCTTTTAGGCACACTTGATGCTGGAGAGCTAGACTTGGATTTGTGAGCCATGGGGCTGCTGCAGGAATGCTCTCTCTGTGGTCATTGAGAGAGAACTCGTGTGTGTTCCTTACAAATAAACCTGATTACATGCAGTGAAATACCTGCCCCTTGTCATCCAATCCTCCCCAGAGAGGGGCAGTCCCCCGAACCCCCACCAGCCATTCCTGAGAGAAGGTTCACCATCACATCTGTGGGCATTTAATAATCACCCAGAGCCCAGGCTTGGGGAACGGAGCCTTGGGAATATTGTAGCCTTGCCTGTTCATTTGAAAGTAAAATATGTGTATTTGACTGAGCATTGAGATGGGATCTGCTGTTTCCCCTGGCCTAAAGAGGCCCACAGACTTTTGGCAGGGCTGCCATGAAAGAGAAGGTGAGAATGAAAATACTGAACTCGTTCATTTAAATGTCCACAGTGAATTAACAACACTCATGTAAGCTGAAGCTCTGCCTTGAAAGACCAAGGAGGTTATTTACCAAACCCCTGCTGTGAGGATGGCATAAATATCTCAACAGTTTGCTTTTAAACCGGGAGGCAAGACCCTTAGTATTGTCACCTTGCTTGCTTGTAAATTCCAGATAGTACATAAGAGAGTTAACTCTTCGTTTTTGTGTACTGTGGCAAATCCTAAATAGCAATGCAAAAATATTTCCTATTTTAAAAGCAACCATCTGTGTTCCTAATCCTTTTTTTAACATCATCTCTGTTTTACAATCATAATTTTGTATTGTGTATCTAGGCTATAAAATAGGTGTTGCTTTATGGATTGCCAACAAATCTCATGCTCTTAACACCACTGCTTATGTATTCTCACTATAATTTCTTCTTGGTGTTCATACATTAAGAGCCAGTCACTGAAGCCATTAAATTGTTGTCCACTGTCTAAAACATCTATTTGCTAATGAAAATGAATTCTAAAGTAATTTCCTAACTTCAGAATAGCAAAAACATCACAGGATAAAATAAAAAAATCTTTTTTGCCCAGTATTGGTGACCACTAGGCCATCCATATAAAAATATAGTAGTCATAGTGAAAGGCTCAAACACTGATAACCTGGTTTATATTTGACAAGTATTGCAAAAAAAGTCACACCCCTGCAATGCAGGATGCAGTAAATATGGCCAGGGCACAAACTAACAGAGAAAAAAAAAATCAACCAGATATACTGTTTTCAGGATTGAGATTTTCCATCAGCTTCTGGAAATGGATTCATGTAAGAAAAATTTTTCTATGCAAGACCAGAAGATGGAACACAGTCTGATAAATGAACAATTATACTTAATACCAAAATGGCTTTTTAGCTGACAGCTGTTTCACCAGACAATTTAGTCAGATGCCAGATGGCCAAAGAGACACATGGTTTAAAGTAATTTCATAGGATGACTCCACAGAAGGAAAAACTCATAATTTGGATGTTTGAAATGTCAAAGACTCAATTAATGGAATTAGTATGTAATTCCTGGGGCAGTTTGTCTGTTGAAAGCTGTGCTCAAGCTTGTTCTCAGAGCTCCACTGCAAGGTGAAGCAGTGGATTCCCGGCTGAGAGCTCTGACTCACAAGTGGCTCATTGCCTCTCCATCTCCCTTCCTGACCACTGGTCTTTGTCTCTGGTATCAGCCTGTGCCCCTTACTGCTCTGCACCAAGTCATTTTTCCTCTCCTCTGACCCTGTGGAGTGATAGGAAGAGGTAAGACCTAAAACATTAAGTAGGTGGGGAATTTTGGGAGATACAAGAGAGGTGAGGTTTATTGTTGCCTTACTGAAGTTGCATCTAAACTGAGACATGAGAACAACATCAGTTTTTATATCTAGCAGAAAAGGCCGTTTCCAAAGACAGAGGTATTTAAAAAAATAAATTACAATATAATATTTTCAAGTTTCATCTCGATTTTTTTCTATCAATAGCTAGATGACAGCATTATTAGTTACCACCACTACGAGTTAAAGTGTCTTTGGCATACTCTGCCTCCATCTTCTGACTGGTCAGGGAAGTGCAGTGACTAGTTTGTATTGGGACTTCTTAACTCACAGAATTGTAGAATGGCTTGAGTCAGAAGAGATCTTAAAGACCTTTTAGATTCACAAAAAATTATATATTTTCAAGACCAAGGCTTTGAATATTTGGGTGAAACTTTATTGAATTCATTCATTGCCTTTCCTAGCTAATACTGAGAAGTGTTGCTTTCTACTGACAAATCATCTTTTCTTACAGATTTCTGAAAAGAATATTTTTGAATTTGAAAAGGACTTTGCTTCCTTTTTAATATCTTTAGCACAGCACTTGAATTCCTACCTGATTAATGCAGAAGGTTTTGATGACACAATGTCACTTCATACAGCAATAGTTTCTCACTGGTTTTCCACATACTTTTTTCTCACTTAGTGTCTGTGACTCCTTAATTTTTCTAGGTTTGATACCTGCATTACCAGTTATTAATTTTGCCTTCTTTGTTTTTCTTTTAACCTTTTAAATAAAGGTCTTCATAAACAAGCTTTGACAAAAACTAAATTGAGAGCCACAGTCATGCATCCTACTTACTCCTTCTATTTGGATTTCAGACCCAGTGTTTCAACCAGATGCTGAGTGCTCTGCACTCACCATAAATAACAACTGATTTTTGTTAATGCAGTAAGATGGGAAAATTCATTTATGCTGTCCAATATCATATTGTACAATACATGTGTATCCACACAGCTAGAGCAGAAAGCAAATTACTCATTTATTTGATTGCTGATAGACAAAAGAACATGAAATAAATATTTTCTAAATGTCTTAACTTCAAATGAAAAAATACGCAAGTCAAGGCCATGCCTAGAGCAACCTTTCCATCCATATTTGTCTCATCTGTCATGGTCACATCTAATCCCTTCATTTCCCATAACTGGAACAGATTTAAGGGCGCCTTCTCTGGGTCTTAAGTTCAATTCTCAGCCATGCAAGGAGGTGTGTGTACGTGTGTGTGTGTAGAGAAGTCCCTGGAGACCTGCAGGTAACAAAAATCTACTGATATGCTGCACTCATTGACTGTTTTTCCAAGTTTTCTGAGCCAATGTTTCACAGAGCAGTGGACCATAGGAAAAAGGCCAAATCATGTCAAATGGGAGGATGAAGATGCCACAGGGAGGTAGAGTGCTCCCACTGTGATACTGTACCACACTTTGCATCACTGACACAATCACAAAATGTGTCGAAATACAGGGATGCCAGAGCCAGCTGCAAATTGCTCCTCAGTATTAATTGCCCAATTCCATGTGCCCCTACTAGGTCTCCTGGAGGATGGGAAATTGGCTCACACAGGTGTATCTGCAGCATCAGCCACAGTTGGAATGCTGAACGCTGAGAAGAGGAACAACTGTGGCTCTCAGTGTGCAAACCCCGTAGTCCATGGCATGGGAACTGCAACACAGAGACAAAATGGCTTCAGGACCACAGAGGTATGAGTATAATTATGTTCCCTAATGCCCAGCACTAGCTTCAAACAGGTCTAAGTTACTTTTGTGACAGCCTTTCTCTTTGCAATGTATTTAATGTCTTGAGATAGGAGAAAATGGTGTCAGGCTGCACTACAGCCATGGCATGATTGAGCTGAGCACATCTGGCAATGCTTCATGCCTGTATGGCCACAGAACTGATGTTTTATTTATCAGTCAGAGTAACACACACACTTGATACAGTAAGAAAAGCCCTCACGCTAATTTTTTTCTAACTCAGTCCAGCTGTGGTATGCTTTGTGAAAACTATTTAGATTAATTATCTGAAAAGAAAGATGCTTTCCCTTAATTGCTGTTCTACTTAAAATACGTGCGCTGCATGAATCCTGGTTCATTCAAAGCTGGACGTGAAGCTTGAAAAAGTCAATGGGTGTCTTTTCAATAACTTCAGTAGGCCTTGGATCAGATCCTCCCCCCTTTTCCCCTCACTTATGTGTTGTGTACCTTGTACACATTGTAAGAACAAGGCTTTAGGGCTATACCAAAGTCCAGCCTTCTCCTGTCACAGCTGCCTACCCACCTACCTACCACCTACAGGTTTCCATTTGCTGCCCTGTTTGCATAGCAGCTGCTGAGCTGCTGCAGATTAAAGAAAGCCACAACCTATGGCTGGTTTACTGCTTCCTTGGTTTCTCATATGATAAGGTGTTAGGTAAAAATTTGGGGAAGGGAGACTTCCTTGTTTTCTGGGTTATCTGCAGATGTAGAAGACAAAGTCCTTTATATGGTCCTTGGTATTCTGGGAGAATCTCAATTTCTACTTTGAGAAGTGCTTGCCATGCTGCTGTTGCCACTTCCCTTACTTTTTCAGGGGAGTCTCCTCTTACTACAATATAATCTAATTTCACATCTAGGGAGAGTGAGACCGTAAAAGTTTGGCAATCACAGAATGTGCAGTCATGGGTGAATGTTTATATCCCTGTGGGAATCTCTCAAAGGTACACGACACTCCCTTCCGGGTGAGCATGAATTAGGCCTTGAGGTGTTCCCAGAGTGGAGTCATAAATAACATCTTTTACATCAAGCTTTCCCCTTCATAAATAGGATGCTCCCTGAATTTGCATTCCTAGTTCCACAAAATTTGGAACAGCAGTAGTTAAAGGTGTAATATTGGCATTCAGTCTCCTGCAGACAATGGTGAGTGGCCACTGTGCTCTCAGCTTTTTCACCATTCTCCAGGGGATACAATTGGTTCTCTTATCTGTTCAATGCTGACTAGATTGCCAGCCCTCTCAAGCATCATTTTTACCTTTTCTTCCAGTTTCTGCTTTATCTCCTTTTCTTTCTGTAACTGTTTGTGCAGCTGCTCAGTTTCCAAAAATAATAGCAATTCAGTTGTTTTCCTGCCCTCTATTTCCTCTCTCAGATTTTGTTTCACTCTGGTATGGCTTTTTCCTACCTAATTTCCCCAGTAATTGTCTTTCCCTATGCTCTGCTGAAATTAGTAGAATCTTAAAATTATCTTTCTCAGTTATAAGCTTGTTTTCGGGTTTTCAATCTTTTATTTCCCTCTCAAAAGCCAATGATGACTTTAATACTCAATTTTCTGATTTCAAAGCAGCATATTCTATTTATGATATATTTGAGGGAAGAATGACTCTTTGTTTCCCTTTTGTGTGTAAGATGTGAGCCTCCAATACTGCACAAATACTTGCTTTGTCTTTCCAGAATTTTTTCCTTGCCTGGGAAGGAGCACTTTCATACTTCTGTAACTGTTTACCCATGGCAATCCTGCTGACTACACCAATTCTTCTGTCATGTAAAAAATCAGGGAAGGGAGACCCCCTGCCCTTGCTTTCAGTGTTGTCTGCAGATGTAGTGGGCCCAAGACCTTCCCTTTCTTACTCAGTATTATCTGCCTGTCTGAGATCCTGGGAGACCTTCATAGACAATATTTTAGAGTAACCAATCTGGCAGTCTGAGTCTGGTGAGGTGCCAGGGGCACAGAGTGGCAGCACAGTAAATCTGGTCCCAACCGCAATCCCTGATGCAAAACTGGCATGCATTGCACTGTAAGTCTGGGCAAATTCAGAAAGACTCCACATCCACAAATAGTGCAATTTCTTGTCTGTTGGACAGAGTAAGGTCCACAAATGGCTGTTGATAAATGCACTGATATCAGGATGCAGAAGCAGTAGTTTTACTTTGGAATAGAACTTACCTGACAGGCATCCGGTGGGGGAGGAGAGAGTACAGCCTGTTGACCATCCCAGAACACAAAGGTAGAGTCTCCTCTGACCTCCCTCCCCTGTTAAGTTTTTATTTATATTGTTTTCTTTGAGGATGGGGGGGAAAAGTTTCAGTTGACATAATTTCACTCTTAAATAGGGTTTGAGTGACTTTATATATATGTAAATATTGTACAAGTTTTACTTTGTTAGCATATGTGGGGCAGAAAAAGGAGTATGTATTTTCAAGTTCAAGGAAATTTCAGCTTTTGCTCACCATTTGGATCATTCCTTCAGCTTAATTCCCATTAGCTTCATTGTTTTAAACAGAGCATGACTACAATACCTCTGTGCGATTCCATCCTCTGTTTCTTGCCTCTCTCAGACATGAAACAAGCTCCCCTGGTGTCCCTGCTCCTCAGGCATGCACAGTTTGTTTCTGCTGAATTACTGCCAATGTGGGCACTCCTTGCTGAGCTCTGTCTTTTGACATTTTTCCACAGAAAGTGCCTCAGCATAGCATGTGGCAGAGCTGCTACACCTACCCTATAAGAATTTGTCCCATCTTGGTTGTCACATCCTTAAACCAAGGGGTCTGAACAAATGAAAAAGGGAATTTGGATTGGACTTCACCTTGCATTTGCTAACACACAACGCATCAGTACATTTCTATTTATTTTATGCCTCTATTGCATTATTCTCTTTTGTAATGCTATAGTACAAGTGTGTTCCCAGGTGACATAAAAGATACTGCCGTACCTTTTCATGAGATACTGCACCTCCAAGTGGACAGGGATACATTCCACAGTAGTATCACATCTAGAGACATGGGATTTCTGTAAATGAAAAGCCCAAATGGTTGTCATAGCCACTAGCCCAGAGAGAAATTTTAATTGATGAGGTTGAATATGGTCAAACAGAGCTAGATAATTATTAATCCAATTTTAAAAAGAGTTAGTCACAATTGAGAATTGCAGCATGTACCTGTCCTACTGTTAGAGAAAATTGTCTAATTCTGTAATTGAACGGAAAATTACTTCTGTATTGCACTTAGTAGGAAGTATGGGCAAATTCCCACAAAATGTTAATAATGTGAGTGTTGACCATAATGGCAGTACTCAGTGAAGTGTGGGTTCCTGCCCTGAGGCCCCATGACTTTGAAGATATCCTCCTACATTTTCTAGCTGAGATACATTCAGTAACAGGTATCTATCCTGTTACAGCTCAGTGCAAAGAAAATTTCTGATGACAACTAAAGCATTTACATTATTCTCCACATCTAATGCAGGTGCATAAGAAAGGAAGCTGTCTAAACTTCTTGTCATCAAAGAAAGAAATATACATACCTAGAGAGAAAGTGTAGTATCTATTTTAGGCTCCAGCTCTGGTCTCCCATTCTTCATCTCTGTTTTTCCACTGTTTAAGGAACCATAAGATGAGCATATAGTGAACACCTTAAGTTTTATTTACCTGAACATTCACATTGACTACAGGTTTTTTTTTTACCTCGATGTGCTATGGAATGCAGTGTAATGCAGGGCATGGTGCTCTCAGAAGCCTTGTGTTGTGCCATCAGCCTGTGGGCTAGCAGGAGATAAATCTTGTCACCTCTTTGTTTCCCACTTTCTCCCACATCCAGCTCTAAAGCAGCCATCTCCTTATCCCTTCATACTTGGTTATGACAGGGTACAGCTTGTGCTGTTGAAAGGGAAAAGGTTTGATACTGATTGTATCTGGGAAACTTTATTATCCTCTCATGACAGTAATGCCAGAACAATTTAGAATTAAAAGATGATGGTGATGATAATGATGATGATGATGAAGATGATGAAGACAGTAATAAAGAAAGGAGTGCTAATACCAGTGAAGGTTAACAGATTGGTCAGGCACTTCTCCCAAAAAAAGGTGGTATCCAGATTCTGTCCCTGACTGACAATAATCTGGTTTAATTCTCATAGTCTTTGGTAAGTACTTGCATGAACAGTAGCACTGGGGGAGCAAAGGAGCAGGTCGATTCAGGCTGCAGAAATGTGAAATAATACACAGCAGCAAATTAACTCCAGGTGTTGCTCTCTGATATATATCTACCTCTCACCTTATGTCAGTGTCTGAACTTTATCAGACATTATTTTACCTTGTAAATTATGCCTAATTTACCTGGCATTCCTTACACTGACAAATAGTCTCATGGAACTCTGGGAATGCGATAATCAAATCTTCCCAACTCAGCTGTGTGTCTCTATCAGCCCAGATCTGGGTACACTTTTAGAGCTATCCAGTCTCCTGTGCATTACAGTGCATTGCTAATGGCAACAAGCAGACAGTCTGGGAGATGGAAAAGTATAAATTTAAATTAGGGATGCACTTGCATGACTCAGACTGACTTATTTGAGTATTGAAAATAAACTGATGAAGCTCTGAAAGGTATATATTGTGCTTGGGTCTTGTACACAGGCAGAAGTAAGTGTTCTTTAAAACTACATTTTCACATCAGAAACATAAAATCAAGTACAGAAAATTCTGTCTCAGGCTAGTGATGCACTACTCTCAGTGACATCAAATGGAACCTCTAAGTTTCACATCTGGACTGAAACCAGATTTGTTTGCCCTGCTTTTATAGTACACACATGCAGAGTTGATAATTATAGTCAAGAAGGTTGATCCAAGGCCCACTGACATCCACTGCCTTTGTAACAGATATAAAAGTTTGTGTCCATGCTGAGTAAGGAAGCTGTTCTGCATCACAGTGCCGTGTGAAGGATGCTGGAGGCATTCTGTTTATGAAGTAGAACTGTTTTGGTAAATTAGGAGTTAATCATCAATGACTCTCTCTGTTGTCATTGTAGAACTCACTGTACTGTTTCAAACTCTCACAGAGTAAATGGGACACACAGAAAATGTCCACGCAAGAAGTCGCCATTAATGTTACAAAAGGCATCAGACAAAGTGACAGAAGAAAAACAAAGAATTGTGCCAATTAATGAAGAAAATTGCAGGTGAGGATGGACTTAACAAAGCTTCACTGCACTTTAAATGTCAGTTACTGAAGACATGAAGATCTCTAGCTGTTCCAGGTTGAATACAGCAGGCAGCTGCTACTGAGTGCCTCCAGAAGCAGGTCTTGTGGAAACCAGCTGAGCTGCAAGCACTGTAGGATCTTCAGACGTCGTTTGTCTAAAGCAGTGGCACTACACACACGTACACAGAAACTCATGACATTTGCTTTTTATTAACTTCTATGTTATCCCTTGTGTAGTCCTGTTCTGCATTGCTATTAAGATGAAGCTGGATAATAAGGGGTACAACTCATCCCAATTAAAACCCAGAAATGAGCAAACAAATCTGCATTTTCAGTCATTTCAGTTTTGAGTGTGCACATTCAAACCCACAGAGTTAATTTAAAGCACTCATATGTTTTAAAACACAAACACAGATATCTCAAGAAAGTAAGACTAAAGTCTAGTCTGAACTTAATCTTTTTCCAACTATTTGTATTGGTTATACATAGTTAAGTCATGCAGTAACATTTTTATATATTAAATATTCAATTGCTTAGTTTTAATTTATTGTTCGCTTTGACATAATTTTGGTCTTAAAAACAGTAACTTTCATATTGATCAGCCTTACTTGAAGGTCCTAGTCTTAACTGGTAAGTAGGGTTATGGCTACTTGGTTGTTTTATAAATGCCCCTTTGATTGAAGCCCAGTCTGACATGGAAAAAAGTTTCCATTAACATTACATGAAAATAACCACAATTTTTAAAGTCATATTCTAATGTCAGTTCAAAAAAATAACTTTTTTTGATAAGTTATAATTAATTCACTGTGCAGAACTTAGTTAATACATTGTGAGCATCCTGTACCACAGTACTCCATGATTATCATAAATACATATCTAGAAGGAATATAAATGTTCAATATAGTAAAGTCTAGGAATTAATTCAATATATTACTTCTTAATATGGAAGTAATAATAATATATATTCTCTATGAGTTTTCATGTTTATGAAGATAAAAGAGGTAAATTTATTTGCCTCCCCTATCAGACAGATATATATATGTATATGGGGGAATATAAGTATCCTTAAAGGGCCATTTAAAAGAACTACTCAAAACAGACAAACAAGTATGAATAGGATTGTGAACTGAACCCTAGTTTGTTTTAGGATCATTTTAATAGCTTGCTTGCTTAGGTGTGCACATTACTTTCTTTGTTGTACAACAAGTCTATGCAATAGGAATTGTTTATTAATTACTCCAACAAAAAGGCAAACTGGAATCCAGGGTTAAAGCCAGGATTTTGCATACCATAGCATAGTCTAAAAGGATTTACTGGCAGAGAGAGTGCAGTATAAACTTGCATGATACAAGAAAGCTACAGAACGTGAATAATGATCCTGATGTGTTTAAGGGTAAACAGGGTTTTGAAGGGAGGCAAAAGAGAAGGTTTGTTGTGTATGAAGCTGTTCCAGAGATTGTGGCCTGGGGTGGATACCACATTAGAGTGAGTAGATGAAAGAACAAAGGAGTCCTGGCAGTGAGATTATTTATTAGCTAAGGAATTATTTAGTGATGATGTGCTGACCAGTTGTGTCAGATAGCTTGGGTCACACCCCAGAAGGAAGCCCATGAGCTACATGGCACATGAAGCAGCCCCGGCTCATGCCAGCAGCCACCAGGGAGGCAGCTCTTAAATCTTGTATTCCGAGCATGAGATGTGACAGGATGGTTTGCAGGAGATGGCCTTGGTACACAATTATCTGGGCAGCAGCACAGACTTCGCTCATGCTGACCATATCCCCCATCAGGTGGCAGCTGCAGAGGGGTGGATGCTGCCTGCCCTGGACTGCTCATGGTAATGCTCCTGAGCTACTCCAAGATCCCCTAAACCTGTTTATATCCTGAAACTGAACCTTATGATATTCAAAGATTGGATCCAACTTCTGTGGTAAAAGCCATGTTTAGTAACAAGCAATTTTATACACACTCCTCATGTAATACATTACTGTTCTTATTCATTAGGCAGTAACTGAAAAGAAATTACATTATGTCCTAGGTGGCTTCTTAGTGTTTGATATGCAAACTTCCAATGACCTTAATAAAACTAAGAACATGTTGTGGAGATGTGGATCTTGCCTCTGTACATAGATTGGGATATACTTATGTTTACCTTCCTTCTGCTAGATAACCACCAGTAGAAACAACCAATTTGTTTAGAAAATAATATACCACTCTGTATAATTAGGGTGACAGAATCTAGTCTGTATAACTTTAGACAATTTAAAGTCCTCATAATGGATTCCCATGCTGGTTTCAGTGGAAGAAGCAAGCCCAAAGAATCATCTAGATATTTTCACTGATATATCTTTTTCTAGAAATAAGGAGTCTTATTTACAGGGTCTGTTCTTTGAGCATCATCTTTCAAATATAAATGGCTCAAAGACATCAAATAAAATAACCATGTTAAAAGACATGGTCTTTCAGATAAAGGACCTATGGGCATCTCTGTCTTACATGCTAGGATTTTTGAAATGTAATTTTCCCCAAAAAGATATTGCCACATAATTTGTTTGATGTCCCTTGGCTGTGCATGAAGATTTCTACAGGTGCACTGAAACAACATTTTCTACTGAAATGACTTGCCAACAGATGGTGAGTTCTTATGATTTATCTAAATTCAGGTTTTAAACAGAAAGGAAATTTGTAATGTTTCCACAATTCCAACACAATATATACAAAAGATTTTCCTATATATCTTGATATATCTTTTTCCAGCGTTTGTGAAATGGAATCATTCAAAAGAAAGGATATTGTCTACAGAAGAGAGAAGATTTACAGTTACCAATTCATCATGTGGCAAATTAATCTTCTCAAAGTCTCCGTACCGCTTTATCTTGCACTATTCCTTCATCTTCTCCCATATGATTCCTTAATGTATTTCATCGTTTCAGCATCACTGTAGGACATTGACTGCAAGACACACAATTTTACTGTGTGACTGAAATGATTTTGTACTGACATAAATAGGAAACTATAATTATTGTGTAAGCAATATATGAGTACTGTGTTAAACATGCATTCTTGTTAGTTAAATGACTATGGGATTTCATAAAAGCCAGGACACAGGTATTTTTGATCTTCCTAGTATTTTCATATACATAGATATTTATTTGTGCATGTCTCTGCATGTGTATATTGTAATGTCTTTAGTGTGTACTTCTGCAGTTCAGGCACATTTTTTTGAGAACCTTTAATATCTATTTGTAATTCTGATACTCAAGTGTAAAATATTTTAATGTTTGAACTGAAATCTGTTTTACATGCCTTATGAAAAGAATGAGCTATATAATCTGTGCACAGAAATGGTATTTGAAAAAGCAGGCTTAGTTTTATTTACAAATACATCTTAATTCAAACTAGACTAATGGGAACATTTTTGTACTCTCCGCAAATGAATGAAGATTGATCTTAAGTTTGAAAATGAAAATAAAGAAAAATTTTAAAGTGTCTGTTTATTACTCCATGTATTTCACATTCCTGCGTTTGTGGTTGGGTTTGCTTTTAAAGCTGAGAACAAAGAGTGCCAAGGTATAATGAATGGTTCCCACATCTGCTATTCATGGAATCAGAATATTTCTGTATCTGATCTTCAGGTTGTGGCTCATGGGCCATTTGGTCATATGAAAGAAGGTAAAATACATACATTCCCATAAGAAATTGGTGTATTTGCCAAAGAGGGATTATGAGTTCAAAATACAGTTGTACCTCTGCAATTATAAATGGGAGAGTTTGTGGTTGCAGTCATGGCTAAAGTGGAGGACACTGGAAATCTGAGACACTTCCTCTAGTAAGATACCACGAGGCAACTATGAGGGAACTCTAATATATAGCTAAAAAAAAGCTATTATTCCTGTCTGAACTGGAGAGGGTGGAAAAGTAGCTGTAGTATTGCTTGACCTCTGCCATAGAAATAAATTCATAACTTTAACAGATGACACTTCTTACTTTTCCCCAAATTGCACGAAATTTTCATTATATTTTTCTTTACTACCAGAAAGGCCCTTGCTGAAATATCATCCCCATCCTAATTGTCTGTGCCCTGGGTGTTGCCTGACAAGTAGCTTGCTCTCTTTGATTCCGGGCCAAGATGCTGACACAGTAACTGGTTTCTTTCCTGTGGAAAAGGAAGAATAGCATGAAAGGAATGGTTTTCAGATGTGCCAAAAATAAAAAGGATTTAGGGGCATAAGGAAGCCATAGTCCAGCAGTCAGGCATGTAACAACCCATGGGAGTCCTGCAAACAGGATGCTTCAAAATCTGAGATCAGACAGTACCTTGCAAATGGAGCCTTTGTTGGTGTGAGAAGTGACTGGAGGGTGTTGGGTCTTGTTGCAAGTGAAGCCCTCAAAGCTTAAACTTAATGGATTTTATTCCAGTTGTGCCTCTGGGGAATATGTGCTGAGATGGCATGTCTAAAATTAATGCTTAGGAGGTGCTACATGAGCTAGGATAACATGTACACAGCGTACCCACAGTCGTCTTCATTTCATAGTGAGGCAAATATTTTGTAGAACTCAATACACTGCAGTGTTTCAAAACTAAACCTTCATTGTCCTCAGACCAAGCATCCTCATTGCACCAGCGCCTTCTCAGGTGCCTCCTTTCCAGACTGGCTCAGTGAAGCATGTGGAAAAGGTGCTAATAAGAATTAAGATGTACTCTAAGATGCAGGGATGCAAGATCTTGTTCTGTTCTCCACCCCCCAGTTTTCAAATCCTTCTAGTCTGATTTTCAGGTTGGTTTTTTTTCAGCCTGTGCATACTATCCATGGTTAAAAGCCATTCTTCTGCCCTTTGGTAAACTAATGGCAAAGTCAGGTCATTAATATAAGACAAAAAAGTGAGCTGGTCCACCAGAAATCACATTTGTTGACATATGTCACTTAATCAAGATAAAATCCAAGTTCATTTGCAACAGCTCCTTGCATAGAGAAACTCAGCAAACACTAAAATATAGGAAATACTGTAATTCTAATGGTAGAACTAGGATGTTCATAAGCAAGAAGGAAAGAGGGACAATAAAACAGCTTTTCATTCCTTTTTGGAGGATTGAATATCATTTAAGTCCTGAGTGCAAAAAGTGGTATGCTGCTGTGTATCTATCCATTCAAGACTGTATAAACCAAGCAGCTTTAGGTTGCTATGGGTCCCTGCTTAGGAAAAAAATGGAATTGTGAGAGAAAGAGAGAGAGTGGTGTCATAGGGCAAGACTGAGTTGTATTAATGAGCTTTGTTTGCATTATAGTCAGTATTATTCAGCTTTAATTTAATTTCCATTAACCTCTGCAAAACACCCATATGTTTGGATACAGGGAAACATGTCTGGGGTATTACTGCATGGATAGAAAAAACAGTTTGCTCACAGTCAAAAAGCAGCTTAAGGAAAGGCACCATAGCTAAGCAGCAGCCTACCCTTTATCAGCTGTGAAGAGCTGTCAAATAAAAAAAAAGGCATGAAATTATTCATGTTCATCTGTATCTGGTTTTACCAGGAAATTAAATATTGGGCTTGTCCATGCAAGGCAGGTAGAAACTTTCCAGGTCACACTTAGTAAGTGGCTTAATGTTCAGTTTGCCTGATTCAAGGACTAGGTTTGAACTTAAAACATTGTGCTTTGTGGCCTGTACAAGTCCCTAAACCAGCCCTTCTGCAATGCAGTAGCATCTCCTTTGCCCTCAAATTAGTTCCCTTCTAGAAATTTTTTCCACTTTATTCAGACTATTAATACGACTTTTTTTTTTTTTTTTGCAGCACATTATCAGACATATTATTTTATTATATTATTGAGAGCATAATTTTACTAATTCCAACATGGGCCTGGCAAAACTAAAGCTCATGATCACAACTGCCAAGCACTGGGGCAAAATTAATTCTCCTTAACTCACTGAACATCCACAACTCCACCCAAGCAGTATCATCACCTCTGGGAACTGTTGGGATGTAAGGAGTTCAATATTAATGTACACACATAGTGTCCTATGCAAATGATATTCATTATTCATATTTCTGATTCCAAACTATCTTTCAGATGAACCAACATGTTTAAAATCATTGTGGAGGCCAACATTTTATACCCATTCCTGCTCTAGCTGGGATTTCATATCTGATAAGGATTTTCTGCCCCTGGTCTGTGCCTGATATCTTTTGACAATTTAGAGGAATAATTAACAAATACAACAGAATAACTTTCAGAATATATCCTGGTATATAGATACATGTGTTTTTTCCAGCATGAAAATGCTGTCATCATTGCATTGTTTATCTGTCTGCTTGCTGTCTTTTCTTACAAAGTATTAATTAGTTGCATCCATGGTGAGAAATAGTTTCTTATGCCTTCACCATATAGGTATTTTTCTCTTGCTTTCTCTTTCACGTTGCAAATGTATTTTTATCACAGGGTAAATTTATGCTACCAAATCCCTTAGTTCCAATACCTGGTCCTGGATCCTAGTCCCATCTGCCCTGCACACGTGGCACATGTGCATGTTCACCCCTAGTGAACACACAGAAACAAAACAACCAGTTCCCTCTTCAATAAAACTGTGCTAGTCCAGGACCTTTTCATTTGCAAATTTATGATCTTTTCTTATTAGCTCAGGATATGCTCATTTATGTCTGCTCAGTTCTTAGGACTGTTTCTCTTCAAATTCATGTGGGGTTTATCCCACATACTCAAACAGTCAGTGCCACTCAGATACATTTCTGTGCTCTCAAGAACGTATTGGAGATTTTCTTGAGCAAGTCCAGATGACCACTTCTTTGACATGTGTAGTATAATAAAATAGATCTTGACAGTTCTCTCAGAGCACCTGTTGTACTCTTTGAAAAGTAACAGCACCTTCCATCTCTGCTGGGTAATTGGGATGTTTTTGAGATCAAAAGAAATAATGATTTCTGTCTTCAAATAACAGAAAAGTTTAAGCTTTGCTTAGTTACACCAGTAAAATTTAGAATATTTTTTTGTACTCTATGATTTTCTTTTATATATCTAAAATAGTTTAAAGTTCTGTGGGGATAAGTCTACATGACATCTTTCTCCATCTATTAACTGAACACTTTGGTTGCATTTAGCAAAGGTAAGCTTTGATTCAAGAGACACTGATTTTCTCTACTACTATTGCATTGTATGTTGTACATTGTACAACTATATGCATTGCACAGGCCATTGCATACCACATTGTCTACTTTGTTAGCATAAAAACTGCCCATTGGCAGAAAAAATTCCCCTGGAGGGAGGACAGGTGGTGAAAGAGATAAGAAACACTGCCCCACCTGGTTTTAACAGCTGGCCCATTATCAGAAGGCATCCGCCCCCTTCTTCTCCCAGAATTACAAGAAATAAAGAAAAAAAAAATCTCCCCAACTGCTTTCAACAGATGAAATAGAATACACATCTTTGGTTTCGTTACCCAAGACAGGCGTCCACACTCTATACACTTTATATTGGCATTGTGATATAAAGTCACTTAACTGTGGGCTCAAATCAGTGTGTTTGTAGTTTTTCTTACAATTTTGCTTATATAATTTTATATAACATAAAAATAACTTTTCTATAATTTTAGACAATATTTTGTAAACATTTTTAAATACCAAAAGATTTACTTTTCTCTGTTTATTAGTGAGCCTCTGGTTTCATTCATTCAGCATGGATTATGCTACTGCTGCTCTCCTACAATACTCCACAATCTAGAACTATTTTTATTGCTTTGAAATTCAGAAACAGGTTAAAAACAGCACTTCAACTGACACAGCTAGAATTCCTGAATATAAAGCAATGTTCAATTCTTCCAAATTGGTAGAAATTTGAGAAATCATTCCTAGCATTCAACGGTTTCACTCACACAGTTCTTGTAGAGCTCAAACAAAAGCTTAGCTAAATTATTCCCTTTACTCCCAGGAGTGCAGAAACCTTGTATTTGCTAATGGCTGAGGAAAAGACACAATGCGATTGGCAGAGATGCAGAAACATGTATATTGTGCCAGAAAAGGCAGAGAGGAGAATGGAATAAGGGAAATATACAAATTATGAAATTATGGGATGTCAGTCCATTGGATAAATTGTTGTTCTAGTTATATATATGTAAATCAATGAATACATTAAAATTTTTGATATTGTAACAGAACTTGTTATTAACTTCTATTAAAATTGTTAGTATCTGTTTTTAGAATAAATCACTCCACAACACTTGCTTAAACAGTTTCACCTGAGTTTTTCTAAGGAAGTTGAATTAATTTGGTGCAAAATATAATGAGGCATGTGTTCATATAATGCAAGTACAAAGAGGAGAATCAAAAAAAATGCTGTCTTTGTCTGTTATTTAATTTCAGTCCCTTTGTTCCAGAGCAAATAACTGCTTGAATGGTGAAGAATGAAGTTTCTAAGTACTTATGCTAGCTGTTGTGACATTTGACGCACAAAGAAGAGACAGGATAATTTAATTTATGAAGGATTTATGAATCCAAGGGCCAGACTGACAAATTCTAGTAACATTATTCCAATTGCATTTCCATCAGAAATTTAATTAGGTGAGTTAAACTGATTTTTTACTTGTCTACTGATTCTGCTCTACTGACATTTTGAAAGGGTCCTAGGAGGTGTATTACAATACCTTTGGTATGGAAGTTCTTTCTCTTTCTAACCTCTGTAAACAGGGTTGCCTTCTCTGGATGTCCGTGCTCCTCTTTACATGGACTGGTTGGCCTATTCCCTTAAGTGTTGTCAGTATCCTTAGGTCTGGAGTGGCTCCCAGCCATGATCAGCCTCTCCAGCTTGCTGCTCAGCAGACCTACGGCCTCTGCTACTACGCTGGGATGGTTTTTCCCGTCTTCGCTTTTCACCATGAAAGTACCGGTTCTACAGAATGATACCACTCTGAAATTAGACCAGACACAGAACGTAGTTCCAAACTTACTACTGAGTGCAACCATGAAAAACAATGTTCCAGGATAGCAGTTTTTGCCAGCATATCATGACCCACATTGAACCTTTTGGATGGTTCTTAAACTGCCTGAAAGTTTGAGTAAAGGATCATCACTGCATGATGTGACAACAGGTTGTACAGGGTGACTCACTGTGGTCTTTTGGCCCAGCACAGGTAGAAATGCAATTTATTGCAGTGCAGGACTAAAATGAAAGCCCTGAGTCAGAAAACAGTTAAATACAACAATGAGCAGTTATCCATTGCTAAGTCATTGTCCCCTGCTACTGGGAGGCTCTGAATTGTGTTTTGTTGCAGGACAAGGGCGTCACATGCACAAGAGTGTCTCCATGGAAGGACACATGGACATCTCTAGCATTCAAGGGCAGTTTAGGTCCTCTGAGGACAAAGATAATGATGATGATGATTAGGTTGTTAATGGCAAGGAAGGCCTGAGAAGTTTCCCATAAATCCTAAGTGTATTTTTGTCTCAGAAGGTCTCTAGGATCCAGGAGTTGATGGCATGAGGCTATCCACAAAGGAAATGCTTTATGGGTACTTCTCTGCCATATTTCCTGAACAAACCCACATGCCTTTATGACCCTCTGAGAAGGGTGGGTTAGTGTTCCTGTGTCACAGAGAGGCATAAATCCCACCTGGTATCTCAGGCTTTCCTTTTCTTTTTCCTTATGTGGCACATTTTTTCTTTGCTTTGCCATTTTGGATGCTTTGTAAGATCCTTAGCAATTGCCCACAGCTGAGCTTTATAATTTCCATCCCCATCCAGCAAGTAAATGCTCACCCAGCATCCTGTACACTCTTCCCTATGCAGTGGAGAATCCTGCCCCTCTGTCCCACCCCCACTGGCTCTTGGCCTTCCTTCTCTATCTGAAGCTTTAATTTCTGACTTTCAGCCCCCTCTTTCATCTTCAAGTTGACATATAATGCTCAGTTATATGTCAGAAACTCCAAGAAGGGAAATGAAAGCACAAACATGAAATTGGTACGCTTTGTACTAAAATCACATAAAAATACATGAGAGTAGTGGTTAGCCCTTTGTCTGCCTCTTTGTGTCTCAAAATGTCTGCTGTCATAGTTGATGATATCTGTGAATTATTGAAACTCTAGCATGCCAGGTGGGAAAACAAATTTGAATGTTAACTAGATGTAGTAAAAAAAAAAAAAAAAGCAGTTTTATGGTTGGACTCAATCCCTTGCTAATTATGCAAGTTTTTTTTTCTGTTTATGACCTACTGAGATTATTACTGACACATATTAAAATCTTTCCTATCTCATTCATTATTGGCTTTGTCTATTTTAATTTTTTTGCCTGACAATGTTCCATGTTCCACTTGCCCCATCCCTGCAGGTGATCAAGGCCAGGTTGAATGTGGCTCTACGCAACCTGGTCTACTTGAAGATGTCTCTGCCCATGGCAGGGAAATTGAAACAAGATGATCTTTAAGATCCACTTATACCCAAACCATTCTATAATTCCATGATGTTATTTTCTGCTATAATTTGTATTTGAGATTCTTTCATGCTCATACAGTTGTCTCCATAATCTGACTACAAATGCTTGGATAGAAAGGTTTAGTTTCCAGACATTGACTGGTTATATGATGTTGATCTTAAACATCAAGGATGAAAAAACATGGAAGGAAACTAAGAAAATGAGGTTTATATAACTTGGAAGTCTTAAAAGTGGTCAGTACTATCTTTCAGGACATGGTATAATTGGTTCCAGAACCCTATTTTGCAAATCCTCATTTAAAACAGTAATGCTGACACAAGTCCTGGAGTGTAGCAGGTTTTATTAACCTGGCAAATTAGTTCTTATGTGGTTATACTTACTATAAGATCTAAAGTATGACTCATTTTTGTATTGTGCATTGATTTCAGGCAAAACTGTATGTCTCAGCTAAAAACGTACTTAATATGCTACATGATGCTTCCATTTATAATAGTTAAGGAGAGCCTGCACACAGGCTTATGAAGAGTGTTACTTCTGAGCATTAAAACCATTATTAAAATAAGTTTTTGTTATCATAAACAGTGACCAAAAAAAGACAGAAAATGACTTGCTGTTCTGTTTGTACAGATAATGGATACAGTGATCATGACACTTTCTAAATATTTTTTTTACATATTAACAATAACTTTATTCCACATGATTTAAAAGAAATGCTATTAAAGAAATTGGGAAGCAATAATAATGAAAAATTTGTGCTTCTTATCTGAACTTCTACCTTCACATTTTAGCAAATAGTGAATCTGCTACTTCAGAAATCCCACTGGGAGGAGGTTTTGAGAGGATGTACTTACAGGCAGATCTAGATCTTTTTGTACAAGGTACTCTGTTATGTAGTTCATCAGAAGCTGGGAAGTCCCTGAAACACAGGATTGTTATGACGAGGAGAGATGATGCATTAGCTGGTAATGGGATGGATATAGTTACCAACGTCCTGAAACACTGCTGTGGATGCTCATTAGTCTGCCTTTAACAGGCTGCCATGAATCACCTCCTAGTAGTTGCCTCTGAACTTCCAAATCTATTGTATTCTTGTATCACTAGCATCCTCACATTTCAATAAATATCTTGAAGTACCAACTTAAAGAACAGCATTTGAAATGTGTGTGAAGTCACTCCTGCTTTGATAATTGCACATTATATTGAAAGGGACAGTTCAACTCAAGTTAATGGGTTGATGTTTTGGAGGCAGCAAAACACATAGCTACAATATACCCCATAAAGCCAGGATTTTCTGCTTTGCTATCAGAATCACCTATATCTTGCCTGCCCACTCTAATAGATCACTTGGTTTTTAGCAGTCTTTTCCATAGGAAATGATTCATGCTCTGAAAAACAGATATCTTTTTCCCCAGCATGTGTGACATTGTCTTAGGTGAGTACCACTTCAGCCACAGAAACAATGAGACAAGAGGGGTTCTGTCAAGAAAAATGCTCACTGTTGCTGCTGCTGTTACTGTCACCCATGGGTGACGGGCCGCAGATTTATCAGGAGTGCAGGCAGCTGCTAAAGGTCCACAAGGAATGAAGTGTCCTTGACCTTAAACTGTAAGGACAGTTCACTCTTTACAAGCGTACTTCCTGTTTAGTTTGCATTGTGCTTAATATCTGAGGCTAGGTGAGGTAACCTGTTTGGAAAGAAATACCATTAGCATAATCACTGCTTTATTAAAGCAATGCTGTGAAGGCACGGTGTTGTCATTTACAGACAAATGAAAGATGAGATCTTTCTTGAGATCTTTCTTATATCAAAGAAGTCAACCTCTTCTTGTGTGTGGCTGCCACAACCCACACAGCTCTAATATTTTGAAGGACTAAAGTCTAAATAACATACTTTGTTCAGGGAGGAAAGTGACATGGATTCCAAGTACCCAGTAATGCAGTTAATACATGACAATGCATCAGCATTCTGGCTTTCTTGACATGATTCCTTCTCTAGTCTTCTTTGCTGTAGGGAGTTGAGGTGGGTGAGTTCAAAGGCTTTAATGAAAGAAAATGTTATAAACAAGGTTTAAGCTGACACAGCTGCATGAGACTGCACAAGTACTCAGAAGGTACTAACTCATCAATGACTGGATTTTCTAACTAGGAAATTACTGTAAGACATCTTTGTGTTCTTCCTTACAAGTTTATGTGTTCAATTACACAGTAGAATTTTTACTTTAGACAAACATTCTGCTCATAAACTATTACTGTAAACTAAAAAGTATAAATTATGTCAATAATGCTGCTTTGTCTAGTTTTTTCATTTCCAAAATGCATTTGAGAAAAGAACTACATTTTGCCATTCTAAGTCTCACAACAGGATTTATTGGTGCCATCTACTGGCTATTTAGTCCTTTTAAATTTCAACAAATTATGAATAATGCATTTTAAATGCAAAATAATAAGAACATTATGAGCCTTATAACTGAATCAGCCAGCATCAAACTATGTAATTAACAAATCTGTAACATATAAATTACATTAGGTCAAAATTTGGTGCAATGTTCCTACAGTGCAACTCAGTGATGAAGCTTCTAGATGTATCAAGAGGAGAAAGCTTGAGCCAGTGTACAAGTACTTGTGTGCAGACTCCAAGCATGAACAGCACACACATCCTCCTGGTGTGTCAGAGGAAGGCTTCTTGAGATCCCTCCTCCATAAAGCATGAGCATGTGGGGCACTAACATGTTCACACAGCAGGTAAACATGGTCACCTTGCAGCTTGCCTTTGCTGGAGGGATGTCCCCACAGAAAATTGGATGGAGAAAATGGTGCTTTAGCTCATAGCCCAGGCAAGTTGTGAATGTTTCTGCTGAGGGTGGGTGTAAGCAAGCTGGATGGAGCATGGGCATGGAGGGGATGGCACACAGCCTATTCCACCACATCCGTTGCAAAGATGGTGGGAGCAAGCAGAGCTTGGAAGGGACCTGCTGTGCGTGACTGCTGAATCCTCTTCTGCTAAATTTGTTCAAAGACATCTGAAGATGATCTAGGATTTAAATAAGGCTTTGCTTCACTTATACTCTTTGTAGTAAAAATTGCTAAACTATAATTATTTGAGGCAGTGCCAGGGAAGATCAGCAAATCAATATTAACTGGAATGTTAACAGTATCTCCAGTGCCAGGTAAGAAAAGTCTTTACACATCTGAGTAGCTGCATCCGTAATCAGCAATATAGCCAAGCACATGCTTAAAATACTTAATCATACTTAAAGGTGCTTTGCTAGATACCAATGAGAGTGCACACTTTCCCCACTCTGGTTAGTCAAGAGCCAGAAACAAATATATTTAGATTACGGCTCTGAGAATCAACCTCTGGAATAACTTGCTTAACAACTAGGTTCTGAGTAAAGAAAATATATTAATAGAGTGGTTGAAGAAAGGGTTCATGCTTCCTGTTCTCTGCCTTTTCCTGTCATCTAATAAAAACATGAGAGTCTTTAGGGAAGGAAAAGGATGTTACTTAACCATATCTTTTTTTCAGAGACTTATGTAAAAAAAGTGTTATGATGGAACAAACTAAGCCATGACTTTATATAATGCCCTAGTCAATGGAACTAGAAAGGAAAGAGAGTTCATTAGAAATCTGGTGGAGCATGAATCTGCACTGAACTTGTTTTGTCCTTGCAAGGTTTCAGTGTGTTTGATGATGTTCCCAGAGCTGAAAGCAACTCTGAAACTTCATCAAGGGCTGATCAAGAACTTCTTAAGAAGAACTTCAGCAGAAGCAGAGTGGGGAAACTTGCATGCTCCTGAGGCTGTCACTGCCAGATCCTTAGAGTATGCGACCTCTCAGAGCTCATGAGAAGAAAAATGTAGTATTTCTAGGATAGGAAGAGCTACTGAGAGAGACTAGGACAGAAGACAGCTGGAAGATGAGAAATGGAGCAATGACAAAAGATAATGTAGATGTGTGTTATCATATAGTAAAGCATATTAACTTCCACAACCTGCAAATAACATTTAATTTAACATCATTTGCTTGTTTGTACAGCAAATTTAATTCCAGCTATCAAGTTACTCCATGTGCTCAAGTAGCAGAGCTGTGTGGATATGCAGGTAGGTAGGTATAATCCTCCTCATGATTCATAGAGGTGCTAAAATGGTTTGGTGTAAGGAAATCCGAAGAAGTTTTATGTCTCTTTAGAGTGATATAGGCAATGACACACAAAATATCTGCATGAATAGAGAGCTTCTAGGTGCTTACTGTCTTCTGAATAACCACATGCGGGTTCACGCTCTCCACAATCCATGGCGGGATTCTCTGGATGAATGTGCCAGACTGTACAGACTATCGAGGGGCTCATTAGAAGAGAAGCAGTGCTGCCTGAACATCAGCAAACCATTCCTAAATCTGGTTTGCATGTCTCGGCATCTGGTGTTTCCTGTTCCAGTCCTGGAGTATGAAGCAACTTGCATGGCTGAACAGCAGCCTGGTGAGACCTTGGATGGCTCCATGCTGAGAAATTTGGTCACCTCTGCTTAGTAACCTTCAGCATTTCTATAGTTAGGTCTCATTAGCTCAGGCCTGTGTTTGTGAACACCGTTGAGCACTACTGGCCGGTACTTGTCTGTTAGGTGTGGTCTCAGCCAGCAGCAGGTGTGAGAGCAGTGGGAGGACAGTTCACACATCCTTGAGCCGCGTCTCTGGAAGACAGTGGTAGTCTGAGCACCAAAGTCACCGCGATGCTCCTCCTTCACTTGAACAGTCATTTCCCTTTGTTCTCACCACAGCGTCCCTTTCCTCAGCAAATATTTCTGATTACTTCCCTTTCCTTCCTTAAATTCAATTGCAGAACACCGACTTCCAATATCAATTTCTTCCTCAGCTGTAGCCTCATCTGCTGAGTGCCCGCATCCGTCATCTCCTGAGGGAGGATTCGGGCCCTTTGCAGGACGCTGGCAGCCCGGCAGTAAAAGCGGCAGTGAAGGCAGCAGCAAGGGCGACAGCGAAGGTGGGAGCAAGGGTGACAGTGAAGGTGGCAGCAAGGGTGTCAGTGGGGGTGGCAGTGAAGCTGTCAATGAAGGTGTCAGCACGGGGCGGCCGCCCTTTGCCGCAGAGGCCTTCCGCCTGGCAGAGTTTGGAAACAATCGCTTCCCAACGGCGGGACAGGTTCATGGCCTGATACTTGAATGCCTGTAAATTGCCTCCAAAATTTATACAGCGCATTCCAGAGATGTTTACGAAAACCCCAGTGCTGAGTCTGTTTGAAGGGATTTTCACTCCATCGTGTCGGTGCTACAGTCCCGGAGCCCCTCCCAGCCGGGGCTCCTCCTGCCCGCGAGGTGCGCTGGCACAACACGCATGGCCTCGGGCCGCGCCCGCACGGGCCGGATCACGGCTCCCCCCGGCCCCGGCCCCGGCACCGNAGGGCGGGGCTGGGAACGGGGCGTTGGGAGCGGCGGCGGCTCCGGGGCCCGAGGGAGCGGGGGACGAACGCGCGGCTCCCGGAGCGCGGCTGCGCCGAGCCGCGGCCCCGGCAGCGTGTGTGGGGTCGGGAGGGGCCGCGGGGGGCACCCCGCCCGGCCGGAGCCGCCCTCTCGCCTGCAGGCCGGCCGGGAGGCTGAGCTCGGCCTTCGGACGGGTGGTCGCGGTCGGATTGTTTCTGCTGTTCACTTCTCTGTGCCGTCTTTGCACGTACAGGCTCGAAGTCGCGTTCAGCTTAAATGAGGCAATAGCTAAAGCAGCTCTGAGGAGTCTGATTGTATGCCTTACTGCCTTGCGCTGGAGCCAGCAGAGGAAGATGAGTGTTTTCATCCTTGTGCAACGGCGGTCTGTCTAACTACTGAACAGAGCAATGTGCTGAAGTTGGAGATCCTGACAAAATGGGAGCACTTGTGTTCTCCGCGACCTGCAGTTTACTTCTAGCTGTGGTGCAAGGGCACAGCTTATTCACATGTGAGCCAATTACTATTTCCAGATGTTCAGGAATGCCTTATAATATGACTTTTTTCCCAAACATCATGGGACACTATGATCAGGACACGGCTGCTCGCAAAATGGATGTAAGTTATTCCCCCTCCCCTGATACATGTAACAAATTTGTGATTAAGAAATTATTTGGGATACTTGTTGCACTGAATGACAAGGCTGATAATGTTTAGTGAGTAGATGTTTCTTCAGAGTGTTTCAGAGCTCCTTGGTTGTATAAGCACTATGTAAGGGAGCTACCGACTTCCTCCCTCCACCCTGTCTTGGATCCTGTATTGGAGTGGAAGAGGAATGGGTGTAGCACAGCAATGTGGCTATTCAGAGCAATTTGGCAGAGCTGATCAGATAGAGCTTAGGCACCTTACTGTTATAGAGAACAATTGTTGAAATTCTCAGGGGAAATAGTTTATGATATCCTGGCCTGCCTGAACTCAGTGCAAAAATTGTATTTTGAAGATGCTTTTTGCTCCTCTCTCACCTTACATCTATTAAGGAGAAGCACTGGAAATTATTCTTAGCCCTGTTCTTCATTGTGGATTTTGCATTCTGTTGTGTTCTGACTGGATGCTGAAACTTCTGACTGAAAGAGCAACTTTACTCTTTTAAACTGAAAATAAGCACTTTTCTTACCTGAACTGACTGTAAGTGTGGCTCCTCTGAAAATATTGCACGTTGTGGAAAGGCTTTGCCCATAGCAATACCTGTAAAGGGCGAGAGCCTCTCTGGGTGAGAGGCTTGTAAAACAAGTTTTAAACCTGTTTTAATAATGGCTTTTCAGTGGTAGGAGGAGGAAAATCTTAACACAGGTCTTGAAAAGCTGAGTGTCCTGTGCTATGCAGAGAGTGAAACAGAAGTGAGGTGAATATTAAGTTTCTGTTTAAAAAAAAAAAAATTATATGTGGTGTTGGAGGTACTGCTACTAAAATCTTACTTGCATACTCTTTACTAAGCTTGGAGGAGGAGCTTGGTTCAGTTGCCAAAACATGTTTTTAGTGTTGCTTGTTATAATCATGCTTCCCTGTTTGGCTGCCAGTTGCCAGCCTGGAATAGCACAGGCTTTGGTCTCACGTTGTTTCTGTCAGCTGAGTGTAGATGTATGGGAAATTCTGGTATCAAATATTAAGCCACCTGTATGCAAGCAACTGAATTTGGCTGCAGATCGCTGACAAATTGAGGACTTTTAAGTTGGAAGAAAGACTGTAGGCTTCAGTTGTGAACTGTACAGTGCTTCTCTAGTCATAATTTTTCAGGAATGCTTCCTGCAGTGTCTGCTACTTTATCTCCTGAGGTACGCTGCTACACTTGGTGTGTGTTGACTGCAACCGTTGAGCCAGCACTTGTCAGTATTTATGCCTTCCAGTCATGCTGTTGTTAAGGCAGAGAGACCACAGAGCCATTTTTCTTAGGTTACTATCACTGACTTTTCTCAACTGTCAGTAACTTGTGCCTAGTGCATGTGTGGAGGGAGTTCCTTCTGGAAAGTATTCATGGCTTACCTTACATATAGCTACCTACCTTCTTGTATAGCTATTTCATTTAAAATTGTGTGGTAGTGAGAAGTTTTGTTGTTTTCTCTCCTTTTCCATCCTGTCACCTTTATAATTTGACTACTGTAGTGTTAGATCACTACTCAGCCAACTGGCTGGGTGGCTGTGGAGAACAACAGTGTCTATTAGGATTTGATTTGCCTACCCTCTTTGCTTCGCTTCCTAGTCTCCTGTCACTCCCACTGCCTGGCTTCTAATTTGGTATTCCTAACTACTGTGGCGCTGTGCAGACATTTCTGAGCTGCCTCTTGTGTGGTGGTCTTCCTGCCTTTATTTGTGGTCCAGCAGTGATGATGGATTACTTGGTCAAAGGGAATTTTTAAGAGAGCTGCTTTACAGGTGAAAGGGTCTTTGCTCCCATTCTGTATGAAGTTCGTGTTGAATCCACTGCTAGTGGTTAGACTTGGGATTAACACGATAAAAGCTTATGGTGATTCTTTGCTGGGGTTTCTTCTGACAGGGGCCAGTATGTACCAGTGTCAGATATTTTGATGCCATTCTTCATGTCATTCAGTAACAGTGCCAGTTTGTCCGTAGTTGATTGCAACAGAGAACCTGTTCAGGATTGTCAAAGGGTTCTGCTTTTCAGGGGACTTAGTGTTGCAGCAGGGGAGGAGGAGCCACTCACTTCTGGAATAGTGTTTCATTTCAGTTTGCAGCCATAATGAGGTAGCAGGTTAGGAGGTGGAGGAGACTTCTGTTGTTTTAAGAGCTTAAATTTTTGTGTAATTTTCAGT
This sequence comes from Rhadina sibilatrix, assembly GCA_013400275.1. NCBI lineage: Eukaryota > Metazoa > Chordata > Aves > Passeriformes > Phylloscopidae > Rhadina > Rhadina sibilatrix. The sequence continues at coordinate 1,806,029 of VWYO01018520.1, forward strand.
CCAAACTTCATTCATACTAAAGTAAGAATTTTATCAGCATGTTTTGACTCTATAGAAGTTCTTTCTTTTGATCCTCAGTAGCAATGCTTAAAGGTTTTCTTTTTTAATTCTGTCTTGCTCTTCCCCCTCCCCTCCCTCTGCCTCTTCTCAAAATTGGGCATGAGATTTACATCTTCACATGTAAGGTCTCACAGGGTTTTGAGGTTGAGGCCTGCAGTGTTTTGCTCCCTTGTATCATAACTGACTTTGAGTAAGATGCTTGATCATGCAATCCTAAGGTACAAGGTAGAGACTTCTTCCAGAAATCAAAAGTATTTTGTGCAGAAAGAGCCCTGGTGTTAATCCGGTTTTATGTTTCTATCCCCTCTAAGAATTTTTGGGGAGTGTTTACTCCCCAAAAGGACCAAGATTTGTCAAGGGGACAAGTCTCACCTCAAGGGGAAGTTCACTCTCCAAAACAATGCCCCACTCTGAAGGCTCTACAGGTGTGTTCTGCTGCAACAGAGGGGAGTGTTGTATAGCCAGAAGAGCTGTGCTGGGAATATGTTAAAACTGGTGTTTCTGGATGGTGTCTTCATAGTAATCCTCCAGGAGAGGATGATGTGGAGCTACTGTCTCAGGTAGTGGTTGTCTTCCAGGAAACCATCTGATACATGATCTTACAATACTGTCTGGTGTATCAACTGTTCATAATGATGTGCTATAAACCAGAACACTGAAGCACTAGAGCAGGAAGATGACTAATCTTGTCATGTTATCATGACATGGGCTTCTGTTATGAGTGCTCTGGCTATTGAGGATAGTCTCTCTGGGATCTTGTTTTCTGCAATAAAAAATATGTAATTTCCAGTTGCTCCCTCCATTCACATATTTATTTATTTAGTTTAATTCTGAGCTTTAAACTTGACAGACTGAGTTTTGGCTTCTTGAGTTTTACTTTATATTTGGATTAGTTTTGTTTACACAACAAATGGTGGCTTTGAGAAAGTAAAACCACATGGTTTTGTGGTGTGAAGTTTTGTGTATGTTTGCTAAACAGATGCACGACTGTGGAATCTGATTATTTGCAGATGCCTACCATCTCTGTATCTCAAAGCAGTTTATCAGTTACTGCTCTTGTTACTACTAGTTCAGGTTGGGAGGTGGAAGATCCAGGGTTTGTCTGATGAGGAAAATGACAGTGGACATAACAGAAGATCTGGTTCATTACAGCTGTACTTAAATAGGTGTAACTCCCTCTCGTGGTCATCCACAAAAACAAGTCGCTTCTAATTCCAAAGTAATCCTGCTTTAACTATCCTGGAGTAGGTTGTCAACGGAAAGCATTATTCCATCAAGGCAGAGAGCTATTGTGTTGTAACTTACATTCATATCTCTTAATCTGTTCTGCTGCAGTTCTGGAATGTGTCCACGGGAGACAAGCCCTTAAGACTTCCTGATGTGGGCAAGATCCATAGGTCTGTAGAAGTACAAAGGGAAAAGGCTTGCCAGTGAGTTTTTGGAGCAGACTACAGAAAACACTGGAAAATATTGCACAGAGAACAATGAAGTACCTCAGAGAGACTGAAAAAATGGTTCAGTAGTGAGTTTTCCATTCACTTCTGAGTTCATGGCCATGTGCCAGAATTTGTGTGTGAGTGTCTATGGAGGGTTACGTGCAGCTGGCTAGAGCAGTGGCAGAAATTGTGTGAGAACTGGAGTAAGTTTAAACAAAGCCGTTTAGAGGGGGTTAAAAAGTACCTCCAAAAGTTTAATAGTGAAGGTGCATGAGTTAAAATTTGTAATATAATGGCCTCATTTGCTTCCACTAATTCCAGAGTTAATTCAATATAACAATACTTAAAAAAGCCTGCAAGCCTGGTGCCTGCAAGCTTAAATTGGTTTGCGTGTGTGTGTACACACAGGAAGGAAAAAGCTGTCTACCACTGTAGGTTGGGAGTTTTGGGGAAGGAAGTGCTGTTTTGTGAAATGGTTATATCTGAGATAGCCTGCAAAGTAGCACAGGTGTGAATTTACTTGATCTCTAGAGACAGCCATCTTTGCTTCTTGCTTCTACTCCACGTGAGCAGTGCTTGGTGTAATACATAAGCCACTGGTAAAAACTTGAAGCTTAAATCTCAGCATCTTTTAGGAAAACAGTCAATATTCTCTATCTGCTTGGAGTTACGTTTTGTCCCTGCTGCTGCTTCAGACCCTAAAGTAGAGAATGTGTGCAGAGGTGTGGACGTTGACCCAATGGAACAAACACAAAGGAGTCTTTAATTCATATTTTGTTTGTAACATTTTTGTTGTCTCTTTACCATGATACTAGGGAGGAAGGAAGGCTTTTGTAAAAAGTGGTAAATTTAGTACAAACTAAGGTAACTTTTCTAACTTCTCAGAATGAAGCGGTGGTCAGAAAAGATTGTGGTGATGAAACAGCTAAATTGATGTTCGTTAAATGGAAGTTGGCAGATGCCAAAGTATTTTTTATAGCTACTTTGTATGGATCAAAGGAAATACAAGGCAGTACAGTCCTCTCTGCTGATTATGTCTCAAGAAATATGGAATCGTTGGACATGAATAATTCTGTTTTGAGCATCACCATGGAACTTGCAGAAAAACATTGACCAAGGGTTTGAAAACAAGGAAGTTATTTACATAATTTTGTAAAATACCATAAACATTTGGGATGTGTGTTCATTTTTTGTGTTCTCTTGCTCTCAGGTATTCCAAAGAAACATGTTAGCTGTAGTACTGAGGCCTTTCAAGTGTGATTGACTTGGGCAGATTGACTGAAAGCAGACTGGAGAATGTGTGTAATTGCATTACCCTGCAATTCAGTCATCTGCAAAATCTGCTGCTGCTTTCTCTGAGAAGCAGGACTTGTCCACTTGCTAATGTGAATTGCACTGTTCTTTGGTGTGCAAGGATGCTGTTTAGAATGCATGGGGATCCAAAGTAATGCATGTTTGACAAAGAGATGGTAGCTGGGGTTCTTGGAGATGATGTTGACAGTGTGATTCCAAGATGGATTCTCTTTACCCATCTTCAGAGGCTATGCCTACACCAGCAAGTAATTTGGTGTTACAAGAGTGGATCACTAGGTGAAGTTGTCAGCACACTTCTTACCTGTTTGCTGCCTGAGACAGAGGAGTTCTACTCTGGGTTAGATTTTGGCCAGTCTCACTGTGCATGAGGTCTGAAGCTGGCCTATGGAAGGCTGTCTTGCATATCTTTGTCAACAGCAGACTTCTGAGAAACACTTTGGTATCTTGTTTGTCTTCTGCAGATGTCTATCCCTTCTGCAGTGCCATGGTTAATGTTCAAATGTAGCTTCAAGCTGTTGGTGGTTTCTTAGTCTTGCTGTGAAGTCTTGTCTCCAATTCCCTCTTCTCCACATTCAAATCTGCAATTACTGGCTAAATCAAGGTAGTGATGGACTTGGTCCTATGGCTGTAGCCTGCTCCTAAAGGACACCTGTGGATGAATGGAACAGCTTCCCTGAAACTATTTATATAGAGAAGGAAAACAGGAACAGAGCTACTGAGTTTGTAACTACTTGGCCTTCATGGCTAGGAGGCAGTTAGGGCTTGGGAGCTGAGCACCTGCTGCGAGCACATCATCGTTGGAGTTGGAGAGAGTCAGCAGTGGGCACAAAGCTTTGAGACACAGGTGCAATTTCCATATTGTCTGAGTGTTTTAATGGAAGTGGCTGCTGCCCAGTGGAACCTTGTGAACTTTACCTGGTCATTAGCAAAACCTAGCATTAGATTAGGTAGGATAGGTCTGCTGAGGGTGATGTGGTGACCATGATTTTGAAGGCCATCTTCACATATCTTTCTTTGAATAGTAGGCAAGCAGGACAAAATTGGATGTTGTTGTGTGGTGGTGGTCCACGCTGCTTGCCCTCTGCTGTCCATGAGCTGTCAAAACTGTGTGGAATCAACAACTGGGTAACAACTCACACCCAGTGCATTGACCCACGACAGCTCTAGCAACCGCAACTGGATCGTCTTGAAGGGTTTGATGAACCAAGGTTCATTGTGGAACATCTTTGCAAGGTTCATGATGTTTATATCATCTACAAATCTAGCTGAAGAATGGCAGAGGATCCTGATGTCTTTCTGAAGCAAGCTTTGTGGTGGTCAGGAGTAAGATGCTCTTTGTCCACAGTGCTGCATGGATGAGGAGGCTGGATGGAGCTCAGGCCCTTGTTGCGTGCTGGTGGAGGTGGAATGGAGTTTTCCATTTGCAGGATGGATGTTCAGGGTGACAATTTGGCTACAAGATGTTAGCTATGCCTTCATCGATAAAGACCATAAAAAGCCAACAGTCCAGAAAATAACCACGTTGGATGGGGAATGTGGTCAAATGTCCATGGTTTCTTTTCTAGTTTGACAGTGCAATGGTTAAATCTGACAATTTCTAAAACTCTGATTCTGTCATCTCTTCCATTCTCTCTCTACTGCATTTCAGGGGAGGGGTGGGAGTAGCTGCACCACAAAATTTGCTGCCTTTTTCTCTCTCTCAGTGTTGATTCACCAGCCCTTAGGGGCAAACATGGTTCCTTTGTCACATGGTTGGCTTTTTGGGTCTTTTCTGTGTATTTGTATGTACCCGTGATTGCTGTAGCACATTGGTAATTTGCCTGCCAGAGGAGAAGATGCATATGTCTGCCCTCTTCTTCTGAGCTATGTACTGTAGATGAGTGGAGACTTACTTGATTTTTGCTTGGCTGTTGGGAGAGGTGTGCAGGGGGTGTGTAAGAGCCATGTAAGTAGCTTCTGTAGATGCAGGAGATAGGCCTGGATGATCAGTCTTTGTAGGACAGTAAGGATGTCCTCATACCAAAGATACCTCTCCTCTAGACAAGAGCTTCCTGGGAGGAAAAAAAAAAGCACCTTTCCTATATTTAAACTTCTGGTAGATGAAGATATTTCAGGGAATAACCACATCCTTCCAAGTTTTCCTCGTGCTGTATTCTCCATACAGGGTCTGCATAACCAGATTTTAGTCTCAGTAGCTACTGCCACAAAGCACTTAGTGGCCAAACTCTCCACACAGTTGTCCTGCACACAAAATTAAAAGCATTAATTTTCTGGAGAGGAGCTGTACCCATCCATCCTCACGGTGACCGAGCAATAGCTGTTTGCTAGGATGCTGTGTCCCAGCTGCATATTGTTTCACATGAGCTAATGCTCTTGCAAGGAAGGTGCAAGGTGCACCATTCTAAGAATCCAGTTGGGTGGGGGATCTTGCTGGGAATTATACCCAGAGCTACAAACAGAATGTTAAATGTCAAAGGGTAACACAGAAAAGTCAGCCTTGAGTTTTTAGAACAGGAGAAATAATAACCAACAGGGAGAATATTGAGGGGAATGTCACCAAGATGAGCACTGTGGGCTAACAGTAGGGAAACAGACATTCAAAACTGGGGAGTGTCTCAAAGTATGACCAACTGGAAGTAGTGAAAGCAGAAGACAGAGGTAATGATTGCAGATAATGAGGTAGATGACTTGCAGCTTCACGGGCGTCAGCTTGGTCAGATGACCTGGGCATGGACTGACTGACATCTCCTACATCACAACAAAGTTGGGGTTTTTTAAGACTATTAAAGTTTTCATTTAAGACTGTTTAAAAATGCATGAAGTGGGTAAGATAGAAATGGTTCAAGGTTGCTACTCTGGTAACTTGGGTGGTGCTGTTGTGCTGAAGTGTGTCTCCACGCTCAGAGAGGGGGAAGGATGAATCTGCATGACCTTTGGAACCAGAGCAGTAAGACTTCTGCTGGAATTTCTTTGAAATGGGGGGCTATTTTAAAGATAACAGACAATCTGTCAATATTATTACAGGTAATCTTTACACTGAATTCTGCACAAAATGTTTAGCAGTAAATCCAGATGCTCCTATAATGCATGGCAAATACACAGAGAATTTAAGATTTGAGATTCTTGTGCTACCACAGTCCAGATGTAATGAAGCTCTGTCTAGGCTTCAGATGTGTGAGGACCTGCAGTTAATACCTTCCTTCAGTTAACTTCCAGTTGTCTGTCTTTTATGCTGTCTAGTTTACACAAAACCTAAACTGTGTACAATGTATAACAGAAAATCTTTGTGAAAAATAGTTCAGTTCTTAACAGTTGGGAAAAAGCTCTCATGTTTGTTAAGGGCTGTAAATTGCAGAGGCTGGAATATCTATAATTTAGGTCAAGCTATAATTTAGGTTAGAACAAAAAATGCAGGGAATTTTGGTAATAAGCTATTTTGAAAAGCATGTGAAATAGTTGTACATTAGTTTGCTTCAGATAGTGAGATGTAATATTCCTGTTTAAATTGTTTATAACCTTTGCTATAGTTAAAAATATAGGTATATATGTATTTTTATTTTGCATGTGAGAATACTTAAAGGGAAAATATAGAATTAAGTTGTTTTACTACAGAAAGAAATTCTGTTGCTAGATCTCTGCATGGGCCATTCACTTGAGTTGGACTTGGTCCTAGTGAGTCCCTTGCAATTCAGAATATATTGTGACTCTGTATAGTGAGTACAAAACCATTCAGAGTGTATAAAAGTAAAAAAGCAGAATAGCCTGCTTTATCCTTCTGTGTCTGTGTCCATTTGTACTGTCAATGGCAACTTTAGTGCTACAGTGTGGTATTGGAGTAGTTTTTTGGAGTTTGTTTTGTCTTTTTTTGAAAGTGCATGAGTGCTTTGCTGTCCTGTTGACCTTTGAAAACATTCCCCCATGTGCTATCCTTACCCTGATAGGATTTTTGATTAATATTCCCATAACCTTTGAATAGCTAATATGAAAGTTCAGACCAGAATATCTAAGCAAACACGTATTATGTATATATATATCTGTATGTATATTGCATGTGCTGGGCAAATGGTGTTGAGGAGTTTGCAGAAAGACTCGTTCTTGTTGCAAATGCATTGAACATTTCGCTGCTGAGTGATTCGGCTCCCTGAGCGGCTGCACAGCCCGGCATCTGAACTCTTGCCTGGATGGTTCAGCTGACGGGTGATGAAGCTCAGTCCCGCCGAGCTGCCTGCCGGCCAGTTCCTAGGGATTTTACAGCGCAGGGGTTTCTAGGATCAGCTGCCATCCTCTGCCCTCTGAACACTGATCTTCAGGCGCTGACCGGCAGGCAGCTCCTGCCCGTACGGCTTTTGGGAGGAGCTGGGCACAGTCCAGCTTACCAGCCACTGCGCACTGGGCCGTCCCCAGGCTTTGTTCACAGCCCTTTGACAGTTTAAGTGCATGTGTTGCCTTTGCCGTTCGGTTGAAGGACAAAAATAAGCTTATATCTTTGCAAACATCTTTCGCGGCAGAAACAGCATCGTTTGTCCCACTGGCTTGTTTATTACTCCTTTCTTTCTCTGCACCATCCCCACCCTCTACCAGCTCTTTGAACTTAAGATTTTCCTGGAGTAGGAAACTTAAACTATTGTCTTTTAAACTACGGGGGCAACCTACTTTGTACTCTGACAAAATACTTTGTTCTTATCTATGTAAATTTTAAATTGATTACATTTTAAAAGTGTTTGAAAAGTTTTTAGATTAAACACAACTTCATGTACTTTTAGCTTATCGTGGAAACTGCAGAAAGTAATGCTTTTTTTTTAAAGCAGCTTAATAAAATAGAAATCAAATTAATGTATATTTGATAATTTTCTCTTTACCTCTGTCAAATCAGGATGCACTAATAATGCATATTAAGCTTAAAAGTATTCCTACTTATAATACATATCTTACATACATTTATCGCTAAAATATAAATGGTGATTTTTAGTCTTGAAAAACTTTTGTTGTTTTACCCATGTAATTTTAACTGAATTGAGAAAACACAAATTATAGCTGATACTTGCTGCTGGCAGCAGTAGTTTATTATTAACCACAGCTCAGGTAGAGATATGGTGTATGTGGGCTCTCAAAGGAGCTCGTACCATGTTTCTTGCTGGTTTAAAGGATGGTTGGCATTTCACTAATGTTTCTGGGCATTGCCATATTCCTGTTTTGCAGTTTTGTTAAGTAAGAGCTTTTAGCAGGCATGTAGCAACAAGACACTGACGCTTAAACTGCCTTGGCCTCCTGCAAAATCCTTACATACCAAAGTAAGTGTATTTAACTTGCTTTTGATCTAAATTCGTCAATGTGCCTTCCAACGGGAAAAACCTAGTCTTTTCTCAACCTTGCTTTGAATCTATTGAACTTGAAAAATTTCATCCTTCATTTAGTTTTGTGTGTTGGAACATTTATTTATCATGACTTAGTTAATTGTGCATGAACTAGAAGTCAGAGATTCTTGGCAGCTGATTCACTATGGCCATCAGCAAATTGCTGCCCTTGCCAGCCTGTCTAGGAATCACATGAAGGCATTAATCTCTGGGTGTGATGTTAATCTTGTTTGCATCCAGTCAAGAATAACTCCATTGTAACAATAGTGTAGGATTAAATCAGCCGTGCCATGCTTGCTCCCCTGTTGTTAATTGAAACAGATTATCATTGTAAAAGTGGCTAAAGATACTGTGAAGATTGTTAGTATAGCTCTGTGAGTATTAAGAGTAATTACTGTCTCCTCTTCTGAGATCGTTTATGTGCAGTGGTTGACAGTGGCTGTATTTCCTGATTATCACATCTGAAAACTTACATACTTATAAATATATTTGGTTTAGGGTTTGAGGCTGTACTTCAGTTCTGTAATGGCTGGATAGTAGGTTTGTTTGTATGGAACTGTAAATTTTTAACAATTTTTTTTAATTATCGATCATGAAGGTGCCCTGCAAGAAGCAAGGGAGCTGGTGGTCCTTCTGAGTCCCTTCCAATTTGAGATATGCTGTGACTCTAATTATTCATTATTTAGATAGGTGTTATTTCCTGTAAGGAAGACACAGAGTTACATGAATAGCAATGTGTATCTTTAATATAGGTAGGAATCTGAGGTGTACTCAGTGTAGTACAATTGTAGAAATACAGATTTAAACCTTTGTTTCAGTGACTAAAATACACAGTTATTTAAGTAACAAGGTTGTAATGTTGCTTTAGTCATAAGATCTGTATCAAAGAGGTGACATGGCTTAAAACTGAGACAGTTGGTGTCTTGTCATTGTTTAATTTAGTTAACCTAAGTGTTAACTAGACTGATGAAGCTAAATGTTTCAACATGGTAGGTAGAGCTAAGTGGTTAGGAGAACAAGTTGTTACTGTCTTACATATCTGACTCCAGTGGCTGAACAAAGGTTTGAGTCCTCTGTGTCTCTCAGCAATTCAAGGTATTTCCTGTCTCTTACAATAAAGATTTGCCATGGATGTTTGTAACAAAGACCTCGATATTTCAATCCTCTGTTTTCTATATTATGAAAGTATCTCTGTGACATTAAATAGCAAAGTACAGGAGAGTATTTTCACTTACTTGTTTTGGTGTATGCTGGTAGTTATCATACATCAGAACTCCACAAACTGATCATCTCTGGTAATGCTTTTCTCTAGGATCAGACTGAGATGAGATATAACAGAGCATTTGGAATGTCTGCATGGAATAATGAACTTGTTTCTCTTGTGTCTTGGAATTGTAAGCCTGCTAAGCACAAAACAGAGAAGCATGGCGAGCACAGTATCCAAATATAGTTCTAGGTTGCAATTTACTTGTTGGCACAACAAGTAAACTGCAGAACATTTAAGAACATGTTTGCACTTAGACATTTTTTTGTGTTCTGCACCATTTGTTTTCACTTACCTCAGTTGTGTTACTGTTTGTAGAACCATACCATAACTGGATTTCTGAGGTAGCTTGTCTTTGCCACCAGAGAAAATATAATGTAGAATCACCTGGTAAGGAATCTAACTAAGACTTTATAAGATGTTCCTGTTTGTTAGTGGAAAGTTTGTATCCAATGGTCCTTGGTTCTTCGCTGATGGTGCTTGAGGCAGTGCCCTTCTTGCTGTTACAGGCTACATAATCTTTGACTTTACAGCTGCTATTAGTTTGTTTGGGTTTTTTTTTTTTTTTTTATTGTTACTATGTTCTAGCTTGCCTTATATTTACTGAATTTTGCTTCCTATTGTCAAGAAGATGAGAATTTATATTTTAGGACTTATATTGGCTGTGTGAGGCTTCATTTCTGTTTTTTCAAGAGTCTGGTTTCACTCTGTTTTTAACATTCTCATCACCCACTGTGCAGATTTTCATCTCCTCTTCATGTGACAGTGCAGTGGTTTCTAATACTTGAAATGCCAAGTGCCTTAGTTTCCTGAAAGAGTGAATTTTGTGTGTTTGTGTCACATGCAGACCTGGAACTTTCTGAAGAGAGGAGGATTATGGTATAAGATTCTGAGTTTAATCCTAGATTTGGATGCCTAGGACACCAGCTCGTGCATGCATGCAACTTACCCAGCTGACCACTTGGGTAAAATGTGGTTTGTTGGTGGTTGGGACATCCATGGTTCAGATAAAGTGCCCTTGAAGGAACTGAATCTTACTGTCAGTGAGCTTGTGATCTTGGCTTAATTTTTTGCTTCCAGACTATGCAACTGGAGAAGCAAATACTTTGGTTTTGGTAAGATTTTGCTTTTGTAGTCCATCAGGAAATACAGACATACTATTTTCTATGAGCAAACTTTTCCATTTTGGCTAGCTGAAAGTGAAGCCCACATTTAAAGATACCTCATTTTTAGCAGAGTTCCAGGCACAATTCACTAACACTTCTGGCATTCTTAAATGGTAAAAGTAGGCAGCTGCTGAAAATCAATCTATATTTTACAAATCTCATTTGTGTGTGCTTGAGGCAAAGTTTTACATTTTATTGAGTTTTTTGGATGAGAAAATTCACTGGCTGTAAAATCTATTAGAGTTTTTTGAGGTACTCCATACTTTTGTTGAAAGGGATAATTCAAATAGTATATTATATATATTCAGTTTCCAAAACCATGGTTAGAGCCTCTATTTTTTTAAGATACTCTCTTGGTAACCCGTTGGAGACTGTTTTCCAATGCCTGCCTAAAGAACAAGAAGAAAAGTAGGAATAAATAAATGAATAAATAGATAATTTTGTTCCCAATAAGAGATATTAAATCCTGAGCTGATAGTTTCATACTATACCAAATAAATTACTAGAGTGGTTCCCCTTAGTTTCTTGTACTTAAAGCTCTGATAACAAACTAATTCATTAATGGACCAAGAAGAGGGATAGATACTAAATTTACTGAGAGAACAAAATGGGATGAAAGAATTCAGAGAGATTGTGTGCTAGAAGCAACTGAACAATAAAATAGTAGGTGTGATTTAGGGTAGGAAAATGCAGAATAATAACTTTGGGGAGAAATAACCCCCAGAGTAATAAATACGGGGGGAAAGTAGCACTACTGTCTGTCCGAGTGGGTGGGCACAGTATTCTGTCAGTTACTGTCACTCAGGAAGTCTGTATTATTACTGGAGATGTGATATCAGTCTTCAAATTTAGTCAAGGCAAATAGAAAGCAAAGTATGTTAGGAAAGGAGTAAAAATCAAAATTTAAAGCATTACTGTACTAATATATAAATATAATATAAAAATGATAGCAGGAAGATAAAATGACATGGAAAAAGTATAGCTCAGTCTGTTACCTGTTCATCAAAACATTAGGCTGCAAAACCAGGAGTTACAAACAGATAAAATGCAGTATATTCTCACCAGTGTCTTCTTAAATTATGCAGGGCAACTTCTGTAGTATTTTACAAAGGGTTTAAACTTAAATGATTGAAAAAGGGATAAGATGTGTTTTATGAAGAAAGGTTTGTCACTGTCTTCTCAACACAGTAATTGTGTTACAATGTGCAGCTTGTTTCCTAAACCCTTGTTAGTAGGAAACAGAGGTGTCAGCTTGTCTTATTACAGCCCCCTTGCTATCAGCCAGGGTGGAATGAGGTGTCCAGGTGAATGGTCTGACTCAGGAGGTCAGCTTGTGTTCTCAGAACATCAAACTTGCTCTTGTGCTCAGACTTTCAGGTGTCAGAAGGTAAGTATTTTTAGCAAGCTGAACGAAATAAAAGAAGTATTGCAAGAACAGTTACTCTTGGCAGCCAAGTCCTTGGAATTCTATTGTGATTGCTTTATAGTCTAAACATAGCATTCTTCCTAAAAACTTGTATTGTTCAGTTTATCTGTTTTTTTGCATTTAAAGAAATATGCTCTTTAAACGAATGTTTAGACAATGACAACATGCTTTAGCAAAACTCTTGCAAACATTTTATTTTTGCTTATGGTTTGTTATCTATCTCTAATACCCATTATACATATTGTGATTCTTGTGATATTTTACCTTTTAAGTAGCTTTGTAAGACAGAAACTCTCTTGGAGCAGAAAAGGTTGGTTTTATGTTCTGGCTTTCTTCACTGGACATTTTCTTTATGCTAAATTTCTGTGTCGAGGGAGCAAGCTTAAAATATGTAACCTTATTAACTGTGTTGGAAAATGCTATTTAAAAACTGTTGCATTGCTATCAAAATAGTTGGTAAAATATCTCTGTGAGTAAACTTGGTTTCATTGATATAAATATTGAGATTTTAAAATTTTTTTACTTTTCTAGAGAAGATTGCTGAGGTCTGAAAAGATTTCTGGCTGGTAGTCCAAAACTTGCTCTAGAAAATTAATTTTACTTTTTAATCAAATGAGATGAACTATGGGTGACAAAAAGGAAGAATTCACAACAACCAAGAAAATTTCTGCAAGACTTAATGTCAAAAGTAAATTCAGTTGCTGTAATAATTCAATATGGCTACCCAGGCTATTGTCTTTATCGTAAGTTCCAGGAAGAACAGAGCAAATATAAATTAATAATTTAGAAGAAAAGAAACATCATAATTATGCAAAGGAAATTTAATTAATTTAGGGTAAACTCCTGGCTACTTTTTTCACCTGAAGCTTTGCGGCCTTTAGAAGTAATCCAACTTATGGAACTGGAGCACAGCATACCAGAACTGCCTTTCTTTCTTTGTCATGAAATACTCAAATGTTGGGTTCCGGCAAAGATAGCTCAAGAGGAGAGCTATCCAGAGAGGGGATCAAACTTCTGTGTGCCTGTTGTAATGGCATGTGCAGATGCAGTACACAGCTGGAGTGCTCTGAAGGGTACTTCCAACATTTTTTTGGTTTATCATAAAGCACTTTTATGTTATTCTTGCTCTGCCTTATCTTCTTCCTTTCTCCCACACATTCCTGTATTTATTACCAAGGTTCTTTAAGGACTTGTAGATACACCATTTTGTAAGGGAAAATTTATGCATCAATGTCTTTTCTTTTAAACAGCATGTTCAGTAGTAAGACTTGCTTCTTGGGTAAGGAGATATATAGATATATATGATACTTAAAAGCTGAAAAAAGTAAGGATACTGTTCTGGACTCAAAATCTAATCCTGCCTTTTACAGCCATTGGTTGAATGTTTGAGAGACGTAGATATTGATGGTAGAGAAGTAAATAAAATTCTTACTAAACAAAAATCTTACTAAAAGCTTGGCCTACTTTGAAAATTACATGCACTGTCACTGTTTAACATCACACATGACATTTGCACACGCAGTAGTATTTTTGCCAAAATAATTTGCCCTAATAATAAAGCTGAGAAAATGTAGAACAGAAAGGCTGGGGATTTTTTTTACTTGAAAGCCTGTCTGACTGGGAATAAGCAGCTAAATGCATTGAGCAGAAAAAGTTAAACTTCATTCTATGAATTCTCTAGTAAGAACAATCATCAGTTACTCACTGCCTAGTACTTGGTAATCCAGGCAAAGAAATTCTCAATCATGTTGAGAGAGATTTGAAATGAGATATTCAAAAATTAGAAATAGTATTTGGACCTAATAATAATATAAAAATATAATAATAATTAAAAAAATTGTGTGAGAGAAGATGAGTACAACACACCATGTAGGACTGAAAATGTAATCTAACAGGAACTACAGGAACAGACACACCTTAAAAAACCTCGGGGCATTTGTTTAGAAGCTGACTGGTGTACAGAGAAACTCAGTATTTTACTTTGATTTTTTATAATATCTTGGGCATTCATAATACCTTTCAGATTTCTACTGTTGTCAAATAGGAAAAATGAGGTTTGGATAGCCAAAGATTGTCCAAGATCCTAGGACAAGGGCTGGAAGTGCTAACGGAGCCTCTTGCCACTCAGGCCAGTGGATTGTGCTTTTTCAAAACTGCTGAACAAACGTTATTTTCTAGGATCTTTTCAAACCTACATAGGATTAAATGTGAGCCCTAGTGATGAAAGTTTATTTTGATGCATTGAATTATCTTGTAAAAATTGCTAACCAAAGCCTTTTTCTTCCCTGTAGCCTTTCCTCATTCTTATGAATCTTCACTGTTCACCAGACGTCCACACATTTCTGTGCAGAGCCTTTGTCCCAGCCTGCCTAGATCAGATCCACGTGATTCACCCCTGTCGAAGCCTCTGTGAGAAAGTGTATTCTGACTGTAAGCAGTTGATGGACACTTTTGGAATTGCATGGCCTGAAGAACTGGAATGTACCAGGTATTTTTCATATTGACAGGTGGTGGGAGTAGTATTTTCATGTTTGACCCAGACTGAGTTGAAAGTCTGAGGCAGAATGTTAAATATTACCTTGCTGTAACTTCCTTAGTATGCTGACCCTGCAGTGCTTATGCACAGGACCATTTCTTTATTAAAACTTCTTTGTTTTCAAATGATCACCTTTTTGCAACAAAGTTCTGCAGCAGTTCTTTTCAATAATCAGATCCTTGCAAGAGGTAGATTTTCTAATATATATTTCTAAAATTTTAAAATATTATATGTTACAGCATAGATTTTGCTTTGCTTTCTGATCTCTAAACTAGTGATGGTCATGCTTACTTTTTTAGGAGTTTTAAAAGTAACTGCTCATAAGATAATGAAATATAGAATATTTGTATTTGAACAGATACAGAACATTAAACAGTATAAACCTTATCTTGCTCCTAATTACTTGTCTTGGTTTGGAAAGACAGGTATCTACCAGGGAAACTGGAGTTTCCCTGAGAATGGAGAATGTAACCCCCACCCGCCAAAAAGTATAATTTTGCAATCAAGGGCTTTCAGGCAAAGATTTTGGGAATAGGAATAACAGTTCTTTACTAAGAATATTAACAATACAAATATAGTAGAAAAAGAAAAAAAAAACAAAACCAAAACCACCCACCCAAACAAGAAAACAAACAAACAACAATTTTGGAGAAAAGCCTGACAGAGTCAGAGCTACAACCTGGCACCCTGCTGGTCAGGGTGCTGGGTGCAGTCCAAAGGTAAGTCCTTCTGAAGTGGCAGATGTGGTTCTGTTGAAGTAGAGATGATCCTGTAGCAAAAAAGGGTCCAGTGATGGTAACAGGGGTCCAGTGGTGATGAGTAGGGTCCAGTGGTGATGAGTAGGGTCCAGTGGATGGGAAAGGGTCCAGTGGATCAGAAGGGGTCCAGTCTTCCTCCCAGAAAACCAGGTGAAGCTAAGCCCCTTTCCAGTCCCTCTGTCTCAGTTAATACCAGGTAGAAACTGCCTGCCCCCACCCCACTGCCAGGGGCATGTGATGCATCTCACAATAGGGTGATGGAAATGCAGATGCACCGCTCTGGGGGCGGGGTATAGCCTGGGGGGGTGCTAATGGCCCATTATCGAAGGTGTCAGACCTCTCTCCCACAGATGAAAATCAAATACACATATTTGGCTCCACAACCCAGGACATTACTTAAATATGCCGACCTACTCTTGTGTTGCTTTTCCAGTACTGCCTGCCAGAATGCTCTTTTTTGAAAAGTCACCTCTTCCTCAAAGATGTTCACATCTGTTTCAGATAGAGGACAGTTAATACTTCATTTGGGGAAAAGGTGTCTACATAATGGAAATCACTGGAAGCACTCCAGTGCAATCTTCTTGAGATTATGGCCTCCAAATGTGGATATTTATAAATTATTAAGGCCATATTTTTGTTTGTTTGTTTGTTTGTTGACACACGTGAGGTCAAGAGGTATAGGAAAAGAGCAGAGACTGAAAACTCAAATAATTTTTCTAACCCACATGTGGTTGCTAATCTGTGATGGGGCTGAGGGAGAGCTGGGACAGTAGTCCTGTGGATGACTTCTGGTAGAAATCAGTATTGGAGTCAATATGACAAGTGGTATTAATACCATTTCCCATAGTTCTGAAGAAAAACAGAAGTTGTGGAGTTTTTAGACAAGAAGGCATTAACTACTCCCATCTTCTGTGAGGTTCTATGCAACAATAGTGCCCCTCAGCCAGCAGATATCTTCAAGGAGTGTTTTGAAAAGATAGGACAATTACAAGTGAATCCAATTATTCAATATATCTTTAAAATTACATTTTAAATAAAAATATGGTTTTTTGCAGGATTTAGTGCAGCTTTATTACTGCTAGCATTTACTGTAAATGAACCTTTCCTGTTCCTACATAAAGTGATACCTCCCTGGTAGCCAGTACTGAAAAGAACATATCCATGTTCTGAGAAGTCCAGGATGTTCTTAAAGCAGCAGAGATCCTGCTGCTGGAGCCCATGGAAAAGGAGCTGGCATGAGCGTGGGCAGTAACTGGAATCCTGAGGTTCACACTTCTGTATTCTTACAGATGAGCATGCAGCTGATTAAGACAATGAGTGAATGAAGTTCACTCTGTTTCCACATGTACTGCTCCAGCCTGTGGTTAATAAAAGAATCTGCCATAGAATCACTTTTCTTAACAATTAGTCTGGATTTGGTTGGATAGCATGATAGTGCAGTAAAACAAAGAACTGAGGGAGTTTTTAGCTTTAGCTGAGCTTGGATACTGAACTGAGAGACTCTTGTAATAGTGTTTGACAAAGAATGTGGAGATAACAGAATTTTACTTTAAAAGCTAGAATGCAAAACTTGTTCATTTTAAACGTACACTTAAACTTGGGATACATGCAACCATAAATCCCATTTTGAGTAAATGCTTACCTGCTTGAGTTATATAATCTCATTGGAAGATACATCCAGCACTGCTAATACGGTATTATCCATATAAAAAGATCACATCTTGTGTCCAGTTAAACCCTGGAGCAGTTGAGTCTTGAGCAGTTTTTAAATTAACATCACAGAGCTAGAAAATTGCTAAAATACTACTAATGCTTACAATGCTTGCATTTTCTACCTGGGTTTCTTTTAGCAGTACAACACAAAAAATTGTAATAATCATGTACTAGTCATCAATTATGATGTCAGTCTTCTTCCTTAATTGAAGCTTGCATTTTGACAAGATTTTTTTGCTGTTGCAGACAGGCTATTATCAAAAATTAAAAAAAACCCCAAACTACTGTAAATATTTTACGTACATATGTAGAAGTTTAGTATAATTTTAAAGCGTAAAATGATTGCAATTTGAGTAGTGTTTCATAAACTATAAAACGACAGCTAGAGAGCAACAGTTAAATCAATGCAATTGAAATCTTCTGAAATGAAGATAGTTGAAGTTTGATTTTTGTAATGCAATCTGATTTTTTTTCATATAATTTCACATTTGGATCATCTATAAAATCTAACAGTGCTTAGGATCATTTTTTTCTCATATTTCTAAGAAGTAATTCTAGTTGAGAATGAGGGCTATTGAGATTTATCCTCCTCTCTTTTTTTATTCAGACTAATCAATTGTGATGAGACTGCTCCTGCCACTGCTGCTGTAACCACAAACGTACATGGAACTCAGAAGACCCCAAGCCAGATCCGAAGGGATTATGGATTCTGGTGTCCCCGACACCTACACACTACCAATGGACAAGGCTACAAGTTTCTGGGAATTGATCAGTGTGCACCCCCATGTCCCAATATGTACTTCAAAAATTATGAATTGGATGTGGCAAAAAGCTTCATTGGAATAGTTTCAATCTTTTGTCTTTGTGCTACGCTTTTCACATTCCTAACTTTTCTGATTGATGTTAAAAGGTTTAGGTACCCAGAGAGACCAATCATATATTATTCTGTCTGTTACAGCATAGTCTCTCTAATGTACTTTATTGGATTTTTACTTGGGAACAGAACTGCCTGTAATGAGGCAGATGATAAGCTAGAAATTGGTGAAACGGTTGTTCTTGGCTCCCAAAACAAAGCCTGTACTGTCCTTTTCATGGTGTTGTACTTTTTCACTATGGCAGGAACTATATGGTGGGTGATTCTGACAATCACTTGGTTCCTTGCAGCGGGAAGGAAATGGAGCTGTGAAGCTATTGCACAAAAGGCCATGTGGTTCCATGCAGTTGCCTGGGGAATACCTGGTTTTCTAACCATTATGCTCCTTGCAATGAACAAAGTCGAAGGGGACAATATCAGCGGAGTTTGTTTCGTGGGTCTCTATGACCTGGACGCCTCTCTGTACTTCGTGCTCTTGCCGTTGTGCCTTTGTGTCTTTTTTGGTCTCTCTCTCCTTTTAGCTGGCATTATTTCTCTAAACCACGTGCGGCAGGTCATTCAGCACGATGGCAGGAACCAGGAGAAGCTCAAGAAATTCATGATCCGAATTGGAGTTTTTAGTGGTTTGTACTTGGTGCCGCTTGTAGCGCTTCTTGGATGTTATGTTTATGAACTGGTGAACCGGAAAATCTGGGAAACTACTTGGGTGTTTGACCACTGTGACCAGTACCATATTCCTTGCCCTTATCAGGCAAGTAACATTTTCCTTTATAAATAATACTGTAAAGTTAATTAGCAAAAACGCTTATGCATATCTGCCATGCAGTGAGTAAATTATTTTCACATTAAGTAATCAGTTCAAAAACATGGAGTGATTAATTCCTCTTTAAGTTAAAAACAATGGAGTATTACTTCTGCTTTGAAAATTTTAATCTAATTGGTAGCATTCAGCAATTATATTCCAACTTGCAGCTCTAACAGAATATATAGCTTTTCTATGATCTTTGAACTTCATTTTACAAATTGTGATGGGGGAGAGTATTTTTCACAGTATTTGTTGTGAGATTTTCAGTTGAAGCTGGAATAATGATTCTTAAAAATTTAGACTAAACTGGATTTTAAATGTTGCTTATAACCACAGATTTAGAATAGCTTTTTTTTTCTTTTTTTTCCCTCAAAGTGTAGAAGTGTAAACCATTTGAAATTACAGAACAAATTTCCCATATATTTTTTCTACAATAGCTGTTGTTTGCAGGCTGATTTTTTGTTTATTAAACAAAAAACAAAAACAAAAGTAGCAAACAAAGAAAAAACATTCAAAATTGTGGAGGTGGTTGTATTTAACATTTGCCTTTTAAAATCTAACTTACTTGGAAAGACTTTTAAATCTGCCTGTTTGTTCAGTGGATTAAATCTGCTGCCGTTGCAGGGACTTTTATGTACTTACAAGTATTGTTTCTTTCAATTTAAGAACAAATATATAAGAAGACAACATCACTAAGAGAAATCCAAGTGTCTCATATCATCTTTCATTGCATTACACTTCCCTTCTATATTTTTGCTGCAATAAACTATCATTAAAAATGAGGAATATAAATACAAATATATATATATTATATAAACACAGGCATTATGGAATGATCAGGATCGATCTCTTTATGTTCTTAAACATCATTTATTATCCTCTGGGTTGAAGTCAGTATAGGCTGAGAGTAGCACAGCTCACAGACAGCTTGGTTATTTTGGCTTCCAATACTGTTTCTTAACAAGTGTATTTTGACTTCAGTAGGTTTTATTCTGAGCTCTGTATAAACCTAAATGCTTCAGAATATACAAGTTTGAAAGCAAGACTTTTATGCTTTAAAAAAAAAAATCAATAAATTTGTTTTGTAGTGCTTAAATGTGACAGCTTGGCGTAATAACACAGAGCATGTATTATTAGCCTTTAATTAGCCCATTGGAAGGAAGAAATATCAACATTAAATATTACACAAAGATCTACTCTATGGGATCTATTGCTGTAATAGACAGTGTGTGCTAATTGTGGAATAGCTTAAAGTGGTGTGCTTGGCCTTGGCTTACCTGAGCTGGCTTGTAAACTTTTGTTACATTTGCCAGATGAAAACCAAATAAAAACAAACTGTAGCTAGT
Source organism: Rhadina sibilatrix (assembly GCA_013400275.1). Taxonomy (NCBI): domain Eukaryota; kingdom Metazoa; phylum Chordata; class Aves; order Passeriformes; family Phylloscopidae; genus Rhadina; species Rhadina sibilatrix. Next base: position 1,826,081 of record VWYO01018520.1, read on the forward strand.
GTTACCTGGCTAACAAAAATAGTGAATTTTATAGATGGATCTGTCAGATAAGACAAGTGGCATAAATTAAATTTACAGCATGAGAGCCCAAGATAATGATCTCTCACTGAATTAAATGTCTCAGCTCCTATGATACAGCTCTGCAAATAGGTGGATTAATTTTGCAATAAACAGAAAGCTACTGTGTAGTTCCCTGCAGCTCCTTGAAGGTGCTGTCTCTAATCAGATTAACTCCCAGCTAATCCTTCCAGTACCTGAAGGGAGCTTACAAGAAAGAGGAAGAGAGACCTTTTACAAGGGCATGTAGTGACACGACAAGGGGGAATGGCTTTGAACTGAAAAGAGAGTAAGTTTAGATTAGATATTAGGAAGAAATCCTTTACTTTGAAGGTGGAGAGGCACTGAAACAGGTTTGCCAGAGAAGTTATGGATGCCTCATCCCTGGAAATGTTCAAGGCCAGGCTGGATGGGGCTTTGATCAACCTAGTGTAATGGGAGGTGTCTCTGCCTGTGGCAGCTGGAGTGGAAGTTAAGGATCTTTAAGGTCCCTTCCAACTCAAAAAACAATTGCTTCTGACAGATCTCTTCTGTGTGTATATTCAGCTGAACCACATCTGACTTGTCTGTACATGTCTGATGTTTGTTCACAGTACAAGCCTCAACAAAGAACAACAGTCGTAAGGAGAAAGTCTCTCATTTAAGAAATGTATTTGTTTTCTTCATTAAAAAAAATAAATGAGTATATTTTCTTCTTTGCATTTATTAAATTTTGTTATCTTCTAGGCAAAGGCACTAGCAAGACCAGAAATATTTTTGTTTCTGATGAAATATTTGCTAACACTGATTGTTGGCATATCTCCAGTGTTCTGGGTGGGAAGTAAAAAGACCTGTTCCGAATGGGCCAATTTCTTCAACAGAAACCGCAAAAGAGAGTAAGAAATATTTTTTTTCTCTGCTTTTAAAGTGTGTGCTTAAATTTGGCTTTCAGACATATTTCTTTATATATAGCTCAGGTAATCAAAATGTTGTCCTCAGACTATAAATGCTCCTTTTGGCATCAGCAGAATTCCATTGGAATCTGGGGAAGTTTTAAATATGCAGTGAACTTTTAGCAACAGTATCTAGAATACAGAAAACAGTTTGCTGATTTCTCTTTTGTAGAGCAGAGGGTGTGTTGCTGTGTTTAGCATTGGCTGATACATCTCTGGTTAACAGTCTAAGGAGGAAAGGTAATTTCAGCCATCAGTTTAGTTCTTTTCATGTGTTGTGACCACTTCATTTCACACAGTACTTAGTACTATATTTACTGTCATGCTTTTTTTTTTTAATTAAACAGAAGAATTCCATTTTATTACCTAATTTAAGCAAATTTATATCTATGAATTTAAATAGCTTATAAATTTTGTCTCCATTTCTTCTAGTTGTCATTTTTTTCAATTCTTTTTTATGGCTTGATTTTTTCTTTTCAGCTTATCTGTTACTTATAAATCATAGTGTGGTTTTAGCTCATTTTGTTTCTTTGGATTTCCCAAGGCAGTAGTCTCTAAGCTCTTTTTATTTTATATCTACATTCCTCAGTGGTGAATTTATAGCTTCCTTTCCCTCTCCCCTCTTTTTCCATTTCCTGTATAATTTTTTCTTGTGTTTCAGATGTTAATTGCTTTTAGCTACAAGGATTTAAAAATAATGAAGTCATTTTTACAATGCTTACCTTATTTCATTTGAAGGAGGTTGACTCTATGTAAAGTTAGTAGTGCAGCTGCTGAGCTAATCTTTCTTTTCTCTCCAGTAGATCATTGATTCACTACAGTCATTGGACTTATTTGCAGAAGTAAAAAATGTAGAAATCTACTTTATTTGTTTATATCCAAAGAAATTTCTTTGGAGCCATTATAATTTTTTCTCCACTTTTCACATATAATTTTTTTCCTGTTTTCATTAACATCCAGCTCAGATTGCATCACTGGTTGCTGTTCTTTCAAGGTTTTGTGTACTATTCTTTATTCTATTATAGCTGAGGTTATCCTCTTTTTTCAGTTATGTGTTTGTACTCTCTTTCAGTCCAATCAGTGAGAGTCGAAGGGTGCTGCAAGAATCATGTGAATTTTTCTTGAGGCACAATTCCAAAGTTAAACATAAAAAGAAGCACTACAAGTCAACTTCACACAGACTGAAAGTAATTTCAAAGTCAATGGGGACCAGTACAGGTGGCACAACAAATCATGGCACTTCTGCAGTAGCAATCACTAATCATGATTACTTAAGCCAAGAAACTGTGGCAGAAATTAAAACCTCTCCAGAGACATCTGAGAAAGAGATAGAGGCAGATGGAGCATCAGCCCCAAGAGTGGAGGAAGGTGAAAACAGTGGAGATCAAATGTTACCTGGTGCTAAACTGACCGTGGATCAGGTGGAAAGGAGAAACAAAGCAGAAAGCACATGTCATATAAGTACTTTGGCTGAGAGTGTGAAGAGAGTAGGTGAAGGAAGGTAAGGCTCCTGAACTCAATATTCTCTTTGTTTATATCTATTACCATTATTTTTATTAGTTTTCTGTTTCTTCTCTTTGAAGAATCAGGGTGTTCTCAGGATGCAACTGACCTTCAGTAGTTGTCAAGAGAACTTGCAGACTGTGGGCCTGTATGTTTAGCATGTGGGCTGTTCTGTATTTTTGTAGGATTCTTCTTTTCCTTTTAAGTATTGTGTGTTGGAGCTTCAGCTTGTAGGATATTCTCACCTTGTTGAACAATGACCCTCAAGAAACCTGTGACTGCACTGCAATCCCTTTGAGAGGCAATGGGTCTGAAGAAGAACAGTGGTGACCATAGGCTTGGAATAGTGTGCAGAACTGTGCTGCATTTTGAAAAGAATACAGCTGAAGACATACTATGATTTCACTACTTTTTTTTTTTTTTTTTTAGTGTAATGTAAATTAAACTGTGCCTAAAATTTACTCTCTGTGTTTTATTTTCAATTGCTTACAGATTAACTCCTAAAAATGATTTTAGTGAATCCCCTTCACTACAAAGGAGCTGTTCCCTAATACCTGATCTCTCACAGTCACCTTCCGTATCACTACTCGTCTACTCGGCTTCAGACACCAGAAGAGAGCTGGATTCAGGAAACAGTTCTAACCTTTGAAAGATTGAAAACTTGTATGAACATTTGCATTGCATAAAACTGACGTGAGTTCTTTGTTATACTGGAAATAATGGATATTCTGTGCCTTATTAAAAAACACACATATCCTGCTTTGCACTTAAAAAATGTATGTTTTGTTGTGGGGACAGCTAGCAATAATGTACTGTATTTAATCCTGTCCAGGACTAAAGTGAATTGAAGTTCTGTAGGACATGGCAATAATGTAAGAAAAAGATTAGAGACATATTATTCCTTATATAAAGAATACTTTGTATTGAATTGCATTAAAATAATGCTTAGAAAGCACTGTTACTTCTCAAGGTATAAAACTCCATTGGCTCTTCACTATTTTTCAAAACTTGTTAATTTTTTCTCTTTTTTACTGTCTCGTAAACAACACTATCACTTAAATAAGTGATGCACAGATTTCTAAATACTCTCTAAATTATGCATCATGCTGTATCAATTATAGCACTGGCTTATGGTAGCTTGTACACTGAATATGAAAGGGAATCTGAAATTATAGCAGTTTATTTTGTACATAAAAACTAATTTTGTAAATAAGTGACTGCATAAGGTCTATCTTTAGAACTACTGTTTTGTATGTATTGTACAAACTTGGGAAAGTTTCTGTGCTTCCCTTAGGGCATTGCTGAAGCCAACAGTCCCCTGGTGCTCAGCCAACATGCCACAGTTCTGAGAAAAGCAGGTTGGGCCTTTATCCTGAACATGCACTGATACTTGGGGTGTGACGGGTCCTGCTGCAGGGATGGTGCAGCATTGTCTCAGAAAACTGCCTCTTGGAGCCTCTCCTGGCATGGTGTTCCAGGGCATGGTGCCCAAGGGAGCACCTCAGACTCCTGGCCTCGGTGGGCACTGTCTGACGTGCAGGCTTTGGGCTTTTGTCCTGAGCTGTAGTGACAGTTCCTCTCTTGCTGTTTCTATGTGAGTAACTTCATTTTTTTTTTAAATGCTATAAAGTAATATCTTGCAGATAACTGCTGCAAATAACTGTTGCATTATTAATATGCAGGCGTCTTGAACAATCAATTTACTGAGAAGACAACCTTAATACTTTTCCTACAAAGCCTGATTTTCTACAAAGCCTAATTTTCTATTATGCTACAGCAATATATTTTCTCTAGATCAAAAGGGCCTTAATACATATAGCCTTTCCTTACACTAGTGTTCTCAAGAGCAAGTACTGCTGATGTGGATAACAATTTCATTGTCTGACTTCGTTTGAGTCAAGATTTCTTTACGATCCAATGGGATTTGTTAATTGAGATAATTTGGAGACAGATTTTGCTGTTTTCTAAACCTAAATGTCAGTGCATTTTGTAAGACTGTCCAGCATCTTACATTTGACCACAAGTAAGAGTATTTCTCAATGTTATGGTATTATGCAGAAAATTTACTGTGAGTTGGGGCAGCATTCATGGTGATGCATTGAACAATGAAAATTGCATGGTACAAAGGACGTGTAAATGCTGGAACAGCAGGAACTACGGTTCTAATAAACCAAAGTTATTTGTTTTATCCATCATGCCTTAAAAATGGAATTTCTTTACCTTTATGCTACAGTATCTACATTTTAGCATTTGTAATTTATTGCCTTCAATGGGATATGCTCTTTCTTTTCCCATTCTTTTCCCACAAGAATTTTCCCATTGAAAGTACACAGAATTCTTGCTACTAAGTGGACAGTAAGAAAGATATGAAAAACCACCTGGGAAAAGGTGCACAAATACTCTTCATTTTTCTAGTTCTGTTTGTAACCAGGTAACTTCATACACATAAAGTAGTTTTGTTATTACTGTATTTGTTAGTAATAAAATAAGCTGTTGTATAGTAAGAGCTTCTGAGTGGATATTTCTTGGTAACTAGATGTGGCATGTTTGTTGCTCTATCTACTACTGTGGTATTTTTGCACCTAAAACACAAGTATTTTTTAGTAGGGCTGTGTGAGTAGTAAGTATTGCAATGTTTTTATTCCTCCTGTGGGAGAAACTGAGACAGAACAATGCTGGGAATTGTTCACATGAACACAGACTTATGAAGGAGGGATGAACTTGAACTAGTTCTTTCATCCTAATGTTCACGGCATTTTTTTCTTTCATGACCTCTAAAAACCTCCTTTAGATTATATAGAATGTGTATGTCCAGACTGCTCACTCTGCCACCTTCTTAAAATATTGATTTTTAATTTTTTAATGTTATTTCCCCTTTTTAGGAAGTTCTGAAAAAAAATTGCTTTTGTAGTAACTGCTCTACAAAAGATAAATGCAAAGTAATTTTGAAGTTACAGCAATACTGTGGGCTTAGAAATAGATAAATTATCGAAGTGTGAAATCCGAAGCAATAATCAAAATACTGGCAGTGAAATGCATCAGTGGTAGATTGAGACTGTAGCACTTTGTGTGTTCCATGGCAGCTGTACCAGAAAAAACAGACTCTGAATTCCCAGAGGGTGATCCTTACAGCCAAGGAGGCTGTGACCTCTCTGGGTGCTTTAACCACCAAGTACCCGAGCAGTGAATGGAAAGTGAAAGCTGTTTGATGCTCACATCAGTGATGGGGGGAAAGAAACTGAAAGAGAAGGGGCACAGAGATGAGTCAAGGCCTGGAAGACTGACTGCCTTATGGTGAGGGGCAGTGCAGAATCTCATAAACAGCTTCTCTAACAAAAGGTATTTATTTATTTACTTTCCTCTTATCAGAATGAAGTTAAACCATTCATGTTAAAAGGGCTTTTCTGAACCCGTGAGAATAACTTCTCCCTGGGACATCTCCATCAGCTGAAGTTGTTTGATGGAGGTTGGCAATCTTCTAGAAGATTGTCCTGGGTTGTAGAGCCAAATATGTGTATTCTATTTTCATCTGTGGGAGAGAGGCCTGACACCTTCGATAATGGGCCATTAGCACCCCTCCAGGCTATACCCCGCCCCCAGAGCGGTGCATCTGCATTTCCATCACCCTATTGTGAGATGCATCACATGCCCCTGGCAGTGGGGTGGGGGCAGGCAGTTTCTACCTGGTATAAACTGAGACAGAGGGACTGGAAAGCAGCTAGCTTCACCTGGTTTTCTGGGAGGAAGACTGGACCCCTTCTGATCCACTGGACCCTTTCCCATCCACTGGACCCTACTCATCACCACTGGACCCTACTCATCACCACTGGACCCCTGTTACCATCACTGGCCCCTTTTTGCTACAGGATCATCTCTACTTCAACAGAACCACATCTGCCACTTCAGAAGGACTTACCTTTGGACTGCACCCAGCACCCTGACCAGCAGGGTGCCAGGTTGTAGCTCTGACTCTGTCAGGCTTTTCTCCAAAATTGTTGTTTGTTTGTTTGCTTGTTTGGGTGGGTGGTTTTGGTTTTGTTTTTTTTTTTTTCTTTTTCTACTATATTTGTATTGTTAATATTCTTAGTAAAGAACTGTTATTCCTATTCCCAAAATCTTTGCCTGAAAGCCCTTGATTGCAAAATTATACTTTTTGGCGGGTGGGGGTTACATTCTCCATTCTCAGGGAAACTCCAGTTTCCCTGGTAGATACCTGTCTTTCCAAACCAAGACAAAGATGTACTCTAAATTCAGCAATTTACATTGACACAGCCATTTTAGTCTTGTTAGGTGCCACTGTTAGCAAGAAGCTAGAATATAGAATACTGACATCTTCTCCAAACCTGGAATTATGTGTGCCAAATAGTCTTTCTCTGAACAAAGATGTCATAAATCACTTCAAATTATTCATTGCACTGAATTTTCAGGTTGCATAGAAAATCTTTTAAAGGACAAAATAAATTTAGCATATCAAATAATATTTGATTTGTGAAATAAGCAGCACCTGAAATTCCCAATATGATACTTTTATGGTACATGTTGTTTATACTGTGTCTTACTGTTCTATTTTGCTAAATGTGTTTAGTGAAAACCAGGATAGACTTTACCTAGAGTGTAAATCTATGCACATACTTGAAAAGTAAAATCTAAATTTGAAAATATAAACAAAATAATATTTGTAACCTTTAAAAAGTGCTATTATCAGAGAAGAAAAAAAAACCTGCAATATTTAAAACCTGTTTAAATCCTTCTGGTTTTTTAAAGTAAAATCCTCAACAATTCAGCAATGGAGCACTAACAAGCTAAAGTATCACACTATTTTCTTTGATAACTATTCAGCTGATTTACAGAGAACTGTAGCTCCTTTTTCCTTACAGGATACAGAATATATTTAATTAGGTTTAAACAGTCAAATCCAGTTTAAATTCAGAAGAAAAAAAAAAAAAAGTTTAACTCCTTTAATAAAAATAAGTTTAGTATTCTGCAAAACACTGAAAAATGCAGTAGCTGAAGAGAATGAGGAATCCTGTTTTGCTGTGAAGTTTGACCACCCAGTCTCAATGTGCTGTTTTGGAAGGCTGCACATCAAAGGAGAGATTCTGCATCCTTCCCTTCACACTGGCCACTTGTTGGATCAGTCTTTGAAGGTATCTGGCTGCTCTCTGCCTGCATTCACTGGTAAAGCTCACTGCCAGTATTTACCAGTGGTATTTGCAGTAATTGAGATGACTGGCACCAAAGGTATGTCAGAGTCTCATGAGTATAAATGTTATTTCCTGCACGTTACATTTTTTGCACTTACTCTTTCATGCTTTCACTTATCATACTTTTATTTTTAGTGGACTTCAGTTTAATTAAAGAACTTGTACCATACGTTCATGAGCTTTCTTGCTTTTTAGACCTAGAAGTAGAGCTCAGAATGTATTTCTGATGTATGTCTATGAAATCCACTTTTCTTAACTGGATTTTACTTCCTATTAAAAAGCACTTGAGATTAAAAGTGTAATTAAAAGATTAAAAGCATGCCAGGACATTTATATCTGAGGTCTTTGTTAATGTTTATTCCTTGCCTTTCAACTTTGATCGCGGAAACAAAATGTGAAATAAAAGTTTGCTTTCTTTCAGGTTTTACTAGTCAAAATAAAGTAATGGCCAATGAGATCTTTAAACAAATAGTGATTTACCTTAATTAAATGGGTCACGGCTGGTTTCTTAGCTGAGACAGGAGCTGGAGAGGGGAGTAGTTCCTGCTGTTTGGAAGAAAGCACTTTTTTGTGGAGGGGCAGTGCTAAGCAGGCACTTGGTACTGGGTGGAGGTGATGTAGAGGGACACTGATCTCCCTCCCAGAGAGCACGCTTAGGTACATCAGAATAGGCATGAGACAACATCAGCTGTTCTAAGGGAAAGGTATTTTAGGACTTGTTTTTGCCATACAAGGTGAAGAGAAATAGCAAGAGGACATTTTATTGTTATTGAGTAGGTTTGTCAGAGGGGTAACGGGGGATGATTAGCCACCAAAAGGGCCTTAACAGGAAAAAGGATGTTCCATGTTGGTTGTGTATGAAGGACTAAAGAGAATGTGTGTCTCAGTTTATCTTCCTGATGGTCTACCTTACCACATGAAACTGGATCACAAGAAATTAATAGTAAATTAGTTATTAGTTGAAGGCTTAAGCCATCTGGAGAGCATTCCCTCCAGACCTGGTTCTAGTGGTATCATACGTACTATCTGAGAGTGCAGGTAAGTCTTGAATGACCAAAGATGGAGGCTTTGAGGAAACTGAAGCAGTTGAGCACTGGGTTTGGGTCACTGGTGTTACCCACTGGACACAGTCCTAGCTGGGACTTGCTCTCCTCCTTGCAGATTCCTACAGGTGTGGCTGTCATCCAGACTTCCAAGTAAAGAAGTGGATGCACTACAGGGATAAATACTCTAGACACATGAATCTGTGAAATGTGGAGACATGGCACTGACAGGTGTGATGTGCTGGTGGGTGGATGAGATGCAAATGTGTTGGGCTGGCTGAAGTAGGGGCTCACCATGGAAGTTAATTTATTTTTCTTAATTTTTTTCTTTAAACTTTAGTAGGCAAGATTATCCTGAGAAAGACAGCTAAAGATCCTGGCAGTTGTGATGAGATTCTCTATGGAGAGAAATGGACGATCACCAAACCAGCAGGAAAGCCCAAGAAAGCACATGTGCACACACACACCAAAGAGAAAAAAAAGAAAAAGGACTTTGCCTTTTAAATTAATATTACTTCAACAGCATTTTTAGGGCACACACCCTGCAAGTTCCTCTGCTTGACAATGGGAAATGATGAACTCATAAATTAGATCCTTTATCAACCAGGAGGTGCTGTAATTACAGCAGAGTGACAAGGATAGAAGCAAGGAAACCATACTAAGTTATGCCTCACAAAAGCATAGTTAGATGAGCACCTGCTGTAAAAATACAACTTAAAGAAGGGCTCAAACCCACATTTTTTCTTCACAGGAACCTGGTGGGTCTTTTGCTGTTCTGGCCAAACACATTTTCATTGCCACATGAGTCAGGGATTCAGGTGCTTGATCATTTGCAGTTGCACTAGTCAGTTGTTGATGCAAGTCAAATATTAGCACATAAAACAACTTTAATGCAAGAGTTTACCTGTTTCAGTATCCTCAGGGCTAAAGGATGACTCCACTGAACCACTTGTGAACCTCATTGTACCTGACCCAGCAGCCCTTGTCCATGCATTGCCCTTTCAGTGACAGCGGGTCATCTGTGAGCAGATGCTGGCAGTGCTGCCCACAAGCTCCACAGCCCTGCTTGCCTCAAGCCATGGCACTTCTTCACTGAGGTCAGTGTGGGCGTGAGGAGCCAGGTCACAGGAATGCCACAGGCTTCCAGCTCCATCACTATATCCAAGAAGCAGAGTTCCTAGTGATCACGTGTGTTCCTGTCTGTCATTGTTGTTTAGCTCTGCTTGTCTGTCTCTCTTCTGAGTCTTTTGCAACTGGACCAAATAGTTTGTTTCTTTGACCAAATCTTGCATCCACAGCCTTCTGTGCATTTTGTGTGTGCCTGTTATGGTGGCTGTAGACCTCTGGGTTCTGTAAGCCACCCTGAAGGGCTACAGAGCCCTGCCTCAACCCTGCTCATAGCTTGCTTATCCTGAGGAGCTCCTTTTCAGAGGGTTTACTTGACATAAATAAAATAAAACATTTGAAAGTTCAACTCTGTTCCTTTAATTTTAGGATTATCACTAATTCGAGCGACTACCTTCCAAAACTGGAAGGACAAACTTCTGGCAGTGCATTTGATGAATGGTGTAGAAAAATGCAGATTGTGCCCTTCATTTGAAGAAGCCTTCCTGTCTGAATGGAATGCTGTATTTCACATCCTAATAACCATTTATTAGCACAAAATTTAAGGAAAGTTAGCTTTCCAGTTCTGTATAAGCCTTTCTATTCATTGAGGTTTCATGAGGTAGCCAAGTGATTTTTCTACCACTGACTAATTCCCAGCCACTCTAATGAGCAAATGTTCCTCCTGAGACTCAGCTCTCCCCTTGCACGTGATGATTCACTGGACACTGAGTGAATTTAATTTTAAACTGGGCTGAAATAATTTTACCATTCTACAAGTCCTTGAACAACCCAATCTAAGTGAGTCTGCTTCAACCAGATGTGCTCCAGATGCCCCTGCAGACCCAAATGTTTCCGTGACTGCTGCTGGGATTGTGCCAGCTGCTTTTGGGAGCAGACTTGCAAAGGTACAGACCAGACCCCTTCAGGGTCTGAAATTTGCAGCCAGCAGCCAATGGAAACAGTATGGGCTTTTCATCATAAAGTTTACACTATGGAAACATCTGGGTGTCCTGAGTTATCCTTTATCAGTGAAGCAGACAGTTCTCCCAAATAGTTTTATTAAAGTTTATCTCTCTCTTTGTGAGTAGTGTTTAGCTTAAAATATCAGTGCCTCCATTATTATTGTAGAAACACAGCTATAAGCAAATGCAACTATAAATCAACTGACGGCTTGGACAGAAAAAACTGATCTGCCTGAAACCCCAGCAGGCAATGGAAGGAATTATTTCCACAAGTTTTCACTGGTATTTGACCTATGTCCTGGTCTTGACTTGTCAGAGACAATGTTAAAGATTTATCTCCATGTAAAACATAATTAATATGAATAATAAAACATGGTGATTCTCTCATGTTTTCTATTGTATAAAAATACATTTCCTATAGTAATGTTAAGAACTGCCATGTGCTTATTCAGAAATAAAGAATTAACACTTATCTTTAGGATTTTTTTCCCACACTCGAAAAATGCTGTTCTCATGAGAACACAGGCATTCTCTTCAGAGGCAGACAAGCCTCTGAAGGGTGAGCACATGTCCCAAATTAGATTTTAAGATTCAAATGTTAGTATGTGTGCCTGCAAAGCACTGCTGTGGCTATAATGCTTTTATCATTTTATGTAGATGCTACAGAAGAAGATTTTTTTTTTTTAAATAGGTATATCTGTGCTAGTAAAGCAATAAAATAGAGGGAGATATGTTTTGGAATTTTTTTTTTATATTACTCATGCTATATGAATCATGTATTTAAATTAAGAGGTGTTAGAAGGGACTAAAGCCAAAATCCCTTTGATTTTTGTGCAGTTCCAAAGGCTTTTCTTGTGGAAGAAGTTGGAATCAATTTCTTAAATCTGTAATAAATTACCCGAGAGCTCCTACTTTAGTTTTCTTCTACAGCAGTACAGACAGCTCTTTGTCTCCTTGATCAGACAGGCAGCCTGCAAAGAGCCATTTGAAAAATTCAGTTTTCCCTGATCTCAGCCTTTTCCACTAACTTACAATTCACCCTAAAATGTCAGCAATAAAGTGAACGAGATCTAAATTATAAACTCCACAGTCAAAAGCACCAAGGACAGCTTGGCAAGGATGCTGAGTGTTGTGATGCTGGACACTGCAGTGCTACCCTTGAGCGCTCTGCTGTTACCCGGGGGTATAATAACATGCTCCCCTGAGTGATGCAGAGATCAGGCTGCCAGCTAAAGTCAAAATCCCCAGACATCCCCAGAACAGGGAAATGTATAAAGCAGTAAGAGTTAAAGGCAGATGAAAAGTCCAGGTCTTGGCACTTACCTTACTGGGCCTCTTTTGTCTCAGGATCCTCAGCCTTGAACTTTCTGTAATATTTAGACATCTAAGTCTGGTGTTTCTGGTTCCCTGCAGTCATTTCACACTGTAAAGACTAAGGACTGAATAAAAATTGAATTGAATAGGAAATATTTATTGGTTGAATGCAAACCAGTATGCTAACAAACAATATTAATAAACTGGAATAGTTTGGACAGGAAAGGCAGAGAGACCCAGTGACCCCAGGGCGGTCCCTTGAATTTAAATATGTTATAACTGAGGTGAATGGAAACACATGTGTGTATGGGAACATCCTCTCCTGTCTTGTGTGTCTGGATTTTTGGAATGCTGAGAGGCTGTGTGAGGGGGAAAGCAGCTCAAGCTGCAGCAGAGAGACTGCATTCATGGCACCAGCCTCATCTATGAGCATCTGCGGTGCAAGATGCATTGACAGTGCCACAGTGACCTTGTGTGAGCCTGCCCAGGCTGTGCAGGAGCAGACTGGCCATCTGGGAGATTTAGTGACATTAAGTTGTGGATGTAACAACTCATAATATTTGCTGATATGTTTGTAAGGCCACATATAAAAGATATAGCCTGTATCTTTCTTCCTGGCAGGAAGAATAAAATAAAGGAATCACTTAGTTGATGTAATATGGATGGTGGTCAGAGGATTCTCAAGCAAGTTTATTACCACTCCTTTTAGCTGCAAAATAGTTAAGGCAAAGTAGACCAGTAGTTCTGGTTCAATTTGAGTATCTCACCAGCATTTGGGAGTGGTTGGTGCCCTCAGAAGCACTTAAATACATCAGAAGCCCACAGAGCATAAGCCTAACCAATGGCAAGGCTTGCTGGGACTGAAGAAGGCTAAGGAGGATGTTGACATTTCTGTTTTCCAGATGGAAATGCAAACTGCAAGTCAAATGAGTGCTAGGAGCTGCACAATGTAGTCATCAGAGCTCAAAGCAGATGTCCCACTGTTGTTTGTTAAGACCTTCTCTTACAGTGCTCCTCAGTTTGCTTCCTCTGGCAAAGCCATTTGGAATGTCAAAGCTCTTAAACCACACTCAAATACATAGTGAGCAAACTCAGGTGGAGAAACAACTCTGAGTGTCCATGCAAATTTTGTTCTCTAAAATTCTGAGTGATTGCCTTAGGAAGGTGTGCAGTGCTGCTGCACTGTGCACTTCAGTTGTTGCACCTCACCTGAGGAAATTAATTCTGTAATGCAGAAATTTGGCATCCTGTGAAGGGACACACCTTAGCAACAGCCTGTGTTGATGCTGAGGATCCCCAGCCCTTGGTAAGGACGCATGTGTGAACATGCAGGTGACACAGAAATCAAACATTACCACCTTCACAGTACTGCCATCAGCCCAGGCCAGAGGAGAGGCAGCAGGGTTTGCTGACAGCACTGCACAGTTGGTCAATGACGCCTCTGCCTGTGTGTGTTTGTGGTTGCTGACTGAGGCTGTCACCACAGCAATTGTTACAATTAAGGATTTACATCATTCCATAGATTTTCCCAGCTGGTTTAGGGGAACAATTATTATTTACCAGGTTGGTGTTGGTTTTTTTTTTTTTTTTTAATGTTGGCAGGGTGTAACACTGCCCTTCTTCACAAGGTAGGAGCCCTCACCTCAGCAGCGTGGCTGACATCAGTCCCAGTTCTCAGGACAGCATGTTGGGGTTGATGACAGCAGCGTGACTGACCTGTGCTGTAGACCTCACTTCACTGCTGCTGTTCCAACAGCACAGACACGGAAAGGGGAGAAAGGCAGAAGTTTTTTAAATAAAATAAATATGAGATGGTTTACCCTGGGTAGCCAAGAACTTCCTTTCTGTTACTAAATTGACAATGTTCAGTTTGGCAATACCAGGTTTTTCGAAGAAGTCCAAAATCCCCTATTGTTCAGAAGGATTTTNAAATATGCAGTATTAACTTCTCTACATACACAATTTTCCTCATAAAAAAAAAAAAAAAAAAAAAAAAAAAGTTGAAGCTTATCTCCCCCCTCTGGAAACTCTACAAATCCCACGACGTTTGCAGTATACAGAAGCTACCTCTCAAACATTTGTTATTTCTATTTTGAATTCTTGAGGACATATCACATCCCTTATTTTACAGTGCTTTCATCATCAGAATGATAAAAAGTAAAGTATGATTTTTAAACAAAATAAATATGAGATGGTTTACCCTGGGTAGCCAAGAACTTCCTTTCTGTTACTAAATTGACAATGTTCAGTTTGGCAATACCAGGTTTTTCGAAGAAGTCCAAAATCCCCTATTGTTCAGAAGGATTTTGTGTCCTTACCTTGACTTCTGTTAAAATGAAATCTGTGACTGATGGCAGCTGATACTTTAGCACGGTTTCCCCTCACGGCGCATCAGGATGCCGCTGTGGCGCTTCTTGCAGAGACAGCTCCTTCATCGGAAAGGAGTCACCGGCTGCCGAGCAAACACCTGAAGACGTGGAAGGGAATTGCCTGTGGCTCCGGGAGAGCCGGGAACAGCCCTGCAGAGCTGCCGCCGCCCAGCTCGGCCGGGGGCTCCAGCATCGCCCGGAGAAAGGGCGGCGGGGCCGGCCCGAGGGGCGGGAGCCCCCGGCCCCGTGCCAATGGCTGCGGGGGGATGGCTCTGCCTGGCCTCTCGCTCGGTTACAGGATGGAAATTCCCGGCCTCCCCGGGGAGGGAGCTCGGCCTGCGCTCTCTGAAAGGCTCATTTATCCCCGCGCCGCCGCCCGAGCGGGGGACCCGGGCTCCTGCTGCCGCCGGCCCCGGCGCATCCCCGGCCCGCAGGATGATGCCCCGCGCCCCGGCCGCCGCCGCCGCCCGGGCCCGCGCGGGGCTCATGGCGCAGCCGCTCCCGCCGCCGCGCGCGCTTTCCCGGGAAAACGATTCCCGCCCCACCCCCGCGCGAGGGCCAATCAGAGCGGGAGGCCGCGCCCACCGCCTTCCCACCAGCCAATCGAAGGGAGGCGCGCGGAGAGGGCTCGTACCCGCCCTCCCNACGCAGCCGCTTTGGTATTGCAAAGATATGCAAAAAGCGATAGATCAGAAGCTTTCGAAAAATCTCGTGACCGCTCCAGGCAGGGCAGCGCCGGTCCCACGCTGCTGGGCATCTCTTGGTTCCTCTAATTACGCCCCGGTTGTGCTGAATCAGGAAAATGCGGAGAAAGCGCTGGACGGGCTTTGACACAAACCGCAGGCTCTCGGCTGCCCGGTGTGTGTTTTAGTGCTTTCCCCGTCGGGCCGGGGTCCGGGGGGGCGGCTGGGGCCGGCAGGGCCCGCACTCCCCGCCCGGCCCGGTGCCGGGGGCATCGCGGCGGGAGCCGAGGAAGCGCTGCGGGCTGGTCCCGCGCTCCTCCGCACGGGCGGCGCCGAAATCCTGCAGCCCTTCCAACACAAGGAGTAAACGCTGTTTAGCTCCTTCCAACATAAGCAGTTGTCCGCTGCCTAGCTCCTAAAATGCTAGTGGATAAATAGTAACGAGAAACACTATCTGCATGCTCTAAAAGCTATCTGCGTGCTTACCGAACACACTTCTCCTTTGGCGGCAGGGACTGCACACCACTGTTTGCAACTCCATTGCTACTAGAAACCTGAATGCATTGGGACTATCCCATCTCGGGGATAAATGACAGGAGGGAAGTTTTCCAGTCCTTGGAATTTAGAAAGCAGATGTGAAGGTATTTCTGTAAGCTGCTGGACTGCCTTTCACCTTCTATAGAAAATCAGTGGTATGGCCATTTCTTCTGTGATCTCCAGAGAGATCCCCTAAAGTGATGTGCTGGAAGCAGCACTGCTAGCAAAGCTCCTTTCCTTTCACACTACTTCATTGCTTTTTCACTTTTATTGTGGAAATTGAATTGCATCGAGAATAAGGAGTCTGTACACATGGATGAGCTAACATTTCTGAGCAGTATTTTAGGGTCCCTCATTTCTTTGAAATTGCTCAGTGCTTTTTGGGTGCAACAGAGTGATCAGCAAAGTGTGGGTAAATCAATGGCAGCTGACTCATGCACAGCCCAGCTGTACAGACTGCTTCAGCAGAAGCCCTGCCAGGGCAGGATGGAGGCAGGACTGAGGGGGAGACCCTGCCTTCAGTGGATGTTTAAAATATGTTTTATGCATTTCCAGCTTAAGAAAGCATGAAAAAGACTTTACTTGGCAAGACAGACAATTTTAGTTGGAGTGGAGCCCAAAGCCCAGGTGATTCTTGTGCTCCCATTTATTTTTTGGGAGGTGCCATGGCTGAGGTGCTCTCCCTGTCTGGCTGTAGGTGGCAGCTCCTCTGTGACGGCAGGGCAGCCCCTCTCGGTGTCTCTGGGGATGGGGGGCAGTAGGCCAGAGCTCTGGCCTGCCCCCAGCTCTTGCCTCTTTCCACATCCAGGATTTCTGTGGTGAGTAACCACATGCAAAAGCCAGAGCCAGTCACTGTTACAAGTAGAGTCCAGTGGGAAAGCAACAGCAAAACCAGCTAACTGTTTCTTTGTGAAATAGAAATGTCCTTGCATTGTTCTCCCAGGTTGCTGTGTGCTTTGCCAACCAGCCTTCTCTTCAGCTAACTTTTCTAAAACGTGGTTTTCTTCATGAAAATATTCCAATATTCCCACTACCTTTGGCCAACAGGATTTTCTTTGCTGAAGGCAGCAAGGGAAAGCTAGGAAGCATTAGTCAAACCCTCATCTGACTTCTTACTAGACATCTCCATCTAGTCACTGATTTTACTTTTGGTGTGGCTCCAGCTAAGGCTGTGATGGCTCTGCTGGTTTTTGCACCAGAGCCTGTGGAAAGGCACAGCCTCAGTAAAGAAAATTCACCAGTCTGACAAAGCAAAGAGGGCAGGGCCTGTAGTTTGCAGCTCCTGCAGTGCAGACAGGGGCATGGCTGGCATGAGGGGGAATAGCTGCAGCACTGTTTCTTTATGAAACAGGTGGGGATTAGGTGGTTTAAACTAGATGAAGACAAATAAACGTGAGAAAGTGGAAGAGCAGAAGACAGGTATCTGTGAGGATTTGGGATGAATTCTGGAGAAAGCAGTCAGTCACCAGATGGGTAATGCACATGAAGTAAAAGGCATGGCCAGCCCCTGCAGGTTCTTGCTCAGCATTTCCCTGCTGGCTGACACCAGTGCTCCTCCCGCATCCCAGAACTCAGGCTGCTGGGGGAAGGAGCTCTGGGCTTCACAAACCTGCTCTCCAAGGTGGGCAATCCCAAGTCTCATGAAGTATGAAGGTGATCTGTGTTAACGTGGAGTTTGGGAGAGTAAGATTTGACCTTTCCTAATACTGTGATGTTAGGAAGGATGTAAGTGTGTCCTCCTCCCACATGTGCCTTCCCACTCTTACAAACAGGGTTCCTGAATTCAGCTTTATTCCAGGGTGCAGCTTCCCACATCCATGTCACCATCCATTTGTGCACATATTAGAGTTGGAATTGTGCTGCTTGATTATTATGATGTGGTTGTGTACCAGAAGAGCAGTGACAGAAGAAAAATGGCATCAACCTTTGCTCTCTATGAAATGGAAATTTTTCTTAAAAAAAAAAAAAGGAAAAATAATAATGAAAAAGTATTAGCATAGACAATACTATTATATAAAGTATTAGCATAGACAATTATACAAGTAATGTTGGGTTAGGAGAAAGCAACTTTTAACATGTGACTGTTCTGAGGTTTTCCAACAAGTTTTACTTCTAGGACTAGGTAAATTTTGAATTCTAGTACTTATGTATCTTTTTATTTTAAAATGGCATTTTATTTTACAGCAAATTCTGCCGGCACTGCTTATCTTTGAAAACTTATTCTTCTTTTCTTCTGTGGAACAATTTTCTCAGAGATGCAGAAATAGCCCATTGTGGCACAGCAGGGCTTTTGGGTTTTGCTGTTATTTATTTGTGTTTGACTTGGTTAGCCTCAAAATTGAGGGATGGAAGCAACAAGATCTGCTCTGTCTTCCAGTATAATGGCATGTGCTTACAAGGCCCCAGCGGCGTTCCAGGACGGGATGGAAACCCAGGAGCCAATGGGATCCCTGGGACACCTGGGATCCCAGGACGGGATGGGCTGAAAGGGGAGAAGGGCGAGTGCATGCGGGAGAGCATCGAGGAGTCCTGGACACCCAACTTCAAGCAGTGTTCGTGGAGCGCGCTAAACTACGGCATCGACCTCGGGAAGATCGCGGTGAGTGGGCTCTGCCCAGAGGGCTGCACCAACCACAGCAGGCTCCTGGGCTGCCTCTGTCAGCTGGGCAGCACCAGCCCCACACATCTCCTGCTGGGGCCCTTATCTGCATGCAAGGGTGAACTGCTCAGAGGCTTAGCTACTGCGGATTCCTCTCAGCTGTGTTTCAGCTGTGAGCCTGTTTCATTTCTGGAATAGGGTTTTGGAAGAATTTTGTAGCTGGTGTAAGAGTACATTTAGTAGACCAGATCTGTAAGGCTGAAAGTCACAGTGGCAAAAAAGGTACCTCTAGCTTGCCCAAACCAGGGCAGGGTTTTTACCACTTCAATTCTAAGAAGGGACAAACATCTTTAATCTGTTAATTGTACCCATCTTTATAACTCTTGCTTCAAAGTGGTTGTTCACTGAAACTCAGCTGTAGGATGCTACTGTGAAGGATCAGCATTGCTCAGGAGCAGAATTGCCAGTGTCACCCAGACTGACACACAGTCTGTCCTCCACTGCAGTCTTGGGTGTACAACTTTTAGAAAAAAATCCCTGCTCAATCCCAGCTATGAAGCAAAGCCCAGAGTGATTATAGCAGTTTAACTGCTGTGCTGTGGCTAGAAGGAAAATCAACTTTTTCAGTAAACTTTTCTCATTGCCTTGTACTTGCAGAACAGTCCCTAGGTTTTTTTGTTGTTGTTGTTTGTTTATTTGCTTCCCATGATATCCAGCATTTTGAAGATGGATTAAAAACCACTTAAAAACCTGCAAGTATTAATTTTTCAGTTGTGGAGCTTTTATTTGGTATAAGCTGCCCAGAAATCTTGTGATAATTGTTAAGTCCAGGATTTCTGTTAGGAGAGACAGAAACTGTGCTGTCTCGTCGTGCAAGGACTTCGGGGTTGGACTAGGTGATCTTCAGAGGTCCCTTTCAATCCTTATGATTGTGTTATTCTGTGGCTTGAGTGCAGCTTTCAGAGAGCCATATATCCCTTTACATAAATGCCAGAAGGTACCTAGATTACCAACTTAACAGCAGGTGTTAGCTAAATAAATTAAACTATTTCCATAATCCATTTCTCCTTTACCATCTATGGTAAAGGTATGGTGGGGGCACAGCATCTATGGGGTGCTGTTCTGAATTGCAGGTTTGCACCACAAGGGATTTTCCAGGCTCTAATTTTTTTTTTTTTTTCCCCCAGAGGGGACTAAAGAGAATAGCCAACACATTTTGAAATAAACACATTCCTAAATGTGCGTCCTAAATATAAACCCATAGAAAACAAATAAGCTCACACCCAGAGGTTTGTAGCAAAGCCCTTTTGTCTGCTGCCAGGAATGCACGTTCACCAAGATGCGCTCCAACAGCGCTCTCCGCGTGCTCTTCAGCGGCTCCCTTCGGCTCAAGTGCAGGAACGCCTGCTGCCAGCGCTGGTACTTCACCTTCAACGGGGCTGAGTGTGCTGGGCCACTGCCCATTGAAGCCATCATATACTTAGATCAAGGAAGCCCAGAGCTGAATTCTACTATTAACATACACAGAACTTCTTCAGGTATGTATGCTGGGAGAGCGCAGGTGGAGTAGAAGGCAGCAGCAGTTACCAAAGGCAGAGAGCGGCCAACTCACACTTGTTCCTTTTACTCTGCTGCCTCAGAGTTGACTATTGATAAGTAACATTTTATTATTATTATATTATTATTATTATTATTTATTTAGTGGTACTTTCTTGCTGTGGTATTCTTCATAGTACTTATATCCTAAGATTTAGAAATGGAAGTGATTTCTGTCCAGACAGGTCTATTGATCTCTGGCACAACATGAATATAGAGACATTCTGTGCTTATTAGCCTATGGAGAAACAGCCTTACTGCCAAGCAGACAGTGTCGTCCTGGCTTAAAATACTGATATTTGCACATTATCTGTGCAAAAAATGAGACATTCCTCCTGCAATTTCTACTCTGATTTCAGGTGGGGCACAAAAGTATCTCTAAAGTGAAATATCCGGGAGAAATTACTCATTTGCTTAGCAGAGGCAAATTAGTGAATTCGTTCAAAGTAAGACTATGACACCAAGAAAAGGGAATGTAAAGTCTGCGCATGTACATTTTCCTACCTGTAGTGCATGACTACATAAAATCTAAGGTCTAGAGCTATTATAGGATTTCTTTCAGCATAGGGGTAGAGCTGACTGGTCTTCATTACCCCACCTCCAGCTAGTGGTGCTACTAGGGTATCAGGAGTGGAATTTCATACAGAAGCAGTGACTTAGGAATGGAAAAGCTTACAGGGTGGCAATCATCTTTATAGGGCTTAGCCGTAAACCAGGGATGGCTGTGCCCCCACTCCCTCCCATTACTGCTAGGAAGATGTCTGGAAGGATATGAAGCCATATTCCAGCTCCCAGTGTATAAATTTGGGTATTTAAAGCAGCAGGTATACCTTCCTTTTAGCTATCCTGTGGATGGAGATCTGCTTCAGGTACTGCTGTGAGTGTCAAACAGCAGCACTGCATGACTGTAACTGATGCTGCCACATCTCTACATAATCGTTTTTATTTCTGAAATTGTTCTAAAGTTCTAAAAACTGTTCACTTTTAATTAAATAGCACAAGCTTGTGACAAATTGCTGTTCTTAAGTACTTATGTCCACCTTCAGTTGTGAAATGCAAAGGGACTGTGTCTGCTAAGGTAACCTGATTTTTGCCTTTAACCAGTGGAAGGTCTGTGTGAAGGCATCAATGCTGGCTTGGTGGATATTGCCATCTGGGTTGGGACGTGCTCAGATTATCCACGGGGAGATGCTTCTACTGGATGGAATTCAGTCTCCCGAATCATCATTGAAGAACTGCCAAAATAACCTCCCTCCCTTTTTATTACACCTTTTTAAAAAAATTTTGTACTATTTTTTCAGAATGTATTTCAATAGAGTTGGATGCAAGTACTGGACTGAAAGGCACCAAGGCCTTGCATCTGTAGCCTTTGTCTTGTTTTGCACATGACAGAGACTTTTTGTAATAATCATTTTAGAATACAAATATCAAAACCAAATTAATTAATGTTTTAAATTTCTTTTTTGATGTAATACCACCACTGTTTTTAGAATTAACCATAAGTTTTTGTATCAAATAAATAAGACGTTTTACAAAAAAGAAAAAAAATTCCAGGTTATTTTATTGAACATTATTCTGTTTAGTGTATTTAACATGGTGTTATGATACATGATTTTTTAGAAGGCTTTATGGGTGAAGTTCTAAGAAAGTAAAATCAGGTGTTGACTTTGGCCTTCAAAAAACAGACATAAAATTCACTCCTGTAAACCTGACTGCAGAAAAGGATGCTCTGCTGTTACAGTCTTGTCTCTCAACAGACTCCTGGTGACCTAGACAATGTGGTGTTAAATACTTCATTATGATTAACTGAGCAAAACAAGACTACCTAAAATCTCCTTCCCTTGCTTGCTTCTTGATAGACTAGATTTCAGTGTAACATCTATGATTGGTCTTCACTACTAAGATGCAGACACTAAATAATTTCACAGTTACAACACTTAATTTCATTGCTCCAATAAAATAATTCTCCTGAATTGAGCCTTTCAGTTATATAGAATCACTTTGGTGTTGGTTAAAAGCTAGATACATTAAACAGTTTAGAAGATACAGAAATAAGGCAGGTTGAAATGCCTAAGCTTTCAAAAAGTGAACTGGTGAAGTGAAACAATGATGTCACAGCTGTTTGACAATTGACAATATTGATCATGCCAAAAGACCATAAACTTCAGTGTTTTTTTTTTTTCCAAATGCTGCAAGTGACATACTCAAATATTTTCTAAAATTGTACATTCTAAAGAGAAACAATAGTCATGTTTGTATTACAAAATCAATTTTACATTAATGAAATAAAAAAAAAAACATGAAAAGCATGTACAACATGCAAAAATCTCCACTCCTCCCAGAAATTAGAAGGAAAAAAAAAGTATTAAATCCGAGATAATGAATTTATTTTCAGCTATTTAGGATTAAATCTCATCTTCCTTTCTGAACAGGCTGTAAGACTTCCCCCAGGCATCTCTTGGATGGGCAGCTCTTGCTGCAGACATGAGGGGTCGATACCTGCAGTGCGGGGAGCACTTGGGCTGGCCCAGCTGCGAGCTGGTGTGTGAGATTTGCTGCAAGCCAGCAAGTTACACAGCTGGTACTCTGTCTCTGAAGAACTGTAGTGTTTTCACTGGCTTGGACGAGGGTTTTAAGGTATCTGAACACAAACAAGTTACTATGAGCTGAGCTGTGGTGTGAACTTACAGAAGGCCAGTTAACATACAGTGAGTGATTGTGCACATGCTCACAGCCTGTCTTTGCAGTTATCCTGAAGCACGAGTAAGCTGTTCTGGGCCCAGAGCACACTAATCCAGGGTAGTACAGGCACAGCTTTTGCTCTTTTATGATGTTTTCACAATATATTTTGGACCCTGGGTGGTAGTTAACTCAGTGTTCCATTAAATTCATTCTGTGTACCATAAAACACACAAACCCCAGTAAGCACCCTCCAAAGGCAGAAGCTGCTGTTAGGAATCTACATAATTTACATGGTAAACTTCCAGTAAATTTATCTTCAGCTAAATACACATGGAACCTTCTGTAATAAAAACCAAAGCCAGCAATACAGGCCCCAGATGAGATTATTCTTTCCGATGAGATGACCAACTGCAGCAGTAGAGGGGATGGGATTGTGGAAGTGTCAGTTATTAATAAAGTTAGTAATACACAAAGTGTGGTACGTGGCAATAGTATCTATAGAAACAAGCAAGTGGATCGTTAAACAAAGATTCAAAATGCTGAGTAGTTTCTGTAGCTTTCCAGATTTTAACTTCAAAATTTAAACCAAGTCCCTAATCTGTTCATTTTTAATTAAAAATTGTTCTCTGCTTTAGGTTAGTCTAGTAAACAGGAAGCTTCTCTAAGTGATTTTTCTGCTCACTGTGTAACTTATGATTTCCTCTGTTGGATACCCTTTGCTAACTTATTTCCTAGTTAAAAGATACTTACTAGATACTTAATATCTTCTTACAGACAGCAGATGACAGATGTTAAGGTCAGTAATGTCTTAAAGAAATAAAACCCCAAACCACCAAACCCAGAACTCTAAAAAGTACATATCCTTGATGCAATTATTGATGTGGAAAACCCCATTACTATTATACAAATGTACTGAGATGTGTTATAATTTAATTGATCAGTAAGTTAGCAATCAATATATTAACAATCTTTTCCTTCAACCAAATCAGAAGATATTAATGGATTGTTCTGGTTTTTTGTTTGTTTTTTTTTTTTGTTTTTAAAAAGAAATTCCTGTTCACAGGTCTTTTTTAGGCTAGAAACCTTTTTTTCCCAGAGAGTATTACTGAAAGTAAGTGTGGTCTTATTTGCTATTACACTGGTTTGAACACTGCATCACTATGGGACTACAAGAAAAAAAAAATCCTCATTTTTAAAATGCAAGCCCTCTTTCAAATATACATTTACTTAGTAATATTTTGTCAGATGTATCATTAATGGAGACAGACTGGCACAGAGAGAGATGGAAAGAGAATGAAAGAGAGAGAAAATGAAATTAAGTGGACAGCAATGCATGCACTTTTAGCACGTCAGTCAGCTGCTAAAACCAAGTCAAAAACCACAGTGCAAGCCTGTCCTGGTATGAGACAAGAACTGAGTTTCATCAGACTTGCAATTATTCAAACACAAAAACGGACAGCTGTTTTAAAAAAACATTTTGTTTTCAAAGTGCACCCCACTGAGGCAGCATTTTTGTGTTTGGATGAGCAATGGAGTCTGGAGCATTCCACACCCTAAAATCTGATGAATAACACAGAGGTGGATTCAGGTGACATTCCTTGTTTTAATGAGACTCAGAGATTTAAGAAAGGTCTGACAGGCCCCAGGGTTGCTTTCATATGAAGTTTTCCACTTGTGCAGGAGCAGAATCTCACCAACTTATCTTGAGACTTGTTGAAACTGCTTAGTGGGTTATTCCAGGCAGGCCAGGAAGAATGGAATTGCTGTGCAGCTGCCTTCACACAGTCACAGCACTATTATTTCACAGTTGCAGACATCTGCTTCAAGCAGACACAGCTGATTCAGAGAGGGAGGCAGCAATGCAGGAACATTCCACAGGAGAGATGTTGGCAGGGTTTATCGTCTCTACATTCTTTCCTCAAAATACCAGATCAATGCAAAGTGTCAAAGAAGACTGCTGAACTAAAGTTCTCCCAGATCATAAATATAAAAAATAAAGGATAGATTCCTTCCTAGGAACACAAGTTCATACTTTCAATTATTTTCTTTTCTAAAACCAAGTAAAAAGCCAGACACATTTTCATAAACTACAAATGTAATACAGCAGGCAGGAGTCACTCTGATCACATTAGGTATAATTCCTTTGTAAAATCCATGAACACCTTCTTTCCTTTAAAGACAAAAAAAAATCGTTTTAATTAATGTCTTTTAACAGAAAAATCACACATAAAACAAAGTCTGGCAATTTATTTCTCGTGCTCCCATTGAGAGATGTACTTCAGGTTAAAAATTACAATTTCAGACAGTGGCTAAAGTGCATCAAGTATTAACCCATCATTTTTTCTTCTGAACATATGATAGCATTATGTAGATCAGTTATTTAGCCCAGGCTTTGAGTGTTTTTTTGTGGGTATTGTCTAAGTAGAAGGCAATTAACTATCTTTCTTCATGCTATGAGAACTGGCTAAACAACTAAGAAAAGTGAGTATTCATTTTTTTGAGAATTTAATCACCCCCTCCAGAATTTTGATTCTAATGGCCAATAAATGAGAATTTAATTTGATCCAATTTGAATCAGTGTGTCATGCTAGGGCCGTTAAAAAGTTTCAGAGACATTAAATCTCAGCTCTTTAGGTGCAGGACTCACAGGCCTAGGACACCTGGAAGGACGAGTAAACAGAGATGCTGAGAAATGCCTGGGTGTGGTTTACACTACCCTCCCTAAGTCCCATTTGTTTCAGCATGAGCAACACTAGTGGCTCCAGAATGGCTGTACTACACTTTACCAGAACTAATAAGCCTTCCTGTAGCCTGCAGCACTGAAGGGCACAGCACTGACACATCAGAGCTATTTTTGCTCTGAATTGCCTCCAGTCGAAACGGCCGTACAGCCTCTGAACCAGGGGTGCTCCTGGACCAACACAGCCTTGGTCACTTATTCAGCTGGCACCTCTTCAGAGTCCAGGACTCCATTCCCATCTCTCCAGCAATATGCTGCAACCTGGAAGCACTGCCCAAGCAATGGATGCAGAGGTGGCCACCCTTCATAACCACACAGGTCTGTGTGAAAACTCTCCCCTGCACTGTGGAGCTCAGGGAAGGTTTGTGAGAAGATATGAATAGGTGTGAGGTCACAGGTCTCTAAAGGTCCTAGAGGAAGCTGGGACTAGACTACAAATGCAGTCAGGCCCCAGGGTAATCCAGGGACATCAGTATAATCAGCTCTGGCTAGCTCACTTCACCTTGCCAGGAACTTGGATTAGCCACAACTCCCAGCAGCACAACGCTCCTGTCCTATGTGATAAGCTAAAGCACTTCGAGTGAGACTTCATTTAGTGCCCCAAACTGGCCACAACAATGTTATTTTTTAGCCTATGAAATTTGCTGGAGAGAAGGAAGACAGAATAAACAACAGAAACAAATAAACCTGCAGGGGGGCACTGACTCTCTCCTATCTCCTCCTCTCTCCTTAGCTTACTGCTGGTGGCATCTTGCACAGTATGACTGTACAACTAACACTTTGCTCTGAACTGTACTGGTTATGCAAGTCAGCACAGAAGCCAGTAAAAGCAATTCTCTGATTCTGTAAAACTCAGTTTCCAACATGTAGGCTTTTAATTTTGCACACCTACCTCCACGTCCTGCGGATCACATCGAACACCCCAGAATATGTATTATGCTGGTCCTGGAGACGCGCTCGCACAACTTGATAGGGATATGTTGCTACCACAGCAAATATTTTGGATACAGCTGCCATCATTATGTATTCCACAGTGTTCTAAAAGCAACAATTTTTTTTTCATCAAAAAAAAATGGTTTAAATTAACCAGTTCCCAAAATCTTACTTGATTTTTGAATGTACAAGCAAACAATAATCCAGATTTTCCCCCCTTATAATACAACATATTAAAAGAAATACCAGAGTTTACTACATGCAGTGCTACAAGTAATTGACTGTAAAATATGTTGTGACTTCTCATTCCCATCAGGAGAAACACTTCTTCCAGAAGTAGCTACCTCTGCCCAAGTTGCACCTGGTTTTCCAGGGCTTAATACCACTCCCTCTGGTTCCACAAAGCAAGAAAAAACCCTCATTCCTTCCTCTAAAATTCTCAAAACACTTGCCAAAATAAGAAGCTGGTTTTCAAAAAGAGTGAAAACCAGTTGCTTGATCTGATATTATTTCCTTATATATATTCTTCATTTCAATTAATGTACCAATACTTTGTACATTTGGCTGCTGTCTAACCCAAATGGAATCAACTTCTATTTATTTACATGCCACAACATAATTTTATTCTCAAGCATCGTACCAATTTTGTATCTGATACTCTGTTTCTATACTTGTTGTATCTCTCTTTCAAATCCTCGTAGGCCATGAACTGAAGTGCTCCATGTGATGTTCCAAACAGACCAGGCACAAATCCCTAAAAAAGGGATAAAACAAGGTTAAAGGGTAATGCACAAAACCTAAACAACTTGACAGAGCATAGCTCACACACCTACATTTGTCCTTCCTTAATGTACAGACTGTGCCTGCACAGCTGTTGCAGTCTGACTCAAGTATTAAGGCAGGCATCACACAAACATTAATAAATGCTACTTTCTTACACACAGCCTAAAGTCATCTACTGAGTCACTGAGATAAAAAAAGTGGCCCAGGGACTCCACCTCACAAATCACAAGCTGGAGACACAGATTAGGATTGCAAGATCACAAATCAAGATGTGGTCTTCAAAAATGTGCTGCTCAGTGCCTGTCCCTTTCCAGAGACTGGCACTGAGGGGTCTGGTTCCCACCTGAGACTGGTAAAGCAATGACAGATGCTGGCAACTCAGAGAAGGGCCATCAGGAGGCAGAGGTACAAAAAATTACTGTGATTGAGCCCAGGAAATAGATATGTATGTGTTTGCATGTGTGTCTCTGCATAAATATGTATCTAGGAGATATATATATATTTCTATACTAAAAATGTTTGTGTCTATATAGAAGCATAAAATCATTTTGGTTGGAAAAGACCTTCAAGATTATCAAGTCCAACCATAAATCTGACACTGCTATGTCCACCACCACACCATATCCCTGTGGGAGAAGAGAGTGAGCTGCTCCAGCACTGTGTTTCTTACACATACAAACACATGAAAATGTACATCAACCTTTAGCTTCAAAAAAGTTGAAATGAAGGGGGAAAACAGGTACTTGCTGAACTGTCTCCACAAGAAAGAGAAGACAGGAGTTGCCCCAGAAGCAGGACTAGCTCCATTAAAATGAGCTGCCAGCTGCATGTGTTCTGAAATGTACTAATTCTGTTTTTGAAGAGTTGGTCACTTACATTGAAAAACACAAATGAATGGGGGATGAATCATCTTGGCCAAAAAGGGACTCAAAAGCTTGCTGCAAACTGTTGGGGGACAATTATAAACAGAGCAAGTGATCAAAATGTGGTTAAGAGCACTCAAAAAAAAACAAAATTAAAGAAAAAAAAAAAAAGAAAATAAAAGTTTTATTTCCTATTATCCATTCGGGCAAGAAAAAGGAATTTTAAAATGTGCCCAGATGCCAAACTCTGTGTTAGACTAAAAGGGAAGCCCAAAATGTTGAATAAAGACTTATCAGTATACGATTAAAAGCCTGGAGAAGGCTAAAAAGAGAAGGGATTCCTGAAGGAGTCCACTGAATTAGTATTAACAAGACAAAATAATAAAACTCCTAAATTGCAGAAAAACCTTCTACAACTAAAACTACAGCAGGCACAAAAATTGCACAGATAATAAACAAAATACCACTTCAGGGATCAGCTTTCCAAATGCTACATATAGATTTCTAAAGTTTTTCAGTCATTCTGGAAATGATTTTTTAGAATTTCTTTAATACATCAGGATAAATCTCTTCTCACAGTAAGAAATAATGGTCATTATTATTGCGGTCACCATCATGACCACAAACTGGTGAAATGCATTAAGTACTAGTGAAAGTCCCAGATAAAAAACTTCCCCAAATGAGAACAAGTGGAATTAAACCACATATCTGTATTTTGTCAGCTGTAAGCACAAAGTGAAATTTGAAGCCAAAGGGTCCCAACAGAAGGAAAAGGACAACTTTGGTTTTCAGAAATCCTGGATCAGAGAAGAAAATAAAAGTAATATAAAAACACAAGGAGCAGGAAAAAAAAAAATGATGAAAAACGTCAAAGAAAAATTTATCTGGGTCAGCAAAAAAAAGAACAATATGAAACTTATAGACAATGATAGCAAGGAAAATCTTCACAAACACTTCCTGGTGAATAGACAGTAAAACCACTAAAAGACAGTGAAAGTAATTGTTCTCCACTTGGAAAGAATTAGAATGATGTATTTATATCATAGAAGAATGAGGTAATACTTTCCCAGCCAACAAAAAAAGAATGTTGAACAATCTTTAAGAGTGCTAAACTCTTAAACTTAAGCCAGAAGACTCGGATAACTTGCACCCAGGAGTCCTAAAGCATCTACTGGTTGTACTTCATAAACAAATACCAGCACGCTTTAAGTCTTGTGCTGATGAAAAAAACTTCCAAAGATTGAGGGACCTTTAATGTTGGGCCAATACTAAAAAATGCAAGAAGGGAGTGAGGCAACTGTCAGCCAACGTGCTTCAGTAAAATAGGAGCTGACCCAGGTTTCAACTGATCATAGAAAACAACATATTCTTATGGAAAAATGTTCCTAAGCAAAACTGATCTCTTCACAGCACTGAAATATCTTGGCAGAAAAAGTTTTTGAAACATATTCTATTATTCTTAGAATAATTAAATACAAAATCCTTTCTTGCCACAAAATTTGATAGAATTTAGTATTTGTTTTGATCCATAATATGACCGTAAAGATTTTATAATAACTTTGTGTATTTCTTGTTATTTTTTACTTCAATATTTGAAATACGTCTTCAGAAGATTTTTGCCATGAAGGCATGACAAGATGAGTGTTTCCTCCAAGAAATCCCGTTTGAATTCTCTTTTAAAGGATTAGAACAATAGACACAAATATATAATTAGAAATTTAAATGGTATATAATTCTGAGCAGCAGACAGTGGGAATAAAGAAATATTTTAAAGTTGGCTTAAAGTGTTTTAAGCACTGAAAATCCATGACAAGAAGAAAATGTCCTATTGGTTAGTGTTTCAAAGGTAACCCATCTCAATAAAAAGAAACAAAGGCAAATGTACACACTGGAAAACCTGTGTTTCTTAGAAAAGAAAGGAACAAAGTTCATTTGGTGATGTGGTACTCACACATCACCAAATGTGTTTGTCAAACACTGAGGTGTTTGACAGCACTCGAGCCAGAACAGCCTCTGCTGTATGGCTCAAAAGAATGCAGCAAATACTCCTTGTAATTTCTCCAGTGTTGCCTTCATTGGGGCTCTCAGTGGGTCAGAGACTTGTAGTATCCAAGTGCCCTGCTCTGACAACTTGTGCAGATAAGACACTGAAGTTGCCATTATCATCTTGATTCCTTCATGGTGAAAAATGTTACCATCTTTTATATGAAAGCCACTTATGTCTCAGTGTAGAATCTGCAACTTCAGTTAAAATCAAGATGGCCAAATCTCAATGGATTTTGCTATGCACAAGTACAGATATATAGAAAGCTTATAAGCTTCATATTTACAAGAAGAAAAAAAAATCAAAAAACAGAAGCAAACGCATTGCAAAATAAAGAGAGGTAAGTGCCTTAGCCCTTGAGGTACCAGAAAAAGTACTTTACCCTCAGAGCATAGCATCATGCCTACCAAAGGTGAAATGACAACACAGAAGTGTCCAAATATATTTCACTTGGTAATGAGCACACATTACTGCTGTGACTTTTGCTGTTGTCAGCATACTACATTATTACGCTCAGTCTTGATGAAGCTGGATTTTACTTCAACCTCTTTTGTAGCCTTGGTTTGTGCCTGAGATGTTTCGGTTTTCTGAAATTCTTTTCCCGGGGAATTTTCTGTAAACAAGAGACGTGTTTTTGTAACTGTAACTTTGTTTACATTCTTTCCCTAGGAGGGACTTCTTCTTGATGTTCCTCTGGTCTGACCAATGTGATTGAAGAAGTTTGTCTCTGTTTCACCAATCAAATTGTTCTGTGTAGAACAGTATAAAAAGGGAGACACATCCCAAAAATAAAGTAGTCATTTTCAACCTTCTGAAGTCGGAGTCTGTGTTGTTGTGGTGTACAACAGCATCACTCCTTAAATTTTCCATATTTTCTGTGTATTTTACTCTTGTTTATTGAGCGTTACTCTATTACCAACTGCTGCTTCTATATCATCAATAAAAGAGCATAAAAGTGCACATACAGAAATACAGAGGCCATGAAGGATGTTAGTTGCATTCCTGACTGATGCCTTAGTAGTCACTCACTCTAGACCATACATCTAAGAGTTTCTCAACAGCTCAGAGATATTTTTTTCCCTAAAAGTACCAATCCTACAATCTTACAACTATTTTACCATGTTTGGTCACTCCTTCCTTATGCTGAAAAAGAACAGAGCACTCATAAGGTGAAGATGGTTGCATGACATTCAACTTCAGGGCAAAGTAATTTTTAGAGCTCAGATTTCCATCAGATTCATGGGTATCTTCAAAATGCATAACCCAAACTGTTTTTCAATTCAGCCTGGTGTGTAGCAGAGCAGCTCTGTCCCCAGCCATCTGGGGGATAGAGGCCAAAAGACAAAGCCCAATGTATGGTGGGTGTGGAAGATCACTGACTGGAGGATTACTGGGATATTGAGTGAAGGAGACTCCTCCTGCCTTTTAAAAACTGGGCCAAGTTCAAGAGGAACAACTTGCTGAGAAATCCAGATTCAAACAAACTATATTTGATGATCAATACCCAGCAGAGTTAATAAAGACAGCTTTGATCCCTGCTAGAAAGATTGATGTAGCCTGACATTACCAGTTTGTACCTCAAAGGACTGAAAGGATTTGCTCAGATCAGTAACAGCATCTGTGCAATAAAGAGCAATATTGAATTGCTTGGTCAGAAATACTATTCTTTAGAAGACAAATCTCAAACAGAAAGAAACTCCTTCCAGATTTTATTTCCAATTCTATTTATCTGAGAAAGTTGTTCTATTTGAGATCCCTTCATTTACAATAAGGTGGTATTATCTGAGATCCCTTTATCTGCTATAAGGAATGCTATCAGAAATGAAGATTATGAGGAAAAAGAAGACAGTTGTGTGTACTACAACTCCTGTGACTCAGGGCAATTAACAAAGCTTTAGCTGTACAATTTCAAATAGAGCAAGAAAAATAAAAACTCCCCCAAACACTGAAATGGAGGAAGGCTAAAGCATGTACAAGTCAAAGAGCCACCTGAAGAGAGGTGCCTTTTCCCCCAATATAGATCAGGTTAAGAGAGTCCTGATGTCAAATGGAAGTTGCTCAGTGTGCATACTTATGTAGGTCACTCAGGACCTATTTAGGTCACCTTCCTTGCAGATTTAAGCAAGTAATTTGCTCTTTCAAAGGAAGTAGCTGCTTTAGTCCCACACTTGCAGATTAACACTACAAAGAAGTGTCTAGTGCCAAAGGCGACACATGCTACATGCACGAATAATCTGCAAAGAAGGGTGGAAGGACATCTTAAAACCTAACAGATCCGAAAAATCAGAACTTATCTACATGGACCAGAGCAGACATCCAGGCAGGCAAAGCAGAAATCCTGAAAATTTCAATTTAGGAATAAGGAAGGTGCCTAGTTCCTGGTTTTAGAATTTGGCATTCATTGCCATGAAGCGCACAAGTCTTATAGAATACAAAAGATCACATTTTTCACTGAAAATAAAAGAAGCTAATGTTCAGTAATCAGAAAAATTTCTTAGAGAAATTGGTCTTGTTCCATATCCCTGGCAGTGTTCGAGGCCAGGCTGGATGGGGCTCTGAGCAGCTTGGGCTAATGGAAGGTATCTCTGCCCATCGCAGAGGTGTTCAAACAAGAATATCTTTAAGATCCCTTCCAACCCAAGCCGTTCTATGATTCTATGACTCTGCAGCAATACTTGCAGGAGAAGAGCCAGACTGAACTAAAATAGGTTTCTTCACAACTTCCAGGCACTGATGAATGCATCTTGACCTGAAGGGAGGAGGTGGCAAAAAGTCCAAATCTTGTTGCCATCTGTTTCCCTGAATTAAAGGGAACAAGAAACCCACACATATGCAGACCATATTTAGAGGTCTGCAAATTTAATGTTTCTAGAGCTGACAGATTACAGACATCAATAACCAGAGGGCAAATAAGCACTTGTGAAACTATGCATTGTGGAAGAAAAAATTAACAAGTACTTTAGTCATGTTATCTTCCAGAAGATGTTAGAAGTACAGAAATTAGGGATAGAATGCAAGGAAGTACTACTAGCAACAGAGGTTACATTGTTGCTGCCCTGCTTATACAAATTCTAATTATAGGAAGAGTCAAAAAATTACAAAGCAGTTTATCAACAGTATAATGGCTTTTCTTCTGACTAAGCCTTTTTGCTGCAGTTCTTCAGTGGGAAAGACTCAAAGAACAAAAGTGAGCTATTACAATTTTTTTTTTGGTAGATAAATATTCAGAAGTCTCACCAAGCTACTGGGTGGTGCCAGGCAATCCCAGAATTGTTCTCAAATGTGATTACCTTATATAAGCCACGTATGCCCTCTGTCTTGTATATCTTTATAAGAGCATCAAACATTCCTCTGTACTGCCGCTTGGATGGATCCATGCCAGCGTTATATTGTAGCACAAGTCGAGTCTTGGTTACCCATATTGGGTTTGTAATGCAGAGAGTCATGGCTCCTGAGAACAAGAGAGATGTATTGCTTAGAACAAGTGAAGTTTATGTGCTCCATTGCTCCCTCTCTCTCCCTTCAAAGCTCACATTCAATTCCAATTCATTCCTGCTGGGGGTACTTTTGAAGGGCACATGTATTTTTGCATATTTCTAGTACAGCCCCTTTTATGCTTCACCTTTCCACAGTTGGTTGTATAATCTAAAGTAGACAGGAAATATAGTTTCTTAATGTACCACTGATTATCCAAGTTATTCTTCAGTATACAATAATTAAAAATTTAATAGGCACCTCAGTAATGAGAAATTTGCTTAATAATATTGACAGGTTAACAGCAACAACCTGTTGTAGCTTTATGGGTTATTGAAAATACCATTGTAGCAGAATCCATTACTATATTTCATGTCAAACAACATGCCTTATATTTCAATATTAAATAACTGCTTCAAAATTGTGATAAAAAATTTTCCAAATTGCCTGTATAGCACTTAGTGACAGGACAAGGGGGAATGATTAAAACTGAAAGAGAGTAGGTGTAGATTAGATACAAGGCAGAAATTCTTTACTGTGACGGTGGTGAGGCACTGGAACAGGTTGCCCAGAGAAGCTGTGGATGCCCCATCCCTGGAAGTGTTCAGGACCAGGCTGGATGAGCCTTGAGCAGCTTGGTCTAGTGGGAGGTGTCCCAGCCAATGACAGGGGGTTGGCACTAGATAGATTATTTTTAAGGTTCCTTCCAACCTAAAACATTCCATGATTCAATAGGCCACCTCCTTTCCAGGTCCAAGTGTTAAACATTGAACAGGTTAACAATCTGATAGCAGCAGATTTCTACAGTTACATTTTGGGACCCAATACAGTACTAAATATGGAAAGTGCTTATATAGAATGAAAACAAGGACAAAATACATTTGACAACTGCTAATTCTGCGCAGAACTGAAGGACCACAGTGACCCATCTATTTGTGCTAGACATCTCTGTTTTATTTACAGACAACAAACTATTGCATTTGGGCTGGAACACTTACACTTTTCACCTCTAAGAAAAAGCTGCACTGACAGAGAAAGGCAGGTAGCAGCATATGGAAAAGCAACAAGTGAGCATTAATCTTTGCATTTAACCTCACCAGCTTCTGCAGCTGACACTAGGTGTTCGCTTGCACTGAGACTTTCCATCTTCCCTTCCTTCTTGTAAGCTTTGATGGCATTGTAACTGGAAAATACAATGTAAGTACAACATAATTTAGTAAAGGTAAAAACAGACCCACATCACAAAAAAAACCAAGTCCAGAATGATATACCTGACCTAAGATCATGGTGGTACACAGCCTTTGAAGAAAAGGTAACCAAACTACCTTCGTTTACTTGATTAATCGATCTCTGAGCAGTTAGCTCTTTAAAGTGAGCTATGGTAATACATATTTAAATTGTATAATTAAACTGTCAGTATGAATGGGACTGCATCTTGAAAATTATCAAATATCAAGAATTAATTTCTAAAAGAAGTTTATTGGGAGCCATAGTGCTAGGTATCTACCCTCTAGCTCAGACTGAGCTTTCTTCTCTTGATCCAGTTTGTAATATTTTTGAATTAAGAAATTGTCAATCGAAGATGAAGTGTCAATAGCAATCTACAGCAAAGCTTAAGGACTGAAGTACAACAGAAACAGTCTAGACAACTGACAAGTGAGCTTTGCATAGGCATGCCAGCTAACTAGTCCCTAAAATGTTTCAATTAATAGGGATAAGCAGTAAATCAGGTCACAGTAACAAAGTTAACTGTAGAAACTGTTTAACTCTGTAAAAACAAAGTAGAATATTAAAAAACAGACTTTAAAAGCAAAGTCCATCAACTGACAAAAACTATGGAAAAACCATCACTAAAATGATTAAAAACAATCAAACATCTATTTTTAATAAAAAACCTCATGCTCTTTAATTTTTAAGAAATCAATTTAGATTCTGGTTTTTCATGAGGTTTTAAGAACAATGTATTGGCATTTTTAGAGAATTCTTTATGAATAGTATCACCACCTCTCAAATTCCTTAGTATTCTCAGAGCATCAAGAGAATGCACTGTACCTGACAAAGGTCTCTGACTCAAACCACTTAAACTCTAAAACAGCAGACCATAACAAACATTAAGAGACCTGGACTAGCTCAGAGAATGA
This sequence comes from Rhadina sibilatrix, assembly GCA_013400275.1. Classification (NCBI taxonomy): domain Eukaryota; kingdom Metazoa; phylum Chordata; class Aves; order Passeriformes; family Phylloscopidae; genus Rhadina; species Rhadina sibilatrix. The sequence continues at coordinate 1,861,647 of VWYO01018520.1, forward strand.
CAAGTTTGTAAGTCACTTAGCACATCTTCATACCTCACAAAGAAGATGCAATGTATATCTGAACACTACATTGTGCAGGGTGTGGCACATTTTACATTCTACTTACAAGAAAAAGTAAAGTCCCCAGGAAGCCCCGGCTCCCACCATGTTTGGAGTTACCCCTTGATACAGGCCTCGCAGTCCTTCATGCTTCCAGACCGTGGTCATACAGTGGAGAATCCCATTGTACTTTGGCCTCAGCTCCAATCCATCACTTACTACGAAAGAAAGAAATTCTACTGGAAAACATTTCAGGAAGCATAAAGTTCAACTGCGTCCAAGCCAACGCAGAAGTCCACAGCCCCTAAAGCAAGCAATAAATAAACATGGAACCTAACTGATCAACTGTATACTGGAGTATTGTTTCACAAGTATGCAAGAGTTGGGGTTTACAGCTTTTTAAGCTTAGAGTTCAAGAACTTAGGGAAAACAAACAAACAAACAAACAAACAAGATAACTCTGTAGCTCAGTAAGAGGAAAGTTCCTATTAATCCGATAAGGCTAAGTAAATGCACTTTTGTGCATTTTTGATGAGCAGCAGATTTGAAGTTTTCTGTCTCTTCTTTTTAGCACTCCAGCAATTTTGCATCATGTTTCAAGTGATATGGACGACATGTTTCTCTAAATTGTTTAGAGAAGTCCCAAGTAACAATCCTTAAATTCAAATTTTCTCTTTAAAATGTTCTAAAAAGCAATGTCTTACTGATTCCCAAGTCAGTTTTTACCAGAATACTCAAAGGTTTCTTCTCCTACCTAATAACCTAACACCTGGTTGTCGAAATATTCAGAAAATGTCACTTCAAAAACACAGCGAAAACACAAGTTTTTGCCTGACAGATCATGTAGAACATGGATGGCCACAAAATGTGGAGTAGTAACTACTACTGCTCCTACCATAGCAGCAAGGAAGTACGTTGATTACTGATGACATATGTGATACGGCCCATAGTGAGATGACAAGAGGTAACAGGCACAAGCTGAAATACAGGGAATTCTGACCAGAACTTTTATCCAGAGGAGTGGCCAAATACTTGAACAAGGTGCCTGAAGAGCATCTTTGGAGCTACTCAAAACTCCAGTACACAAGACTGAACAAACTGATCTAAGCAGAGCTTATCTGAGTAGGGGGTGAACTCCTTAGCTTTCTTCTGACCGAAATTACTCTTTGCACCAACATAGCAGCAGCTTTCATTCTTGATACAGATGTATGGCTAGACTGCAACCATACTGAAAATCGATCTCAAAGTTTTACAAGAAGTGTAGTTTTTGTGTCCCCATCAAAATTAATCCTAGCAAACAGGCATTTTGCCACATTTATTATTCATTCCCCTTGAACTTTATGTCCGGTATTGCACATTGTGACAGACTTGAGCATTAAAGACAAAATGCTTTTGCTGAGCACAGTGTGACAAGGCTTCAACACCTTGACAACTATTCAAAACTAGAACACAAACATCTCTTTTCTCCTTCTTGAATAAGTGTTTCTAGACCTTTCCCAAAGACATTTATGAAACTTTTTACCATGTTGACACTAGATCAAGTTTATAAACGTATTAAACAACATGGGAAATCAGAGACAAGAATGCAAGTCTTTCTGTCAATGATGCTGCCAGGAATCTTCACAACATTCATGTCTGATATCAGCTCCTGCTCCCTGGCTGAAGACAAAACATAGGAATTGTTATTTTCAACCCAAAGAAGCATGTGAAAGTACGTGACCTCCAAAAGCCACCTAATCCAAACCTGTACTCAAACTAACTCTAATTAGATCTGGTTACTTAGGGACGTGACCAGTTGACTCTTGAACGTTTCCATGGCTGAAGAGATTACATCCTTTCTGGGTAACCTTTTCCAGTATTTGACCATTCTGCCAGTAAAATAACTGGAATTTTCCATGTTCACACTTGTGCCTGTTCTTTTTTGGCCTACTAACTATCTCCAAGAATCGCTTTACCTTCTCTGTGTCTTCCAATAATATTGTCATAGACTGCGATTTTAGCTCCCCTCAGCCCTTCCTTTCTGAGGCAAACTGACCCTGTTCTGTCAGCCTGTTCATGCCACGTGCTCCAGCCCCTTCACCATTTTGGTGGCCTCTGTGGTGGAATCACACCAGTGTGTCATTGTCTTCCTTCCTTGTCCTGGAGAGCCCCCAACTAGACACAGGACTCCCAACGTAGTCTTACAAATAGGAAATAAAGAGAAAAGAGCCCTTCTGCTGGCTGTGCTTTTTATAATGCAGCCCAGGATGAGCCCGACTAGGCCATGCAATGTTTTAAATTTTGTGAAATGTCTCTGTGATAGTTGGTTTTGAGATCTTAAAACATCCATGTATCTATTTAAGAAAACAATCCAACGATACAGTAAAACGTTTCAACCTCTCTGAAAGAGAATATGATAAATGGTGGACAGATTTCTCAAATTAGCAAAAAAAAAATCAAGAGAAGTCAACACGTTTCCCTGTGGAAAAACAAACTAGTCAAGAGTTTTCTGCAAAACAATACCATTACTGTTAACAACCAAGGTTATTCCAAAACTACCGCTATGCACTGAGTGTTGAAAATCTTTGGCATAAAGGTGAACTTTGAACGTGGGCTTGGGACAATCCGCCTGTTCAAAGCAGGCAGTCCCTCCTGGCAGGTGTCCTCTGGCACTGGTAGTCATGGAAGGGGGGGAAGAGGCTGCCCAGCTCTCTAATCTGCCTGGAAGCAGCTCGAGGCACATTTTACAGTCTCTACAAGCGACGAAAAGCTTTGGGATAGCAGGGAAGAGAATCAGAGACCGTCCCTTTTGGCTTACGGCCAGTTCACTCCAAGCTGTGGGGCTGCAGCCGGCACCGGGGGCTGCAGCCGCGGACGGGGCGGGCAGAACAGCGCGGGCTTTGGGCAGAAAGCCCGGCCGGTCCCGGGCCGGGCTCGGCGAGCGCGGGCACGGCCGTGCGCCTTTAGCGCAGGTCTTTAACGGGGGGACGGCCGGTCCGGCCTCACCTGCGAAGCGGATCTTGACGAGGTCCAGCGGGTGCAGCGCCAGGGTGGACAGGACGCCGCCGCTCATTCCCGCCGCCAGGTTCTCCAGCCGCACGTGCCGCAGCACGGACCGTGCCGGCGCCTCCCGCGCCAGCGGCTCGCGCGCCGCGCACGCGGGGTCCGCGGAGCCCATCGCNCCGGAAGGGATGAGGCTGGCGGCGCAGGAGGGAGGGAGGCCGGAAGGCGTTCGGGTGTCCGTCGTCCGCGCCCCGCTCCGGTCCCCTCCCCTCCGCCGCTGCGCTGGTGCCCGGAGAGCTCGGGCGGTGGGCTTTGGGCTTCCCTCCTTCCGGGCGCCGGGAGCTTTCCCCGCGGGTGCCCGTCCCAGGCGGGATTTGCGGAGGAGAATTTCCCTTGACGGCTGCCGGAAGCTGCACTCGGGGTGGCAGAGCCTGGGCTGGAAGCGGCGTCAGAGCAGCAGTGCGGGGCCGGGGGGATTTAATGACTGTTCTGGTACCCCGAGATTGCATTTAGTATTTCCTAGGTTACCCTTTGCAGTTCTTTGCACTTAATGCTGTTTCATTCCTGGTGCATCGAGTTCTGCTTCTTGTACATTCCTTGTTAAAACTGCCAAAAACTGTGTTGATTTTACACACAGAGTAATAGAGCTTTGTAGATTGGAAGGGACCTCTAAAGGTTATCTAGTCCAACCCTCCGTACCCTGCCCTATGGTGAACAGGGTCGTCTTCAGCTAGATCAGGTTGCTCAGAACCTTGATGGGGCATATGCCATCTTATTGTTAAAAACTTCTTACTACTGTCTTGTCTAAGTTTGCCCTCTTTAAGTTTAAAGCCGTTACTCATTGTTGTATCATAACAGAATGTCTAAAAAGCCTGTCCCCATCTTTCTCATAACCCCCTTTAAGTACTGAAAGGCCTTAAACACAGTGAGGTCTACCCAGAACCTTCTCTTCTCCAGGCTGTACAACCCCAGCTCTCACAGCCGTTCCTCATGGGAGAGATAGTCCATCCCTCCAATCATCTCTGCTCTGGACCTGCTCCAGCATGGGTTTCTAATGTGTGTTCTTTCTGTTGCAGTTCCAAGGAATTATGACCCTGCATTGCATCCATTTGAGGTTGCACGAGAGTACACAAGAGCTCTGAATGCCACAAAACTAGAACGTGTGTTTGCAAAACCCTTTCTTAGTTCACTTGATGGTCACAGAGATGGAGTTAATTGCATGGCCAAGCATCCAAAAAGTTTGTCTACAGTGCTGTCTGGAGCTTGTGATGGAGAGGTGAGTTTACAAACCACAACAAAGAAAGTACCTTTCTTTCTTATTTTCTTTTTTCTCTTTTGTGTTTTGTTGAGTTGTTTGGTTGGTTTTGTCATATCTTACTTTTCTGTGTTAGTTCAGCACGTTACCTTCATCCTCACTCAGAAGGTGAAACTTTTTGCTCCTCTATAACTCTGCCACTGTACAGGGAGACAAATTGTAGTGAAAGGTTTGTGGGTTGAGATCAGGACAGGGAGGGATCACTCACCTATTACCATCAAGGACGAAACAGACTGAACTTGGGGTTATTAATTGAATTTATTATTAACAAACTCAGAACAGACTAATGAGAAGTAAAATAAGACCTTAAAACTACCTTCTCCCCCCGCCCCTACCCAGGCTCCCCCTCCTCCGCCCCAGCAGCACAGGGAATAGGGGAAGGGGGTTACAGTCAGTTCATTACACGTTGTTCCTGCCTCTACTCAGGGAGAGGAGATGCTCTGCTGCTCCACTGTGGGTTCCTCCCATGAGAGACAGTTCTCCATGAACTTCTTCGGTGTGAGTCCTTACACAGGCTGCAGCTTTTCATGAATTGCTGCTCTGTGGGTGACTGTTCCACATTGTGCAGTCCTTCAAGAACAGGCTGCTCCAGTGTGGGTCCCCCACAGGGTCACAAGTCCTAGGAAACCTGTTCCACTGTGGGCTCCTCTCTCCAGGGGTCCAGAGGTCCCTGCCAGGAGCCTGCTAGCAAGGGGACCAGCAGCCTTCTTTGGGTGCATCTGGCCTTGGTCTTCTCCACCGGTGCAGGTGGATCTCTGCACTCCCATGAACCTCCTCCATGGGTGCCAGGGGCACTGCTGCTTCACCATGGTCTTCACGAGGGGCTGCAGGGGAACCTCAGCTCTTCCCCCTCCTTCTTCCCTCGCCTTGGTGTCTGTAGAGTTATTGCTCGCCCGTATTCTCGCTTCTCTCTTCTCTGAGTGCAGTGACATCTGCCCACTAACTTTTATTCCTTCTTAAACGTCGTTACCACCATTTCTTATTAGCTTGGCCTTGGCCAGTGGTGGCTCTCTGTGGGGGCTGGCTGGCATTGGCTCTGCTGGACGTGGAGGAAGTTTCCAGCATCTTCTCATATGAGGCATCCCTGTGGACTCCCACTACCAAAACCTGGCCACACAAATCCACTACACGTGATTGCTTTTTATTGCCCACATGATTGCCCCCCTTCTCCCCCTAAAGAAGTTAAACTGCCAGATTAGCTAAGGTGAAGGGGCACACAACCAAAATTTTTTTGTAATAACAATTTTTCATACTGCCTAAAAAAAGCTAATCCTGTATACATATATACACACATATATGTATTTGATTTTTTGCATGACGATAATAAATAGCAATTAAGGACACTTTAGTTGGAATTAGTTGCAGAAAAAAATACCTGTCTTTTCTGAATTTCCTATCTTTTCTCACCCTTACATTGCTTATTTGATAGTACTTGAATACTTTAAAGGTGTCTTCTGTGCAGTTGGTTGCTTCCTGCTTTTTATAGAAAGTGCATATGTTATGCAGTAAGTATAAGGGAGGTTAACCTTTTCAGAGAGAAGTGGAACAAATTTCTATGAAAGTTTAGTCAGATTTCTTATCCGCTGATAAAGTGAGTAAATTACTGGGTACTATAAATACATGAAATATAAAAACTGACCTCCATTTCTTTGTTGTTTTTTTTTTTCTCTTAAATTAGCCCAAAAGCTTTGAAGCAGAAACCTCTTTGAGAAGTGGGTATCTATAGAAAATGTAATACAGCAGCTGGACTGAAAAAATTCTATTGGTTCCAAATTTCTTTGTGCTTTTGTCTTTAAAGGGGTATTTTTTGCTAAATTTATAACTGCTGCTGTTTCTCAGCAAGCATTCTAGTTCAAAAATGGGGGAGTGCAAAAGTATGCAGCTTAGGTCAGGGAATAGGGTAAGAATGAAAGATCCTCACTTTAAAAATTATTTTTCAAGAAAGGAATAATTAAATAGTTTTTAACATGATGAAATTTGACCAGTGTCCAAGCCAACTCAGCCATTTCATTACAACATGTGTGATCTCTTGTACTTGAATTGTGAACTGCAGCTGTGGGCTGTAGAAAGCTTACAGAATATTTGCTTTTTTGTTTTGATCAGGTTAAAATTTGGAACTTGACCAAACGACAGTGTATCCGCACTATACAAGCCCATGAAGGCTTTGTTCGAGGCATGTGTGCCCGTTTCTGTGGTACATCATTCTTCACTGTAAGTATTATGTGTCTCCTTAACAGTGCAGCAGCACAGAGTACCTGTTCACCATCTGTTTTCCACTGAGAAACTTGCTCTCTGCCACGGAATATTTAAATATTTTATGAATACACTTATTAAATGTGTCAATGAACCCAACAGTTCTATCTATGATGAAATTTTTTCTGATGCTGTGGTACAGATGTCATTCAAGACCATCGAAGGGATAAATAACAGAAAATAGCTAACAGATGGTCATGTAATTAAAACTTGAGTAAACTAGTTTTTGTTACAGTAGTAAGTGGATTATGTTCATTGAAAGACACAAAAGCATGCAAAAAAGTAACCATTTACATATACTATGATTAAAAAAAACCTGATTAAGTTAGTATCGTTCCATGTGAATAAAGCTTTATTAATTCATAAAAACCACAACAGAGTTATTGAATTGGTCAGAAGAGACATTTGCACTACAGTATGTTTATTTTTTCTAAGGTATATACCAGGTTACAGTTGTTAGGATATAGGGAAGGTTACAGTAAAAAATCCTCAGTGACTCCAAGTTCATTACTCCCCTTTTGACAATCCATCTGCCTGAAAATTGAGAGAGGAAGAGAAGAAACAGTAGTAGTGCAGTCAGGGAGGGGAAGATAAACTTGTAAAGCTGACATTTTTTATGCCTGTTTGTATGATCCAGGTCACTGCACAGCCATGCAAAAGCTTGTGCTGGCATTACTGCAAGAGGTAGAACAAAATTTGGAGCAGGCAACCAGAGCAACTGAGGTGGAAAGTGCCTTTTAACTGCTTACAGGCTCATCAAAATGACTTCTAGAAGATAATTTGCAGTTCAGGGTGCCAGTTGATTAAAAATAACAAAATGTAGCCTTACAAAATAGCCATCATTCCAGCTCACCTTTTTCCTATTCAGCTATCTGTTTTGGAAACTGGAAAAGCTTTGTGGATCAGGAGAGACAGTTGAATAGGTGAAGGAAGGGTGGTGGTGAGAAACAAATGACAAGCTGGGAAACAGTTGCCTGCTCTCAGAAGCCAACAGATCCCCAGACAACCTCTGAGCAGCAGCCACTGTGGAGCCAGCCCCTAGCTCCTCTTTCTGCTCCCAGTACTGCAGGTTTTATTGCAGAGCATTGTTCTCTGGTATGGAATACTCCATGGAATACTGCATTGGCCAGTTCAGGACATCTGTCATGCCTGAGTCCCCTCCCAGTCTGTTGCCCACCCCAAACCTGTTTGCTGGTGGGTGGGGCAGGGATGATGGAGACAGAGTGGGAGCAGGAGGAAGTGCCTTGGCACCAAGCAAGCACAGCCAAGGCTTGGATGCTGTATCAGCATTGTTTCAGCCAGAAATCAAACACACAGAGCCAGGTGGGCTGCTATGAAGAATGTTCACTCCAGCCAGATGATGTACACGTTTTAACAACATATGATCAGGAAAGCTAATGTGTAGCTTGGAGGTATAAAATGGAACAGTTAACAGGCAGGAGGAGGCATATATATATATATATATATATGTATATGTATATATATTTATGTGTATGTCACAGAGTTTATTTTTTTTTAAGGGATGCCTATATTTAATTCCAAAGCACATCTAGCAAAATGAAAGGGAGCATATTTTTACATAAAACTGTACATGATTTCTCCAATATTTCCAGGTTGGTGATGACAAAACGGTGAAGCAGTGGAAAATGGAGAGCCCCGAATATGGAGAAGAAGAAGAACCTATTCATACAATTCTTGGAAAGGTAGTAAATCTGAGTTTTGATTTTCCCACACCTTTTCAATTAAGTTTGAATCATTTCTTAGAAGGAGAGAGAGAATCGTTTGATATCACCTGTTATCATAATGGGTTGTAATTTGATGACATCAAATTTTATAATGGCACTTTTGAAATGTCTTCATGTTTTTCACTTACGTCACTTACTTTACATGTAACCAGAAAGGACTCCTCAAATGCCACCAGAGACTGCTTAGCTCTGTCTGTACTTATTCCTTTCCTGCAAACTGGTCACATTTCTCTGTTGTCACTTCAGACATGTGTTGTCAGTACTTAGTCTGCATTAAATAACTTACTTTTCATGCCAATACCTCACAGCCAGTCAATACAAAATACTAACTTTACATCTTTCTTATTGACAAAAGCAGTCTAGATATATATATATATTGGCACTTTGTATTTATGATAAGCCTATGTTAGGAAAAACATAAAATGCTTTTCTCAAATAGATAGTTTGAAACTCTTAAGTTATTGCAATGTCTGTGGAATCCATTCAAGTCCCCACTGAAAATACAGTTGCACTCTTAAAATTTTCGTTTGCTTTAAAATCAGCCAGGATTTTGTAAATAATGCCTTTATGTCAACTCTATTGTAAATTAACAAGAAATGCATACATACACCTTTAATGAAAATGAAAGCTTGCCTTCTGGAAGGGGTAGATCCAATAAGGCTTAGGGTCTGGTAGCACTGGCGAGTTAATTTTCAGTAATATAAACAAGAAAAACCATGTGAGACTCCATATGCAATGGTTTGTTGATTTTTTTTCTAACAGGACATACTTGAGTATCTATGCATACAATTGGGTTTTAAAATTTTTTGCTTTGTTTTTTGTTTCTTTTTTCCCTTAAAGACAGTGTATACAGGAATTGATCACCACTGGAAGGAACCTGTTTTCGCTACCTGTGGCCATCAAGTGGACATTTGGGATGAACAAAGGACAAGCCCCAAGTGTTCTCTGACTTGGGGTTTTGATAGCATAAGCAGTGTAAAATTTAATCCCATTGAGGTAATGCTTGTGTTATCTATTGAACAATCAGTATTTTTCTTGAGCAGTATGAAATTTAAACTCTGTTTACACCATCTTAGATTTTTTTCTTCCAAATTTAGGTTTTATGTTTTAATGGAATATGTAGGGGGATGTCTACATAGATTTTGATGGTTATATTGTTTTAGAATGTAGTACTATGTAATTTTATCTTCCTGTCTTTTGTCTCTGTTAGTGTGGAAGAGGAGAAACAAAAGCAGGGCAGTCTCCATTCTGCCCATAACAATACATACCTAGTACCTCAATCATACAGTGTAGCAGTAAGTGGCTATGGAGCTGCCAGTTCATCTTTTCCAGAATTCTACTACCTGTGACTGAGACTTGTCACACTCTTCCTGGCAAAACAGTTGCATTTGATCTTTTACAGCACTTCTTATTATACCCCTTGACTGTGCTGTGCTCATAGAAAAAGTGTTCATGAGGAATTACCTGTTTTAAAGTAGAGAGAGGGCACTGCATGGATTCTGAATCTTAGAGGGAAACCTATTTAAAATGTTTGTGCTGGGTAATTAGTGGCACAGAAAAAATGATGAATGTATTTCCTTGACTGAAAAAGTAACTCATGACTAGCTTTGTGAAATAGCTTAGGTATCTGATGAAGCTGTTAACCATGCTTCAGAAGTATTTCAAAGACCATATACACTGGTTTTCGTTTTTTTTTTTCAGACTTACCTTTTGGGAAGCTGTGCTTCTGACAGAAATATTGTGCTATATGATATGAGAAAATCAACTCCATTAAAGAAGGTAATATTTTTCTTTTTAAGATTAATTACTGGTGCTAATAATCATACTGAATATGTTAATAAGCCTGTAACTGTGGGTGACAGTAGAGAACAGGAAGCTCTGAATTCTGAGTTCACTGAGTTTTCATTGTCTGAGTCTTCTGAGTTTGAATTAATGTTGGGATTTAAACAATGCAGAGTTAGAAGGGCCTTTTTCTGCATTCAGACAGGCTGTCATGCTCACTCTGTTGTAATTCTTGATCAAGTGTCTGACCTGACAGCAATTTCACAATAAGAACTTTATGTTCCTGTATTGCATTCTGTCTATGTATGTGCGATTTTTTTAAAATTTTTTTTCCTCTTCCTTGCCAGAAGGAAACAAGGTAACATCACTACTGGAGAGCCTTGCTCTTTATTTGAAAAGGTGTTTCTCTGTTGAAGGGAGATAAACCCTTCCCTATGCACCTACCATAAACATTCAGAAATCCTTTGCAGTGTAATCAAAATAATACTTATATGGGGAACATACCAGTGACATAAAGATTCCTATTTAGCAGAATGTTTGTATTTATTTAGATATGGAGCCAGTAATTCATACACACATATCAAACCTCAAAACCTCAATCAAGTTTAGTAGTTCTGAGCCCCAGAACTATCTTAACAATATTCTTCTTGAAATACAATGTTCTGGCTTGTGAATATGCACTCAGTGTTCTTTTGTGTTACATACTGTCTGAAGTGTCATTGATCTGATAAACACTAGAACATTAAAATAGTATTTAGTTATAAAAAGGAATGTTGTTGCCATGACAGTATTTCTTTCTCTCCCTGTGCCCCAACAATTTTTAGTGAAGTTTCACTTGCCACTGAGGCAGTGCTTATGAAAACTTGTCAGTGATGCCAGCTGAAGACCTGAATGTTGAAGTGAATACAGCCAGTGCTGTAGAGCTGCAGTTACAAGGTCAAAGGATGCTGTTAGATCCTTTGTGAACTAGGTTTGAATCTAACAGAATTTTACATATGTGTAATGCTAAATATATTAGTGTACATACATGTGCATATAGAGCTATTATAGACTGTGTGCACATGGTTGTTGTATGTGTGTATCTCACGTAAGCAGCATGCTGAGGTGCATTTCCTACTGTAGGAATAAAACACTGGTTAGTACTTCCTTGCTTCCATGGGCACAGTACTGAGTTTCCTCCTGGGATAGGGATAATTCTGCTGTGGAGAGGAGCTGAAATGTCCATTTCTACATTGAGAGCTAAGAGCTCTGGAACGCCTAAGAGAAGTGTTTTGCTTATTAGAGGTATCTTACTTATGTACGGGCACTGGTTTCTGGCACTGCCGTGTTCCTGGATTTGATCAGCAAAGCAGTTGGAACTCAGTGGGAGTCCCTTCATTAATGGAAGTAGGAGTACAGCTTCTCACATCATGAGCAGTACCTCTGTTGCCTGTTTGTCCTGAGTGTGGGTTTCAAAGCCATAAGTTTTAAAAGGGGGGGATGAGATAGTGAGATGCTACCTAAGTTCAAAATAAGAACTAGTTAAAAAAAAGCTGGGAAAGATGAATGAAAGCAATGCTGTTGAAAGACAAGAGGAAGGTGTTTTGGTAGGAGCTGGTACGCTTTAAAATTAAAAGTCATTCTTGTGCAACCTGTGGGATCAGGAAAACTTAGGGTGTTTTAAAGATAGACTTCAGCATTGAAACAGCTGACAGGAACTGTGTTTTCTGCTTTCTCCTGCTTTAGTTCATCTCAATCGAATACCTTGTAGGTGGTAAAGGAAGACAGGTTAATTATTTTGGTAATGTTTCTGTGTTAAAGTAATCTCAACATTTCCAGGCTGACGTTCTTTGTAACCAACTGTTCACAGTTAAAATAGTTAAACCCAGAGAACCAAGTCTTCAGGGACTTACTTCACAGTTTTGACTTGTCTTAATAGGGACTTAAACTTAGCCATTTGTAAGAAGATGTACAATAGATTAAAAATAGCGGTAAAAAATGGCTCTGGTATGGTATTTAGATAGTTCTGAAATGCCAACATTAATGTATTTACAGCAACTTAAATCACTTCCAGCCCAGGTTGCCTTACATAGTTGTTACTAAACCTAATGCTAGAAATGTAAACACAATCTCGTTTCTTAGGCACTATTTTAATTCCAAAAGCCACTGCTGGAATGAGCTGAAGGCTTTTAAATTTCAGTGAAAAAACAGAGATTTGAAGCATGACAGAACTTCACTCCTTTTGAAAGAGTTGGATTTTTTGGCAATATTGAAGTTATTTTGTAACAGGATTTAAAGTACTGTTTTAATTATAATAATAAATATATAAAAATTATAATAAATATAATATATAATAAGTGTATCAAATTTTAATAATAACCATAATACATATAAATTTATATGTATTTATTATACATGTGGTGGGTTAACATTGTGTGCTCATTTTGCACTGGCTGATAAGCTTGTACAGAAAGGAAAAAAGAACAGTCCTTGATTATTAACTTCCCAGTTCTGTGCAAGATTTATAACTAGAACAATACTGAAATCTGAGCAAATTCTAGTTGTCACGTTAGTGTCAACAGAGGATGTTTCAGTGGCCACTTTTTAAACTAGAGCTCACTGTAGAGGTCTGATGACTACATGCAGTTCTGGTTGCATGCAGTTCCTGAAAATAAGTGATTTTCTGCAGCACAGACTTTGAACAGGATGGTGTCACCTAGAGAGTGAGGATTTAGGGATAACGAGAATTGAAAGAAGAGGCACACATTCATTGCAATCTTTTGGAGGAGTGTTCAGTAAAGTCATCACTATTAACTTTTTTTGAGACTGTGTTCGTTACTGTAAGGGTTATAATTGTACTACTATATTCTGAAATATGTGTGTAAATATATGGTGCTCGGTGTAGTAAACCAAGAACAAAAATGGGGTTTGAGTACCATAGCATTAAACACCCAAATTTCAGGATTTTTAAGTAGGATTATAGCAGGCCTGGAGCATTGTAGAAAATCCTGTTTAAAGTTGTTCAGTTTGTTATTAAGTTGCTCTGTAATTATACATCCGCTTTGTGTCAGGCGTACTGTACAGCTCTTATTTTCAAATAAATGGTTGGAAGTTCCTCTCAAACTCGGCAGAAGCCAAAGCTGCTGTGTCTGGTGTGTCAGATGACTTCCTCCCTGCCTTGCCTTGTCCCACAGGGCCCAGCTGTCCTCCAAGGTGGGGACATCCAACATACGGCTTGTTAATGCCTCTTGTCTAGTCTGCAGTTCGCAAAGTAGAAGAGTTTTATTATTCTGTTATCAGCTGCCTTCCTCCCACTTGAGGGCCAACTGGCCTCTTTGTTGACCATATGCTTACAAGCAGCCAGCAAATCTTACAAATGTGTGAGGAATGATTCACTGCTGATACAGTGATAGTGCTGAGTAGGTGACAACACAGTGACTTCTGTGTACATTGCTTGGCAAGAAATGGCAGCTGGCCAGGAGAGTTTATGAACTGCAATTTTAGACATAAAGTAATGAAGGAGTAATAACTGGGAGAACATAAAAATGTTACAATTGCTTTGCAAATGCTGGTTCACAGCTTCAATTAATGACTCTATCCCTTGAAATAACCATTTAATTTAGTGTGTCTATAGATTACTTAACTAAAGGTTCCTGTAAATAGGACAGAGAAATGAAATTTTTTTGGAAGTTTCAGATTTACTTGTTGACACTAGCAGGTTGCAATGTTAAATGACCACTTAGAAGAATTTGATTCTAAGGTGATTTGCAGAGGAAGATTTAATTGTTGTGTAGCCCAAAGTAGTAAACATGTAATGAGGGACAGGAGGTTCTTGAGTTTCACTTCTAACACTGAGGAACAGGAGCTGAGGAAACATTCTGTCATGTACTATCCTCTGCCACAATTCTGTATCTACAAAGTGCTTGTCTTCAGGGGTATGTAGGAAATTCTGAGTATTTTACTGCCTATAACAAGGTAGCAATGTGTAAATATATTTCAGGTTATCTTGAACATGAGGACAAATACACTGTGTTGGAACCCTATGGAAGCTTTCATTTTTACTGCAGCAAATGAAGATTACAAGTAAGTGGAACCTTGCTTTTTGATAATCCTGGACAGATTACATTTTTCATCTGTATCTTGGTGATTATGGTCATGCTAAAATAAATTTTTAAAAGACTACTCAAACTCTAAATTTGAATTGCTTAATAACCTAGAGAATTATAGGCATACTGATTTTAAGAAATGTAAATTGATAATGGACTGCCTCTTTCTGTGTGTCTCAGTACTTGGGGGGTAAAAAGCAGTGTAACTGAAAAGAAATGCAGCTGAACCAATGCAAGTGTAACTTGAAATGGGCCATAGAAAATAAGTACTATTGGTCCAGTCTGAGGCAATATAAGTGTTTATTTTCTTGCCAGCTCTTGTGAAGCTTGATACATTGCACTGATCAGCTATTTTGATGAGAGCATTTCTTAAAAAAAATACACTAATCTTTTGTGAGATAGTTCTGGAGACTGCAGTACTTATCCTTTCAATGTCTCGGAGCAGTTTTGTACTTTTGAGCAGTACTATTCATGTGAACAGCTAATCTGATATTGAAAAAGCTGTCTCTTCAAAACTAGGCCATTGCAAATGTGCTCCATATCCTTTTTTCCAGGAAGTCAGTGATCTAACAATAGATCACTGTTTTCTTCTAGAACATAGGAATTTTATCACTTATCTTAAGGCTGTTTTTCTAAGGAAATGGAATCTGTCTCAGACCTTGAACGTGGTGTTACATTCAATGTGCTGTTTTTCTTGTACTTGTTATGGTATGGTAAAACTATTAGATTGCCTAATCTATTTGTTTATAAGTTTAGGTTCTTTGTTTATGAATTTGCTTTTTGGCTGGTTTGGGGTTTCTTTAATTTTCTTTTTTTTTTCTTTTGCTAAACTAAAAACTGTAGCTGTTGCTGTCAAAGGCAACTGTCCTTTTGCAGTCTGAAGCATTTAGTATGCAAACACAGGTGCACACATCAACAATACATAGGCAAGTATTTGCTGATTATATGGAGTAGCATTTTTGAATAAGATGCTGCGTATTTTGTCTTGGGGAATTTAGAAGGAAAAAGCAATAGCCACCATTATAGTATTCAGTAAGATATATTTAATTTCGGTTATGCATTCATCTGCAGAAAGGAAGGTGAGAAACCTGGCGAATTAAATTTTTTTAACGTAATAGTTCTACTAAATAGTATATCTTTATCAGGTTTCAATAAATGCCTCATTTGTAAAGCACATATACTTATTTGATGATCTACGCATTGGTTATGCCTAGCTTTTTTGTTCAAAGGGAATAGGGGTAGGCCTTATCTGAGCTTTGAAGTCCTTAAGAGCAAACCAGGACCACAAAAAGAGTGGTCCAGCAGCTGTTTTTTTTTTTTTAACATCATGCTTTTCTATGGATAGTATGCTCTGCTGAACTAGCATCTCCATGAGTAAGGACCAAGCTTTCCCTACATTAGGAAGACTTGCTACACCAAGTTTTCCTTGAACTTGTCTGGCCTAAGATAATTAGGCAGTAATAAAATGTGCCAACCAAATGGAGCTTTACAGTAGATTCTGATTTATTAGGAGTTCACAGTATGGGAGTGTTCAGAAGTCTCAGAACTGATAGGCTTGCTGTAATGGTTGAGAGATGCTTTTACAAGTTCAGGGTGCATGCTTACATTGGAAGATGGAGGAAAGGAGGCCAATGTGATGCCTTGAGTCTGACCCATGGACAGATGATAAAGGAAGTAGTGGAGCCTATCTGACCTTTGATAGGGAGCAAGAAGCCTGATCCAGTAACTAAATCCTCTGATTAACAAACCTCTTTCAAACCCTAAACAATGCCATTTTCTTTCTTTTCATGTATTATGAGCTGTTTTAAGGGGTTCCCTCTGCAGTATGGCTCTATCCTTAAGTGTGGTTTATGTAAAATGTACTGTTTACTTAGGACTTGTTATGATATTAAGCTACTGATATATTTATTTTAAAGCTTATATACCTTTGATATGCGCTTTCTTGAATCACCTGCGATGGTGCATATGGATCACGTGTCTGCTGTTCTTGATGTGGATTATTCACCCACTGGGAAAGAATTTGTGTCTGCCAGCTTTGATAAGTCCATCCGCATATTTCCTGTAGACAAAGGTCACAGCAGGTGAGTAGTTCCACACCTTTCTCTCTTGCTATCATCCATTCCAGTGACTTCCTCCCAAATCCTCAAAATTACTAACTCATTCATTAACATCTTCATTGGGGCATTTGCTTCCTGTGAGTGTTGAAATCTTACTTGAGCTTGAGCCTGACAGGCTGTGTAGTTGACTTAATTTTGGAGTATGGATCAAGAGTAGAACTACTCAACAAATAGCAGTACTTGCACAATGTGGAATTAAAATTAAGGTGGATTATCATGCTTGTGTCATCCCTGGCTATGTATCTAAATGTTTTTAGGTTGCATTATACTGTTTCTGTCACCACTTAAGTTTGCAGTGTATTACAGCATTGTAGCGTTTGGTTTCCTAGGGATTTTCATCCTATATGGATGATTGCTAAACACATTATGTAAAATAGATTGCTGTATGAATTCCTGAGGATCAGTTTGGGACCCTTTTGTGACCTGTTTCAGTGCACTTACTACCTTTTGTTCATATTTTGTTAACCCGGTTTTGATTTGTAATATAGTGCTTTGAATACAATTCACGTGGATTTTCTTTTTCATGTAAGGTTTCATAAGTCAGTATATTAAATATTTTGCTGAAGTTCAGATTGAATCTACTGTGTCTATTATTTTTTGTTTTTCTTTCAGTTTGATGAGAACTGAAGCAAGTTATCTGATCTTTCTGGTATCATTTGATCTTCATAAACCTGCCTTCATTATTCTTTCTTGTCAGTTCTTCTTTTTCTTTATTCTTAACTTTATTTTACTTCTGCTTGACTTCCTGTCTCCAGCCTTGTCCCCCCAGAAGGTTGCTACTAAGTCAAGTTCTATGTGGTTTGAGGATGAAAATGTTGAAATACTGGTTGATGAAGGAGTATATTTTTATTATTGATTGATGAAATTGTGCATTACATAAACTGTGTGCCAGTTTGTGCTCCTGTGTTTCATTAAAGAGTGGGAAGGGCTATTTACATTCCTTCTGTATCTGATCTACAGATAGTTTTCACATTCTTTTTGTCTTGCAGTGATACTTGAAATGTAATTAGGTAGTGCAGTTTCTTTGTAGGTTTGTTTTTATTTTGTTTTTCTAACTTGCTTTATTAAGCAATATGGTTAGCAGCTTCTTTGTATGAATTAATAATGTTCACAGAAGTAGTGATATGCAAAGTTAACACACATCACTGAGGAGAAGTTTGCAGATCCCGTACAGTCTTGTAACAGTAAATGACTTTATTTCAAATTTTAGCAAATAGCTGCTAAGGCCTGTCGAAGGGGTTTTCTCTTTGTCCCCGCTTTTTTCCCTTTTGTGTTGTAGCCATGAATCTAGTGAGGAGAAGCCTTACAAATGAAAAATTTTGCCTCATGTAAGCTTATTCGAGTGTTCTGGTGCACTTAAAATTCTTTAGAAGTTGGGCTTCTTTAGGATTGCACAATTCATATTAATCTCATGGAATGGAGAAAAGTCTCTAAATAGAAGATCTGATCCTGCTTGGAAAACTGAGAGGACAGTTAGGAGTATCTGTAAATAAGGATGCTAATGCTATTCTAGTTTTTACTTCTGGTGTCCTGCCAAACTGAAAAAATCTGAACTTCATTTTCTTTCTGTTTTATTTTAAAATGAAAATTTAAATAATGAAATTGTTTAGCCCTAAGAAATAAGATTTATTATGAAGTTGATTAAATTTAGTAAATGCTTCGTAAACAGAACTGTATTTCTGTGCTAACTTTTAAATGACAGATTCAGGTTATTTGGCCATGTTTTCTGTTTTTCCTGTCCCTGAAAAATGATTTTTAATACCTTATGTTGACAGCCACAGGATAGGCAAAGGCTGCAAATTCAGAGTATGGAAAGGAAAAGGACTTAGTTCCCCAAAGGTGGATGAAGAAAAGTTTTATTACTGAGTCACATAGTAGATATGTGCAAATAGTAGATATGTGCAAACATACAAATTCTTGTGAAAGTGCAGATGTGCACACATGCCATTAAACAGTGAAAGGCTGATGTGAGTATTAATGTTTTCTGATGGTAGTTGTGCTCAGTCTTCCACATAGTTGTTCTTCTAGAGAATTACTGGCTGGTGAATGAAAAGAAGTGATTAAACTTATTAAAGCTTATTTATTCTGATATATTGATTACTTTTTCTCACAACCACTTTAGCTCAACCCCAGTGCAATTTCTCCACAACACTTGAATAGATGTTGTTTTCCTGTCTCTTTTTACATTATTACTTGGGTTTTCCTTGCAAAAATAGTGGAAGAGAGAGGATAAGCTGTAGTGCATCAAAGAAGTAGGACAATAAATAGGCCTTTTTCCTTCTTTTCAGAATGCTAATAAACAGCTAAACTTCCCAAAAAAGTGTATTTAGTCCTTTATTTTTGTAGCAGAAGTAAAAGAACAAATTTGTTTGATACATACTTAATGAAAATTAGTCAAGAGTTTATTTAACTTAAATATTGGTTTAAATGTAGCATGCAGAAACATTTTTCAACAGCACTTGTTGAGCAGGAGTCTGATCAGCAGAAAGTAAAAACAAAATGGAGTCCATTTTTGGTAAAGGAGGGAAATCACAATGAAGAGTAGCAAATCCATTGCCATATCATAAATGGACAGCTGGGAGGTGTTTCTTTGCTAGTGATTCTTTGGCACCTATTTTCTGCATTCTGATTCTGTAATACTCTCAGTGTAAAAGCATATTAATCAAAATTATTTCAGGAACAGTATGCATTTCATATTGTATATACTTAGCATGTTTTGCAAAAAGAGTTACTATTTAACTCTTTACTATAATTTCTGTGAAAGCACTTTTTTAAAAAGCTTCTTGTCTTAGGTGGTTCTTTATCAGTCTATTACACTTTCTTTGTATCTCTATCTGTAGAAAGATAAGATCAGCACAGTGTTTAAAAAAGTCAGATTTTTTTAAAAACAGCAGCAAGAAAATGTAAAAAAAATTGCCTTGGAACAGAATGCTTTCTGCTATTTGAAAGGTAATGGTGAGAAAAGTGATGATAGATCATTTAAAAATGTTTCTCTTTGCTCTAGGGAGGTTTATCATACCAAACGAATGCAGCACGTCATCACTGTAAAATGGACTTCAGATAACAAATACATTCTGTGTGGCTCAGATGAGATGAATATTCGCCTGTGGAAAGCTAATGCTTCTGAAAAACTGGGAGTGGTAAGAGTTGCATTTTGCTTTTTGTTTTTTGCAAGATGCTTGAGGTTTGTTGTTATTATTACAACCAGTTAGCCTCTTCAACTTTTAAGAAGTTGTTTATGAAGGGAAGCTGTAAAATTACAATTTGACATTTGTGTATAATTTGCAGATTGACGTGCAGTATTGCTCATTGCATTTAGTGCAGCTTATAATAATAATAAGAAAATGATATGCCTCATTATTGCTACACAAGATGACTTTGTTTGGTCTTGTTTAATGTTAACAGTAATAATCAGTTCTATCTAAACTAGATTTTAATTTTTTTTTACCTGTTTGCTAATGGTTAGAATTCATCCTTTACCATTGGGAAAAAAATAATAAATTCTGTTTAGCCATACTTTAGTAATTCTATTGAAGTTTAGAGTTACTACTTCTAAAGATTTTGACCGGCATATGATTAGTTCATGTTCATTCATGCAAGTTCATTTGTTAAAAAAAGTATTAAAAAAATCATGCTGTGATAAGCATATGTACTGTGAAGTAGACTCTCTGCATAGATGTGTAGTTTGACACTGAGATTGTCATTAACCTGTATAAATCTCAGATGCCAAGTGGGCAAACTAGGGTGGTATCTGAAGTCCACTTAATTCAATTTGGTTGAATTGGTAAATCTATTTGGTTGAGGTGTTCCTAGTGTGAAAAATCACCAGCCTCATTAGATAAGTAATTTCAATTTTATTTGTTTAAATGTTGATGTACAGACAAAGCCCAAATGTTCCCTTTCAGTTACCAATTGCATAGATTCATCTGCACAGTTGTGTCAAAGTATTGAATGACTTTGGAGGACGAATTTGGCACATTTTCTGCTGGGAGCAATCCCTTTGTGTAGCTTTATGTTAGTATTTTGGAGGTGCTTACATTGCCTTTTCTGAGCCCTTCGGCAGAGCTGTCAGACAACGTCTGGGGGAATTTTTTGAAAGGTTGTGGGGAGAGAAAAGGGAAGTTGTGATTCAGGGAAGAATGTGGTGCAGCTGAGCTGCTGGATCTGTTGCGTACTAATGTTTAGGACTCCTTGTGATTACCTGAAGCTACATCAACTTGAAGTATCTGTTGGAGGGAAGTGAAGCAGAGCTGGGAGAGGTGGCAGGTGGAAGGAGTGGAGGAGTGCTTAGGGCTACACTGGAAACAGGATAATTCATGGACTGCTGTGCACTCTGAAGCCCTGGATATGGAGTAGCACAGTTAACATATATATCTTCAGCCATGGCTCACCATAGGTATTGGGAAGTCCTGCTAGTATTCTCAGTTTTGCTGTAGAGTAGTAGATTAAAGAACCCCACAGCTTTGTGGTCTCTGCAATAATTGTGATTACAAATAACTGTTTAGGTTGAATTTTTTTAAGGATACCTATTTTTTTCTTCCCTTTTTAATTTTTTTTTTTATTATTTTTTTCCCCCTTGCTCTTCTGCACTGATTATTGGGATTTTCCCATGTGGTGCTTTGGTTTTAATGTTCATGTTGAATTTGTTTAGATAGTGCAGTGTTGGTAGAAATAGTGTCTGTTTTCCTTCTGTTATATCCATATGCTCATGGCAACACCCTTTTCACCTGATTCTATGATAGTAGCTGAAACTTTCTGCATTTACCCACTATATTTTTAGCGAGAGATCATGATGTGTTTCTCTCTAAGACACTGTTCTGTAACAGAATTGTCTGGTATTTTTGATGTTCGTCTTTACTCTGAGCCCTTTGTGTGAAGGACAAGTGGGTAAAAAGAATGTCACAAATACTATTTTCATGTCCAAGGGTTCCTAATATTTTCAGATGTGAACAAAAAGTTCACTGTATTGACTACTAGATGGCATTGGCACCTTTTCTCATGAAAGAGTAAGGATAATTGACTCTGGGAAGTAAGAGTAAGAGCATTGCAGAAATATTGCATACCAGAAGGACAATTTAGCTATTGTTTAGGTGTTCAGAACAGAGACTGGTAAATGACATTCTGCTGTTTTCTGTAGTATTTGCGTCAGTGAAAACTGGCCATGGATGGGCCTAAAAAAAGGCACAAAACAGCCTTTGGTGTTTTTCTTTGTGAGTACAGTGTTGTTGCTTGATGTGCCCCTTGGAGGCTGTGCCTGCGATGTGGTTCTGCTCTTGTGGGATCGTTCTAGTGAGGCTTTTATAACATGTGTAAGGGTGTGTATTTCTGTCACAGCACTTGGGCTGTCAGCTCCCAAGAGAACCAAATCAATAACTATCTATGACACACACAGGTCAAATGACATGTGGTTTATTATTTCATTTTTTTTCCCCCTGTTTTTTGAGTTATTCTTGTGTGGACTTTTTTTTTGGTTGGTTTTGTTTTTTTACTGTCAGAAGTGAAAATCCTCCCATAATTTATCATCCTATCTTAGAAAAAAACCACCTCACAACATCAAAAGTCATCTTAAGAAAACAAAACTATTTGAAAATACAGGAAGAACTTAAAAGGGACATAGTGTCTTATGTAGAAAAATTGCACTCACTTCACAGAACAGAGATGAACTTGTGAAGAATTACAGTATAATGAGAATGTTTCACATCCCTGTACCTTATGTGGGAATGTGTTCAAGCATGGTGTTGTTGAAGCTGTGAATTTAGCAAGATAGAATTTGAAGCTCTCTGAAGTGGCTATAGTTGTTTGAGATTCTTTTAGAGGCGCTATGAAGTTTCATTTTTCGGATGTTTGGAGAGCAGTTGTAGCTAATAGGACTCAGGAGTCCTCATGGCTTATCACGCTGTTGGATTTATCTTGGGAACGTTGCTTGGATTCAGGCAACTGTGCGAATCCCCGTTTGATCCAGCCTGATAGTTCCTGTGATTTGTAACAATGCAACTGGTAATGGCTATTTAGCAAGTTCCACTGGTTTTATTTGGTGTCTGCTTCTTTTTTAGAGTATTGGTGTTCTTATCTTCACAGACATATGCTTGCTTATTTTATAAATGTCCAGTTCTTCCACAGTCTGTGGCTATTTTTTGAATGTTTTGAATATTCAAAGCTGAACATTCAGTAATTCTGTCAGAAGTGTCAAAATATGTCTTAAATGCTTAGTTGCTTGGTCTGCTGTTTTTCTTTGCTGAGAAGATTTGATTGAATGACTCATCCAAAGGTCACTGTATTTCTGATATAATACTAAAATCTTGCAATACATTGTATTTTAAGATGGATATTTTTGTGCTGGGGTGGATAGAAATCAACATCCTGAAAGAGAAATAAAAATAGTAATCAAACATTTTTTTTTTCTTTGGTGAGTACTTAGTTGTTTTTTTTTTTGGCTTTGCTGAGTCGAAAGGAAGTTATAGTGAATATATAGTACTCATGTTGTGGCTGGTGAACATTTATCCAGTCGGAATGTTGTACTTTCTGAAACATAGCTACCCAAGCAGTCATCAGTTCTGACATGCATGTTTCTTTTGGATTTTAATGTATTTGGCACTGCACTCATTATTCAAAATCAGTGAAACATGAAAGAAAGAAGAAAAGTCTCTGGAGAAGCCAGAGGCATCTTATGTCTCTACTCCAGTGACAATTAAGTCTGCAGAGGTTTTACACAGGGGCAGCAAAACTCAAATATCTGTGTTGGAGCTACTGCAGAAGTTGCTTCAAAATAATTTTCTACATTTAGCTTTTAGTAGATTTTCATTAATTGGTAAACATGTATTATTAAATAGGACGTAACAGGTATTATTTTTAAAGCAGTGAACATCTATCTCTGCATGCCCAGAAGCAAAAGACTCAGTTCAGACTTGAAAAACTCAAGACTGTTCAAATATGTAAAATACGGCTTTGCAAGTATGTTTGATGCTTTTTTGCCTGTGCTTTTGAAGAGGTTTGGGATTTATGAGAAGGTAAATGATTTTACTTTTCAGGAGGAAAATAGAGCCTGGTCTGAGTGGAAAGGCTGAAAAAGCAGCAGTAATAGAATAGATTTCATTTAATAGTGTACAATTCACTAATTGTAACTAATTGATAGAAAGAAAGGCATAGACTAGGCTTTTCTGAATTGTACTGAAAGTAATGAACCATTGGTAAAACTTGTAAAAGTTGTATTGCTCTTCAGTCTACTGCCACATTAAAAAAGAAACTACACCTGCCTTCCTAGAGTGTGAATTCTTAGTAACATTACTTCTGTAACAGTTGCAAAATTTTGTCTCTGTTACTGTTATGAATTAGAACAGAACCCGGAGTTAGGATGCTTAGAATTTTAGTGAAAATACTGATGAGTGAATGAACAGTAGTGGAGCATAGGTTTCTTAAAAAATGCAGAAATACCAGATTTTGAGTATGGGCTACTAGAGATAGGAGAAAGTGCTGTTGGAAATCTTGGTTTTGATATAGCAAAGTGCATTAGCAGGAGCACGTCAAAACTGTCTTAAGCAATTGTTTCTCCTTTCAGTCTGTTTCTAGTATGTGGTTCCATTTTCTGAGATAATGCTGATAACAAGCAGTACCAGATACTGTAGGTCGTGGCATTCTGTTCTTAGTGATTTTCGACTTGGGATTCAGTGCACCTGTAACATAGCCCTGTAGCTATGATTTTATGCTCTTTACATCTACATTGCCTTACATTAACTCTCTGGTTTTTTGCTTTTGTCATCCATTTAGATGTAAAGAGATCAAAATTTTTGGTCCAGGAAAGAATGAATAACGAACTTAATAGCAATAAATTTAGAAAGGTGTTTTCAGCAGAGCAATAGAAAAATAAATAAAGACAAGTTATGATGTAGAAAACTGCTGGGATATATCTGAATTCTAAAAATATATTTCATCTGTGCTCTTGCCTGCCCTAACCTAGAAGGGCAACCTGAAGAGGACAGATAAACATTCATTTCATATTCTCATGCTGAATTACAGAAGTCTTAATAATGTTGAGTTTTAAATACAGCCCTCTTGAAGATGAGAATTTTTTAAAGAGTGGTTTTAGCTTCTAATCAGGGCTCTGCAAAAATGCTTACTTTCCTTCTGCTTAGATGGAAAAATAAGCAATCTGTGTCATCAGGAGGGAGGAGAAGAGGCACGGGCAGCTTACTCAAGGAGGCATTTTCCTATTGCTGACAACTTGGTTGCATTTAAAGAGTTCTTTTTCCCCCTTTTTTCACCCAAAGTATTTGCTCTGATGTCTTCCTGTGGTAGTGACACAAATCACGTGTCACTATGTTACTGTCACATAATCTTCATTTTCCTCATGTAGGCCAGAAATTGCACATTCATTATTTGATCATGCGAAGAAACAGTCATATGTCACCTTCAAGCATGTCTTTCATCATGATGTCACATAAATCCTAATTTATTATATATATTAAATTGGAGAATGTTCTAGTCCCTATCAGTGGAATCTCTAATCCTGCAAATCATGCTGTGCATCCTCTCCAGCCCAAAGCAGAATGGGAAGTAACACCGTTCTCTTGAGCTGTTCACACTGACCTTTGTAAAGGGACTTGCAAGAGAGAGTTGGAATTCAGTGTGTTATTGCAGCAGGCTTTCTTAGCTATCTGCTGTCTCTCATAAAGGAAACTTGTCTTTACTGCAAAATTTTCTTTTACCGTGGTGTGGATGAGGGTGCACTTAGCACAGCCAGGTGTATTGGCCGCTGGCATCCAGTAGCAGGGTGGAAAGTCACCAGCAGAGTGCCTTTCTCTATACCACATGACCCATAAAAGTGGAGTCAGGCTCCACCACCTCTTAATCTATATTAATTTTTTAAATAAGATGTCCTGGATGTATCTTTAATTTACAGATTCACCTCTTGTCTGTAGAATCATCAAGGTTATACTAAATCGGCAGCAATTTGCTCTTCTAAAATTAAAGGAAAATCATTGCATTTAATTAAAATAAAGCTCTTTAATTTGGATTATGTTGGCAGTTTTCTGCAAAGTGGGAACACCTGGGATTTACTGAGAGTGAACCAGCTATTCACAGGCTGGCTCACAAGAAGGAATTTCAGTAAAAGGAGGAGGGTAGCTTTAGTGGGGCTAAGAGTGTAAAATTTACTCTATTTCAATTTTAGAGGCCACAATGAATGTAAGTAAAGCATTAGGATTTGGATTTTATGAACAAAAGGATGTGGAGAAACAGGTTAAGAGCATCATGTATCTCTGATGTCTGAATAAGAATTTTTTGAGCCATGAACAACTGTGTATCTGGTACCTCATTTCTTTATTGCCCCAAATCAGAAGCTCCTTTGTGGTAATTTTTATCAATACTTGTTTTCAGATAATTTATGGTGTTCTGGACCAAAATCATCTGAGTTTTGTATTTATTTGTTCAGAATTCATGAAAAATTCTACCAGAAGTCACAGACAAAAGTGATCTCCGGAGTGGAGAAAAAATAGCCAATTGCTGATTTCAAGGAGGGGGAAACATGTCTTATTATATTGCAACTGGAATTTCCAACTGTGTGTGTAGTAAAGTTGATGGTTTTGTTACTGCCTTTTTTTTTTGTTAGCATCAGTTTCTGTCTTTCCTTGAAAGTGAGAAGCTAGTGACACTGAGTCATTTACAAAGCTGAATAAATAGAAGTTGCCTGAACTATTATTTTACTTCTAATATTTTAGGTGGAGATAGTAGTGTGACATAAATGTGGGATGGCAAAAGACTGGTGCCATGGTTAATTGAAAATATGAAGGGTTTTTAAAACGTTTGAAATAGTGGAGTTACAAAGTTTGGGCAGGAGAGTAGGAAAAAAAGGATGTGATTATTATCATCCCATATTTAATATTAACAGATTTTATGTTTATATGAAAACTCACTATAAGACATAGACTTTAAAGAATACAGGATTTTAGGGAAATTAAGATTTTAGTTAGAAATAAGCCTTATGGTTGTTGAAGTTAATTAAAAGCTTTGTAGTTAGCTAAGGAAGACTAGGCTTGAGTTAACTTTTTCCAAATAACTGATTGCTTGTCAACTTTATGTTTGCTTAGCTGTCCTTGCAACAATAGATAAGGAACCTGATAAATAGGTTTAGGGACACAGGACAATTGTAGAGACTTACTTTCTGTAAGGCACGGTATGTTTTTGGGGAGCTATCCCACATGCTGCCCAGCGCTGCAATTAACATACACTTTCTAACTGCAAACTGTTAGAAAGTTTTTGTCTGTCTCAGTTGGATATCGGTATTAGGTCGATATTCATATTTTTAATAAATCAACTAGACTGAAATGCAGCTGAAATTCCCAAAGATCCGAGCAAATCCAAAATACTTAGAGATTGCTATTCCTCATGAAGCAGTGCATGCTTTAAACAAAACCACAGGAAACACATTTTTTTCCTTTTGATAAATAAGGATTAGGACCAAAGGAAAAAAGGTTAATTGAAAAAAAATCTTCTGTAGATTGGCTGTCAGGAGAAGGTGTTTCTTACTTTCAACGTTGTTAATGGTGGCTCAGACAGAATTTTAATCATTAATTAAAAGTTAGTCTTTTGTGGCAATACCATTTCACCTGTATTTCATGTGTTTGTGATTCTAAGACTTTTTTAGCTGCTTGATAAAAGTTGGAACTCCCTGTGTGTCATATAAACAAGCTAACACTTGAAATCTGATCCGTGCTTTGTGCTTCCCAAGGGATCAGGGTGCTGGGTAAGATTTGGTGCACCTGAAGAGCTGTTCATAAAGATGGTTCCTTTATAGCATTTATACTTACACTGGCTAGTAATTAAAATGCCTGAAAATCTTTATTTTACAGGGAAAGTTGATCATCATCAGAGGTTAGAAAAGACAAATCAAAGTGTGTTTACTGTCAGCTATTTATGTTCTCATTTGTCACTCTACAGCGCATTAAAATCTGATTCTCAGGAATTAAATTTGATTACTTCACTCAGCTTTAAAATGGTAATGTGTTCTGTTTGAGCATTGGGATATTGTTGGAATTTTAGGTTTTTTAGTACTTACATACCCTTACTCTGGAGGAATTTGCTAGAAGGAAGCCATTTGAATGAAAAGTTAAAATTTTGTTTTGTAGAGGAGATTGACAGTTAAATCACCGTTCTTTTATAACGTGCTTGTCTGTGTTATTTTCCCCTGTAGCTTGCACCCCGGGAGAAGGCAGCTATGAATTACAATCAGAAGCTGAAGGAGAAGTTCCAGTTTCACCCACAGATCCGGCGCATAGCTCAGCACCGGCACTTGCCCAAGAGTATTTATTGCCAAATCAAGGAGCAGCGGATCATGAGAGAGGCGCGGCGGCGGAAGTACGTGTTCCTCTTCTGCTCTTCTGGCTTTACTTTTTCTTCCTTTTAGCAAAATGATCACTGCAGTGCTGCTGTGGCAGAGGTGTATGGGAGTGATAGAGCTCCTTTGAACATCTGAATGAGTGATCATGAACTACTGGATTGATTGTAAGGAAAATGCAGATGAGTGCCAGTGTCAGTGAGGACTGGCTGCTTCCCAGAAGTACAGGGAAGACATGGCAACAGATACCATGTTGGAAAGAGCCACAGTGCTTAGTTAGGCATGACATGATTCCCCATTGCAGTGGGGATTGGGCTGTTTTGGGATGTGTGGAAGGCTTTTGGGTTTNTTGGGTAAAAAAATGTGGTCAATAAGTGCTGAATACTTTTATTTGGGATTAGAGCTTGTTGGGGTGGTGGGTTTTTTTTTTGGTGGTGGTTGTTGTTGTTTTTTGTGGGTTTGCGGTTTTGGTGTTTTTGTCAATGCCAGATTCCAGGATTAATGTTTTATGCCACCTGGATCATTACCATATTGGAATTTCTAGGAGTAGGACATGGCATAGTTTGCTGTAGCCATTGAATTAATGGTGAAGTGGTGGGTCTTAGTCATTTTATTAGCTAAAAAAACTCAACAAACATGAGCAGCTGATCCTGGTGACATGAAAACCAAGGTGAGCTCCCAAGGAAAGGCTCATCTGAAACCTTTCTAAATTAGCCAGCTTTAAAGTTACTTTCAAAAGGGATGGTCCTTCTTCCCAAGGGAGGATGTTGCTTTTGATTATTAGAAACGAGCAATTCTTAACTTTTTTGGTTTTCTTTGTAAGATAACTCCATTAGTAGCTTGAGGAGGTAGACAGTATTTCTTAAAAGTTGTGCTGATTTCTGAGTTTGATTTTTTTGTTTTGTTTCTAGGGAACTGAATCGTCGTAAGCACAGCAAGCCAGGATCTGTGCCATTTGTGCCAGAGAGGAAGAAGCATATTGTGGCAGTAGTGAAATAATTGTTTTCACATGTACAAAATGTCACAACGAGAGAAAAATGTCACTATTGAAAGAATACACTGTACAAAATTTGATGGACTTTGGTAAGACCAGCATATGGTTCCAGAAATAGGACTTATCTTCCTGGTTTCTGCATCCGTTGACTTTTCAAGTCATCATCTGCTTTGAGCAGTTAGGAGAATTTCCCCTGTAATCTTTCTTTGCCATTTGTCTGATGTTCCTGGCCCAACACTGTGTCTTGCAGTGGAATTTGACCCTTTTGATACAAGCAGATAACTTGATGGAGAATATCTGTAATTCCAATTCTGTTCCTTGATACTGTTACTACAAAAAAAGGATGAAATATGTTAATATTTGTGAAAGCAAAAAAACCTGCTCCATACAGAGTTACAAAAATCATAGTCCTTATGCTGTCTTTTTAAAAAAAATTTACTTAAATTTAATAAAGTGACCTTAAGCAATGGACTAAATTTTGATTATTCCAACTGATTATTCCAAATGTCTGCATTGTACTTCTTACAGTACAATATATTATTTTTCTTTTATCCAAAAAGCAAGTCAACAGGATTTTCTGACATATGTAAACATATTTATAATTTTGCTCTGTCTTCTAAACTGTTGTTATGTAACTTGACCAAACTTCAGACTGTTAAGTTGCTAATATTGATAATTACTTAGTTGAATATTTTTTCCTCTTTAAAACTTGTAAAATCTGGATAAAAAATGACATAAATTTTATAAACCACAGAAACTCCTTTGGATAAGATTTATTATAAGCTTTCTATTTGAGAAGAAGAAAAATAAAAATACAGTAGAAGAAAAATAAAAATGGAAGTTTCACACTTCACAAAGTATCTGTAGCCCAAAGTTCCTTTACAGTTTGCCTGGGAAACACCTTGCTTCTCTTCTAGTGGGATAAACAGCCTTTTACTGAAGCTACCAAGGTGATCAGAAAACTATGCTGGGATTAAACTAGGCTGTCTAGACTGAAGAGAGATACAAAATATGTAATAACTGTAATGTTGCTTAGCATCATCTGTACAAAAAGATCTTAACACTACAGTGTGTAATCACATTCCCCTTGCCCTGAGCTTATGCACAAAAAAACCCACTATGAACTCAATTAAAGTAAACTTAATACTTTATTTTGTTTAATCTGGAAATTGAGCACTTGGAGCACTTGCCTTCATATAGTGTTGTGTTTAATGTATCTGCTGACACTAATCCATATGCATTTCTGGTTCTTACTCTTTAACTTCTCTCTTGCAGTACTGTTTGGGCAAAATTATGGCTCTTTGGTGATAAGAGGCCATAATGTATCTTTGACTCTCTAGCTCACTTACCTTTATGGGGTGATGCAGGAAGAGAAGCAGATCTGAAGAGCTATAAGTAGGATGATGAGAAGTGGAACAGATCAGGAAATAGGCTGATGCTGGCTGTGTGCCTGTTGTACTAATACAGTGCACTCTGTGCCAAATACAGTTTATTTTCTTCCTGAAATACTGAAAAAAATTGAGGGAGAATATGCAGTCCAAAATACGGCTTGTGACACAGCTGTAGTCAAGTCTTGCATGATTTGCAAAACCAGACTAATCTCCTGAGATGTGATTAAAAATTTTCAGCCTTGTCAGTTTTGCGTGAGTTGAAGTTGTTGATTATTGATTTGTTGAGTCATGGTAACCTCTAGTGTGAGCAAGCCCTGCTGCTTGGAATTTATTAGCTTTGGTGCAGAACTCTGTATGCAGAGAGAGCTTTCAATTCTGAAGTTGGTTAGGTTATGGTGTGGTCTTGGTGTGGAGCAATTGGTGTGAACCATGTCCAAAGAATCCCCTCCTGTTCTAAGACCTTTGTGAGCTGTTGCGTTCAGAGAGGACCTGAGTGATGCATAGGATCAAGGTTGGCTAAAAATTGCTGGAAAGATTGTAACAATGCTGAAAAAAGGATTTTCAATGTTAGGAGAGTACTCAGAGTCTGTGCATTCTGTTATGAATTCCTTTTTCAGAATCTTTGGATATAGTTTTATATAGAGATCGGCATCAAGTGGGGCACCCTCTCAACATTCCAGGATAAAGTCTGTTTTCCAAAGTCAGGTCTTGCTGTGACTTCTAGAAACATGCTAGTTGTAAAATCAGTGTAGGTCTGAGCTGGGCCTTTCTGGGTGGAAATCAGTCATTTGGAATTTCGCAGGTGGTGGTTGGCATCTGTCAGTTCAGAGGATCCCTGGCCATGGATTTGTATGTGGTTGGGCTGGCTGTTGTTGATTTATCTGTTTTGGAAACCCTTACAGTTTGTCTCTGACGCTTTTTGTGGTCATCCACCTAAAGTACACAATGCCAAAATACTCAAATACATTTATTTAAATGTAGTAGTTGCCGAGTGGTAGCTGTGCTTGTAAGAAGTGCTCATGTAAGACTGTTACAGACCATTGCTGAAATGGTTTAGAAATTAAAATAAAGGAGCTGGAGCCCTTAATCATTTTTATTTGGCAGGGATTTTTATTATTTTTCCCCTCAGTGATTTGAGAGGTGTAATCAGACCTCATCTTAATCGCCTTAATGGAGTTACTTAGATTTATCAAAATGATTATATGTAAAAAGACTATGGCTACATGCATCTGCATGTATGTGTAGCCAAGTGTATGCAGAATAAAATCTTCAGTATCACATAAAATACTGAAAGTCAAAGGAAACTGGTAATGTTTTGCTTCAAAACTTTGGTGTTGTTGATTAAAGAAAAAAAGGAAAATGATAGATTATTTTCTAAACCAATTACCTACATACCTGCTGCTAAAAAAACCCCAAACTTCTGTATATGTTCCTTCTTTAGGAATATACTTAAGGAATAGTTTGAAAGAAAATTTCTTTATTGCATAAATACTTGAAACAGTATTTATAGCCTTGGTGAATTTAGCTGTTTCATGATAGAGCAGCTGTGGAGTCATCAATGTTTTATTTCTATTTTATCATAGCTAGACTATATATGGAACAGATATTTGAATAAAGTAATTTCTTTTACTCTCTGTATGTTACAGATACCTAAAACAAACTAAATGACCATTCAGGCATGTGGAAATATATAAACCTTTTAGACGAAAATTTCAACAGGAGGGGTTTTTGCCACTTTCTTCATGTTGCTCATGGTAGCAGAATCCCCTGGCTTTTGGGATGAGGGCTTTTTTTTTTTTTTTTTCTTTTTTTTTTTTTTTTTTTTTTTTTTATTTTTTTGTCTTTTTTTTTTTTGAAACCANCTAAAGGACCCCAGGCTGTTGTGATTCCTGTATCATCAAGTTTGTAACAATATAAAACAATATCTGTGTGCACACCTACACACAATGCAAACAATAAACACTGCCAGCCATGAATCCACAGGGGCAGAGTGCAGTGCTTGTGTTGGCACCTGTGTAAACAGACTGTGCTGGGTATTGCTGCTCCACCCTCTTCCTTCTCCAGCTGGCCAGGCTGAGCCTCGCCTGTAGGTGTGCACACAGCTGCAGTGGGGCTCTGGCAGCTGCTCTGTGAGACACTCCAGGCAGTGATTGGCATCCAGCCCATGTTTCCCCTTTGAAGGCCCCTGGATCTTCAAGTGCCTCTCAGATGTGTGGTCCTGCTCCAGTGGATCATCCTCCTGTTGTCCTGCTTGTGGGCTAATCCCACTTTAAGTTTGCTAGCCTTGGCAGGTACATGCTCACAAGACTAGCTAGAAATAGGCTGCAATAGTAATATGGGATGGACTGCAGCAGTGCAGTGTAATTGGTAAGCTGTCTACATGGGACTGGTCCCATTCATCTTCTTTGTCCCTGTTTTTTTATGCCTTTATCCTCGTGCTTGGTTTTTCTATGCCTCTTTCTCTCCAGTTTTACCTTAGTCACTCCTTTTACACCACCTTTGGTAACCACCTTAAACATCTTGGAGGAAGTTTGGCACACTGCTGCAATCCACTAAAAAATTAATACTCTAATAAATTTTACACAATCCTTAAGTTCTTATTCCTCTGAAGTCTTACGGACTAGGTAATTCCTCAGTCTGTGGAGTTTTCTAGGGAGTTTCCTACACTTGTTTAGTGGGTTTTGCACTAGGAGCAGTCATCTGTATCATTCCCCTTCCGCGTTTTCTGGATTGGTGAGTCTGTGCACTTGGTTTTTGCTAATTGTCTGATCCTTGCTGTAGCTTTGTGTTTAATTGGTAACCTTTAGTCAGGTAACATGCTCTGTTGTATGGAAGTATCTCTGCAGTACTTTCCCAGTGACTGGGAATGTGGTGGAGGCACTAGAATTCATCTTGCTTAACCTTAGGTGTCTACAGGCCCAGTGAACAGCTTTGCATATCTGATCTGTACTTGGTGGAGGTAAATGATTATTTCAGGAGATGCTTATCCCATGCTTCAGACATTTATATATTAGTTAAAACTTTATTTGTATACTTAACACTGTGATATGCAATATGACTAGTTAACTTATGAGTATATGTCTAGGTTTGGACAGTGTTGCACACATGCAGTTAGGTTTAAGATGAGCAAAACCAGTGACAAGCGGACACCTTGTGCACCTTTGGCAATTCTGTACCAAAAAGTCTAAAAATGTTTGAAGAGAGATGAATGAAGTTTTGTAACTGAAGACAAAGAAATTTCTGTGGATAATGGTTTGTGGGAAACAAGCTCAGCGTTAAACTAGAGAAAGATGGAAAGGTGTTTGAAGAAGAGGAACTTTAATTGGAAAGAAAAGACTGTGATGTGCTCACCCAAAACTTCTGGGGCTTTAGGAGGTATGTGAAGAATTCTAGGACAAAATGAAAGATCACAGATCAAATACCACCAAATAAAAACTGCTGAAAGTGTCATGCTTAATAGATTAAATGAAAAAAATACACACTTCCTCTTAGTTGAAGATTGTGTACTTTATACACAGTTTGAAACAACTTTAGGGACTTAGTTTCAAACGTAGTGAGTAATTACTGTTACACTAACTTAAGGCAAAGCTGCTGTTTTTCAGTGCCTTCCAAGTTTGATCTGTGATCTCTGAAGGTTTTAGAATACATAGTGGAATGTCTTGAGTTTTTAAGTTTTTCTTGTATTAATGGATGTTAGTATACTTAATGATTTCATTTTGTCCAGGGCTGGAGCAGTTTCAGCAGATACAATGTGTGCTCAATGGGTAGATGGAAATGATCAGGAGCTTATAGCATGTTGCATCGT
Source organism: Rhadina sibilatrix (assembly GCA_013400275.1). Classification (NCBI taxonomy): domain Eukaryota; kingdom Metazoa; phylum Chordata; class Aves; order Passeriformes; family Phylloscopidae; genus Rhadina; species Rhadina sibilatrix. Next base: position 1,895,484 of record VWYO01018520.1, read on the forward strand.
GTTTTCTACTTTTATGGCTTGTGTGGGCAAAGCCAAAGATCTTTCAGCAGACAAAAGAGCATTGGTGATTATTAAGAAGATAAATGGATAGAGATGGTATTTTGACTGTCATTGTAAAAATGTGATTAAAAACCATAATATGGTAGAAACCCACAGATTTAATATAGATTCACTAGACATACTGTGTTCATGTATTTATTACAATACTGACATCCAAGCCTCTAACTTGTATTCAGTCAGAGTGGAATTATTTGAAGATGGGGCTTTTTTTTTCTAACAGCCTTATTGTACAAGATGACAATCTTTTTCAGCAACCTGAAAAATGCCAATTATTTACAAAACAGTATGTCAAAACTGTAGTGGCATAAGGTAAAAGTGGGCTGTAGGATGTAGCAAGGGATAGGGCATCTGGTATACCTGCTAAGAGAGGCCATTGCATCAAACAAATGCCTGAAACAAGTCCACTAGTTCATGACAGAGCCAAGCTTTATCAACAACTGCAGAGTCTGGGCACTCCTGCTTTTGCTATCTGGGGCAAACATCCCTGGGTAGCTAAGCAGCAACATTCATCATTACTCATTTCCCTTTCACTCTGTCCTGTGAGAACAGCTGTTTGCTGTTTTTCTGCACTTTGAGATCTGGGGAGAGATCAAACAGTACCTGAGGATGAAATCACTTCTTCCTATTTGTAAAACTGTTTTGATCTGAGTATTCCAGATTTTCCAGCATTATGCTTTTTTTTCTCTTCTGATTTTGTTCTCTTCACATCCCTGCTTCCCAAAATAGCACCTCAGAAATTCTTGCTTTCTCTGTGGTCATCATTGACTTGGCTGTATGACTTAGGTTTTGCTCATCAGAAAACATAAATACTTCTTGCGATTATTTCTACTGTATAATGTCTGGGGCAATATTACCCCAAATCCCTCCAAAAATGAGGATGGTTTTGCTTTTAAAGACCTATGGTTGCTTTAATCATTTGCAGATGTCTATGAACCTACACTGTACTGTGCACAATATTTGGAATGCATTAAGGTAAAGGAAACCTAGACTCAGGAATTTGTGGAGGATGAGAAGCCAGGAGAGCCAAGGGGGAAAGATTATTACCAGAATATAATTGCAGACTGTCCAAAGGGATACAGTTTGGCATGGCAGGAGATGGGGAGCTATAAGGCACAGATCAAAAAGAAAGGAGCATGTCAGCAGTTTTCTTGCTCAGTTTGAGTGAAGACAAAAGGGAAAATTCAATCCCTCTTATGCTATAAGAATGTAAGGTGAAATATCTAAAATGCCTTTTTTTTTTTTTTCCCTCAAAAATGGGATAATCCAGCATTTAAGTTTGAAGGCAAAAAAATTCATTGGCTCAGCTGGGTATCTAAAGGTATCATATTTATAGACCAGCTATTTCAGGCATAGAGCCTGTGTTCTTTTGCATCACTTAAGGCAAAATATAACCTTGGCAAACAAAACCACTGGCAATATTTGCAGTTGCATCATTCTCAAGTGAGTATTTAACATCAGAAAACGTTAGGACATTCATGATAAGCTGCTGTTTTTACATAATCCTATCAGTTATGGCTGTCCAGTAGCTGTGGTACAATATCTTGAACAGAAAATGTTCACTATCACAAGTTAAAGCAGCATGGGGTGGGTAACTGGATTATGATACTGATGTCAAACTGTGGAATAAACTTAATTCAGTAATTGGGTGTCTAAATGTGATTTGAAAATAAGGTTTAGTCAGAAGAGGGTTTTCCCCCCCAGGAATAAAGGAATAAAACCAGAAATCTGGCTCAGTGACAATTCTTTAAATTATGAACAGTGTGTAGTAATTTGCTTCAAAAGACAAATACCTTTATGTGTTTTGTACCTTATTCTGTGGAGAGTCTTTTGTGTGAACAGCCCTGGACCAAGATTTTGACAGAGCTCTGTATGTTGAAAAAATGTCATAGTGAATTTTGGACAGAGCCAAAATTCAAATGGATGGTCACACTAAAGGATGCTGTAAGAGTAGCAGACACAAAAATGTGGCAGAACAGATCAGAACTAAATTCTTTAAAAATCTATTAAAATCAGTTCTGTTAAAATGTTTAGTAACCAAAGATTCTATTCATAAGATAGGAAAAGCTAAAATAGTATGCAGTAGATTGCTAAGCTAACCAAATAAATATTTCAGTGAGACATACCTGAAGGAAGAAACTGCGAATCTGTCAGGTTCTTATTTTACCTCTCTTAATTCAACCTCTTTTCATATCACCAGAAGCATAAGACTTCTGCTGCCTCAAAGAAGTACTATCAGAAGCCAACACCATCACAATTTCCCAAATTTTCTTGCAAAACTGCTGTTTAGTGAATACTCTGCTGAAAATGTCTCTGGTTTTCTTGTCTTTGGGGATGCCAAAGGTCAGGTGCTTGGGCCACAATGCCCAGTTGAAGATCAGGGCCTGCTTTATTCTGTGCAACTGTTTCTGAGTAGTCAAGGGGAAGACCAGTGCTGACAGCAGTTTTCCAGCAGTTCCTTCCTGACCTGCAGATATATGTTTAATGCATAGCTACAAAAGACTCTTGGCTTGTCATGGAGGGCGTTAGATTTCCCTGCTGGAGCCCAGCCATGGCAAAGCAAAGCTCTTCACTTGAGTCATTTGCTTACAGTTGAAATCATGCACAAGTTGTTTTAGTGAGGTAATAATACTTAAAACTTCCTTCTTATGGAGCAATACAGTTCTCTGAGGTCGCACTGGTTTTTACCACCTTTGTTTATTGACTTTCTGACTTCAGGACATTTTATATAGTCCTGACAGTTCTTAAGCAGCATGTTTTTTATCAATGTCTCCAGGAAGCAGATACCATCAGCAATGTCCAGACCTACATGTGCGTGACCTGACCACAGAATTTCACTGTCTTGAAGATGTGTTGCCTCCAAAATACAGTAAATTCAGTATTAACGTCAAGCCAGTTGGTTAGAGATTTTGGTTCATCTGGTGTCTTAATGAAAACCATAACATTTTCCAGGTATTGTACAGATCCACTAAAAATTTTCAGAGATCCTCTTGAAAGCTTTCTGAAAGTCAATACCAAAGACCACGGTCTAGGTATGTTTGGTATGTGCCATGTGTCCCACTGTGCATTGGTTGTTCAGTGACAGTGCACAGCCTGAAAATATGGTCAGCACAAGATCAGCTGCCAGAAGTAATCTGCTGTTCTTAAGGTACCTGAAGATGCAGTGATATTGCAAATCCAATTCAGTGTAAGTATGTAGAATAATTTTCTGGAGAGGACTGTGATGCTATGTCGCAGTCACTAAAATTGCCTTTCAGGTAGTTTTGTAGGTTTTTATTCTACATTCTTCTAAAGTGGATTCATTCTCTTGTGCTCAGTTCAAGATTTAGGGCATCATTTTGTGATCCTTTTTGCTGCCTTTGAGCAGATCTGATCTGTTTTACCCTACACTGTGTCATGCCTTCCAGTTCTTCACTTTTATGCTATTTGCATGTTAATGCAAGATTTTTTTCTCACAGTTATTGTCTGTTTAAATTAGCCAAACAGATTATTTTTTGACTGATAGGACAATTCCAGTATGAAGTGGAAGTCTCTAATTTGGGGTAAAGTTTCTTTTATGGTAATGGTATTTCCTCCTGTGTTTTTTATTAGTTAATTCTAGCTATTATTAAAATCAGGAGCCCTGTTTTTGCTGCTTGCCAATGAGATTGTCTTTTCTTCATAAACATTTATTCTCTTTTTTCATTTTAATGGAATTTCATCCTGATCATTTGGGAAGTTCTGCTTAGCTGGTCCCTTTCTGACACTGTCACTCCACAGCATTGCAGTGACCCAGCCCTCCTATTTTTATTGAAAAATACCAGAAAAGTCTTAGTTCTATTAACATGTTTTGCTGAAGATACTCAAATTTTGTTTCTGTGAAACCCAAAAACTATGCCTTTCAGTGAAAAAATTGCTTTTTAAAAAACTGATGTTTAAACACTATACATTTGAGTGGCTATTTTTTTTTATTCACTTCGTTTTGCAAGTATTTGTTTTAAATTTATTTTCTGCAATGACAGCATATATGTCACACTCACTGTTGGCACCTAAAACTTACATTCAGAGGAGCAAATAAAAATTACTAGAGGTTAAAACCATGTTGTGCTCATATTTTATTATGAACAGTCTGATGTGATTTTGTGGGCAGAAGAACATGTTCTTGCCATCAAGAGATAATTTAGCTACCAAAGTTGGATAATGTCGTTATTGGTGCTGCTATGTGAACAGATTCCAGATCCCCAAGTCATGTTCAGTCCATAATTAGTTCTCCCTCCTTTCCCATTTATGCCCAGCCATGTCAGTGAGGGTGTTCTACTGTTAATAAGGTTCTGTAAGATGTTTTAGAAAGTGGTTTTGTATCATGGTAGCATTTGGAGGGTTTTCATCCTCACTTACTTGAACTGTGTACCTGTTGCTTTGCTGCTAATTGATTCCTCATCAGTCTCACAGGACTCTTTATGTGTTGTCACTCACAATCAGTGCAACTTCTCTGTTTTCCTGCAGCAGGGGAACCTCAGTAGTTCATGATTTTATTATTGTTCTTCAATTTGATACAATCTGTCCCTGACCATCTGTGCCCACTCATGCTGAGAATATCAATACTGTAATTTTCCATCTCCCTCATAACTTGAGCTGATTTTTCCGGCTTGCAGCATTGTATGTACATGCCAGGATCTTGTAAATAACATGAAGCAGCAGATACCTCAAGGTTTGAGCTCCTTGCTGAGATGGGATTGAATCTTGTTGCACAGATTCATCTGGGGCTATCCTCTAATCCAAGGAATGGATGGATATTGTCATGGAGACAAAGTGAAGGCTTAGCCAGTAATATTTCTAAAGAGGAAAGTGGTCAGCCTCGCATCCAGCTCCCACGCTTGAAGAATCAAGAGAGAAATTTCTGTCTGGCCTCTATCTTTGATTTACCCAGCCTTGGTAGACCTGTCGGGAGTTTACATAATCCTGCTGACATAAGTTTGGATCAGTGTCTCCTAAGCAACCCAACACAGCAAGGTGCCAGGTTTGGAAATGGGGAAAAAATGTGGGTTTGCCTCTGTGTGGGGTACGTGTGCATGTGTGCGCGCGCGTGGACTTTGTATAATTCTGGCAATTTGTATTCTACTGTACTTGGAATTAAGCAGGTTAATTTAGCTTTCCCTCTATTTGTTCATATCTGGTGCTTAGAGGATTTGGAAAATCCTATTCTCAGCCATCAGCTAATTTCACAGAACCTACTACAACTGTTATATGTTGTCTGGTGGACTATTTTATGGCTGTTTTTTGATTTTTTTTCTTCAGATAATGTCTTGAAGTAAAATACTTCTACGTGGCATGTGATTAGAAATCTGATAAATCCTTTCAGTATTTAATTCTTCAGGTCATGCAGACTTCTACATTTGTGTGTGTGAGAATATGAGGGAAAATAAAAACACATAATGGACTATAACAAGAGGTTTCAGTGATGTTATAAAGCACAGGAGCGAAGTTCAGATAGTTTATAGTCCACTTAACAGAAACTCTCAATAGAATAATACCTCTATAGATCAAAATTTGTCCATTGCTTATTTTAAATATGTGATTCTGACTAATGAATCCAAGCCCTGTGAAAATCTCTGTACCTTGAGTCATGCAAATGTTACCTGCTATCACCCCACATCTTACTTTCTTGAGTGATTAGCTCTGTTGCACCTTATACTGTTGGAATATATTTTTTACTACATGTAACATTACCATTTTGGGGAAAAAATATTGTGCTAATTTTTCTTCTTTTTCAAAGATAATGTAGAATTTGTTGTGTCAAAATTGGAGCAGTACAAGAGGCAATCAAATGTAGAACCAAATAGGAAAAAAAAGTATGCACAAAGAGAATTTGTGCTACTTTCTTCATGTTACCTTTTTCCTGCTTCAAAGGTCTGATCACAACAAAATGTCATTTTGAAGGACATGTGGACATCATCCACTAGGGAGACAATATGCTTCTCTCTATGAAAGGGTTTAGCCAGCTAGTGAACAGGTTTACCTTTTTCCTCTTTTTAAGATATTCTGTGAGAAAATAAACCAAATCTGAGACATCTTTGCTTGTCCTTATCATCCTATGAACTGACAGAAAGAAACATGACATAAAGCAATGGAATTGAATGCTTGGTGGATAGGAAATCACCGTGTAGGGCAATAGCAGATAACTCTATGAAAGCCGAAGATGTTACATCGGGTGGAAAAAAGCAACTTTCTGACCAGAAATGTGAAGTAGTTGTTCCTTGTGAGAAAAGCAAACAGCCATGTGTCCAACATGTCCTCTTTGCTCTCAGGATGTGAGTCAGCAGTGTTGGAGTTGTTTGCAGTCATCTGCTACTGCAGTTTAGGTGCTAGGCTAAAAGGCTTTACTGAAGTCCAGGCAGACAACATCCACAGCCTCTCCCTCATCCATGAAACAGGTCAAGCAGGACCTGCCTTTCATAAAACAACCTTGCTGGGCCTGATTCCTGGTTGTGCCCCTCAAGAGTATCTGCTCCGTGACTTTCTCTGGCACTGAGGTCACACTGACAGGGCTGCAGTCCCTTGAAATCTTGTTCCAGCCTTTTTTGTAGATATATGTGAATTTCCAGTCAACCGGGACCTCTCCAGTTACCCAGGACTACTGGTAATGACTGAAAGCAGCATGGCAAGCTATTCTGCCACCTCCCTCAGTACCATCTAGCCCCATGGACTTGTGGATGTCTAAATCACATAGCAGGTTGCTGGCTATTTCCTCCTGGATTATGAGAGTTTCCATCCTCCCCCCATCTCTGTCTTCCAGCTCAGAGGAATGAGAAACAGAAAACAATTAGTCTTGGTATCAAAGACTGAAGCAAAGGGGGCGTAAGTATGTCAGCCTTTTCCTCATCCTATGTCACTGTTTCCCTCTGTATCCAGAATTGTCAAATGTTGATTTGTCCTAGACACCTCTTAGAGTGCAGTGATTTGTACATAAGAAGCAATGCTTTATTTTAGTGTATAACTCAGTTTTCTATATTTTTATGGCTGAGTTTTGAATGTGTTACAGTCCCTTTTTATAGGTTTTGAACTCTTGACAGCCATGAATACTTTTGAAAACTACTGTGAATGATGGATGAATACCTGTGAAATCCACAGTATCACCATCAAAATGCCATCATCTGTTATTGATGTTTTTTGGCTTGGTATCTTTTGAAATAGCTGGCACAGGAGAGGCTGCGCACACAGAATGTCATCAGACCAGGTCATATTCAAGACAGAAATAAAGGAAAGAATGTACCCAAATAACTAGAGAAATTTATTTGGATATTTCATGTTAACACATACAGTGGGAAGTAAAAAAGATTATTAATCTGCCCACTGTTATGGAGAGTGCAGCAATAATGAGACAAGCAATGTAAGGACAAGGCTGCTTTACTGAAGCAACTATAAACATGTGCCCCTCAGTGCAGCTGGATACTTTCTTGCTTTTGCACATGCACCAGGTTTATTGCCCTCCCCTAAATTAAGGTGTAGAACAAATTCTGTCCACTGTGTGGTCAATGCTAGAGAGTGTCAATATCTGCTAAGTGGGAGATGCATGTACATTTGCTGTGAAAATATTTCTTGTGGAAAAGTAGAGATGAGGCTGGGAAGCCTTTTTGCACAAGTGTATCCTCTGACTTTGTAATACATCAATTCTGTAGCACTAAACTGACCTGTAGGATGGTGGTTAATGACATTTAGACTAAGCAGCTGTGCTGAGTGTTTCAATTTTTGTCGCTGTTAGGGTGGCTCCTGGTCCTGTTTTTTTCTTTTCCAAGTCATAAAACTCCTGTTTTTGAAAGTGTCATCCACTAATTTTATAGTGGATGTAGTCCTTTTTGTAAGAGACAAGGCAGACTTTAACAGCTGATAGGCTAAAATATTACCTCTCTAAAAGATTCTCTGCACACTGGCAGTTCTTTTGCATTCAAAGAAGGAAATTCCCTACACCTTTTTATTGATATACTTCTTTGAAATGCAAGAGGGAATGTCAAAAATGAGCTCATATTTTATTATTCCTTCCACCCTTTCCTTTGTAAGACTATTCTTTATAGAGAATTAATTTTTCCTGTCCACCATAAAAAGATTGTGTTCAAGCACTGCTGGTCACACTCCACTATCATCAGGAAAAGCTGGAAGTAAAATTATAAACTTGTCATCCATTTATATTTTAAATACTTTTGTCTCACAGCAATCCTAACATACACTTTTCACATGATTTTTTTTTAAGATGCTGTAGCATAAGGAAGGTAATAATTGTAATCAAAGGTTATATATTTTCTGAGACTAATGTTGCTAGTAAAAATAGCCAGATTTTTGTGCATGTGAATCCCTTCTCAGAATGTTTTGATTTTCTACTTATTAGAAAATCATTATGAATGTAATTATACTAATGTAGCTAGTGAATGAATCTTGTTTTAATCATACTTTTAAGTATGGCAGAATCCTGGTCTGGAGAGCAGAACGCAAAGCAGCCATCATCATGTTACTACGCATTTGCTGACTCTCATTTGGCCTAATGCAATTTTCCCCTTAGCCTAGTAAAATGCCAAAGTTGATTAATGTTGATTAAGACTGTTCATAAACTTTTCATGCTGCACAGTTTGATTTTATCTGAGGCATGTCAGCTAGGATCTCATGGGGAGCCTTTTCTGGGAAACAGTGCTAGAGAGTGTCAAATAAGTGCTAATGATCTCAATATACAAGAAAGAAATTGTTTTCCAATTAGACTTAAGCTTTTGCCATTCTAGTGCCTTCTGTCTCTGGAGTATAAAATGAACTTTCACAAGATGCTGGCTCCTTTCTTCATGTACTAGAGCTAAAATTGTAATGTATGCTGGCTTGAATTAAAAAAAAAAAAAAAAGTAAATTGCCTGTACCATTATGCTTTTAGGAATTGTTTAACAGTGCTGCCACTTCTGGCTTTACATATTATTTGAATTAATTGAACTTCCTTATATTTTTCTGGTCATTTGACAGATGTGAAACCTAGAAAGGTAGATTTCTAGATAGAAAATACAAGATATTAAACTTTAATTATCATCCCTTTCAGGCATGTTTTCATTATCAAAGCTACTCTAGTCCGGGTCTGTGAGAATTAACTGCAGTTGAAAATCCAAACAGCTAAAGTCCCGCTACCTTTGGATTTTGAGGAGAGCAAAGAGTGAAACCAATATTTTCTATCTCTCACCAAAGGAGAGGTCAGAACTTAAACTGGATGCAGTGAAAAAGGGACCTCAGTAATGGGCTGGTTTTGCATGAATGGATATTACCTTGAGAACTTTCCACTCAAATGCTACTTTGGGAAAACTCTAAAAAGTTCTACTCCAGCAATGACGCTCTTATCTCCCAAATTGTGCCTCATTTTTCTTCAAAGATAATTTAAAACCATCTTGTAATAATGTCCATGAAAAAATAGTTATCTTCCACTTCTCTAGTGTTGCTACCTTTAGCTTACTGCTGTCTTCTCATTTCAATTGCATGTGTCTGAGTTACCCATGTATTGTTTTTTGTCTGTGGCTCTCTGCGTTTTCTGTGGCAATAGGCTGTTGCCTGTGCTATTTTTTCTGTTGATTTCTGGGGCACTAGACTCTTCATACATGACTAGGCTTTTTAAGCATGACTGTAATAATTATATTATTAAAAATATTATTCAGGATATTATTAATACTTTTAATAATAAATTGAGAGGATGTAGTGGAGTCCATTAAAAAGGGAAAAAAAGAAAAGAAAAAAGAAAAAAAAAAGAAAGAAAAAAAGGGCATACAGTCTTGTACAAAATCAGGAAATTTGGGACTTTCAAGATGCCACTACAATAGGAATGAATATATTCCTGAGATCTGGAACAGGATATTCTGTACCAACTCTGGAGGACAATCTTATGACTGGATTAAAAAAAAAAAAAATCACATGGGACTTAAGAATACTGGTGTTTCTTCTAAAGCAGCTTGAGTTTCAGAAATGCAGGAGGGGTCAGAGAAGAGGGATTAGAAGGCAGCAAAGAGAGAAGACAATGCTGCATCCATTACTTACAGGAACATGTGATAATGTTCTAAACACCAGCTGTGCTAATGTGAGCCTGTGCTTTATGTGTTGAATAATGTCTGTATACTCATTATTTTGAAACTCGGAACAATAAAAAAGAAACCAGAGTGCTCAAGCTGGGGACAATTTTTAATACCAATAAAGGTATTAAATACCAATGAATGGTCTGTAAGTGACCAAAAGAAATAGACTTTAATGGTTTTGGTAGGATTCTTGATTCTACAATTCTTTCAGTGGGACAATTGAAACACTGTTGATTTATTACTCTCAACACTTAGATTATAAGAATTACCTTGCTGCCCAGTTACTTAGAAACATTGCTGGTAGAGGTCAAGAATCAAATAGAAATGCATAATCAAAGAACTGTCACTACATGGGAACTTTCAGGTTCTTTCAAAACTTCCTCCTTTGACTTTCAGTCAACTAACTGAACAATGACAATTGAACTGTCAAATTCAGATTGAAAATACTGTGTTTAAGATCTTGTAAAAATTTTAGCCTGCAGGTTTAATTCAGCATGTTTTATGTTACAGATATGATAGAATATTTCAAACTGAGCATGGAAACAGAACTGCAGAAATGAGACACAATAATGTTTAGAGCATTGATCATATTTATAAACTTATGTACTCTGTGTCTAACTGCTCTGGACAAAACATCCAAGCTGTAGAAATCATGTTTATCAAGTATCCCATTCATAGAATCATAGAATTCAAAGCAACATGTTCCAGTTTTACTACCCCATGATAAAAAAAAAAAAAAAAGAAAACAAAAACTTCCTTCTATATATCTACTGTAGTTTGCAACAGTATTAATATAAGTAATATATAAAATATGTACTAAAACATATTTCCCCATCTAATTTATAGACCCTCTTTAGGTACTTAAAAGCCACATTAAGGTTCCCAGAGCCTTCTCCAGGCAGAACAACTCCAACTCTCCAACCTCAAACCAGAAAACTATCTAATTGATCTGAGGCTCTCTTCAGTTTTCAGCTGGCTGTGCTTACAGAAAACTTAGGTGCCAGGGTCGCTACCATGTCGCATTTCAAAATACAGCCTGGATCCCAGCTCCTTGGTCCACTGAGAGAAGGCAAATCAATCTCTTCCCACCAAAGCTGATTTAGGGATAAGGTTGAACATCCTCCATAACCCAGGCAGCTCCCATGATGCCCATGGAGAGCCCCCAGTCCTCTAATCCAAAAGGTTTTTGTTTATGGTTCTCCTTGAACAGGAAAAGGGTATGGAAGTGGCTAAAGATTAAGTTACAGACTTCAGCACACCTTAAGAAGTTCACCCTTCTGACTCAGTGAAGATACTGATCATATGCATAGAGTGGAGGAAAAAATATGTTCTCTAGATAAAGCACCAATATCTTTCCAAGTACTGCAGACAGATCCTTAACACCAATGAAATTGGGAGGAACTACTTCACTGAATATAGTTGGTTATGGTCAGTACTGTCTATACTATGGATGACCCTCTTTTAAATGGAATGAGAACAGCAAAAAACCAAAAAAATCTAACTTATAAATATCTAGCATTGTTCAAATCACTTGTGGGGAAGTATCCAACTAATATAAATTTGCTTGGAGTGTTAAAAAAATGCAGAGAGAGTAGCAAAATCCTCCTGAAAGCAATCAAATGACAATTTGGTGACATTATATAATATGCTTCCTCAATTTAGACAGGAGAAAGCTGGGAAAGATCCAAGACTGCACCAGAAAACCAGCCCATGATGGTTGGATAGCACTTAGTACAGGACCTGGAAAACACAATTTGTTGCAGTGTAGTTTTTCCTTCCTCTATGGGAACTTGAGGAGTCCCTTGCAGATTGCTTCCATGAAGTGTCCTGCAGGATACATTTCTTGCTGGTTATACATCTGATTTGATCCACTGAGAGACTGAGTACTGGTCATTTTCAGCCAAGAATATGTTTTCAATTTCCTCCATTCACTGATCCATAAGAGAATACTTGAAAGTTCCCTTCATGTCAGCTACCTAAAAATGTTTTCTGAGTTTCAAATTGGGATGGAAACAACAAATAATTAGTTACATTGAATTTTTTTCCCTTATACAAAACATTATAAAGCAGATGTTAGCATTTTCTTTTCAGAGAAGATTTATACTTGATGTGCTTAAACAATGAGTCTACCAACTCATTTACTCTTGTAGCTGCTATGAGGAAGGAAATGGGATTAAGTATAATGAGACCCTTAGTGAAAGACATTTTGTGGTGATATATAAAACTAGGTTACAATAACACTGTTTCCTTGGGAACCCCTCATGTCTAGCAGAACTGAAAAGGAACAGATAAAAAAAGGGTATCAGAAAAATTATATTAATAACTCTGCTGGTGTCAGTACATTTAGATGACTTACAGAAGCCACCGAAAGTATCACATGCCTTTGATACACAATTAGAGTGAATTTTCATTTAGAGATTTTGCAGTGAAGAACAATTTCAGCAGAATATTGTAAACCAGGAATGGGAATTTGGTTTTTTGGAGGGTGCTAGTGAGTTCAGAATGAGAACAGAAAAGAACAGGAAGGGCAGATACCTGGAGACACATGAACAGGAAGGTCAGAATTAAAAATATATGCTCCTTAAAAATATTTATTGTAAATAATCATACTACATGATAGTGTGGTCATTTGTTGGTTGATTATAGACTACTGTTGAACCTATTACACTGGAGTGGGTAGAGAAGTCTGTGCTGTGAGTATGTTTTCATCAATATGTCACCTGGGTAATGTAAATAACAGTAACTACATGAGACAATTCTGTGCAGGCTGACAGGAACATGAACAAATAATACTTGTTTTTAATTGCAGAAAAATATGAACAATGATAGGTAGAACTGATTTTGAGAAAGGAAGGTAGAAGCTTAGAAAGGTCAAATTGAACCATTTTTTCATTGTCATCAAGACAGGATGTCTTCTTCCCTGAATCTGCTCTGTCTTTTCAAAACAAATAGCTAGATAACATGGGGATTACAGTTCCTGTCCCTGTATTTGTTTGTTTATAGTTACTCAGGTAATGGTAGCAGATTTAGTGGAAACAGGGCACATACCAAGGAGAAAAGAAAGCTCTTGAAATTCTACAGTAATGCTGAGAGCAAGTATTTGTAATTTGTGGATGAAAAATCACAGGTGCATTGAAATGAAGCAGGCACTGTAAATCTAGAGAGTTCAAGGTAAAAATCCATTGGAAAGAATCTCAGCTGAATGAGGCAATGCACAGAAAACTGTCTTGCAACCAAAACTACAGCCTGAATACTGCTTGTGTTTATGGTTGGGGCATAGCATGAAATATTCTTGAGCCAACTGTGTAACCTGACAGGAGGAGTGACTACTTTCAATTGGTCTGGTTCTTTGTAATCATTCTTAGAATTGATGGAGTGATTTAGCTTGTTCTTCACTTCACTGGGATAAAATGTATTTTCCAAAGGCTTCTGTACATTTAATTCTTCCATTCAACATTCATAGATTGATAAAGAATGTACTATCTTTGGTAATCCGATGACACATGGTTCTACATTTCCTCTTCTTTTTGACTTCGATGCCAGATTTATCTAGTGCCTGGAAGAAACAAGGAATTCGGTGAGAGCCAGCTGGCTGCAATCCAGTCCGAAAGGTGAAGGTGATGTGAACTGGAAGAGCAGAATGCTTTCAGGACTGAATGAAAAATCATACCGTTTATTTTACAAGGATATCTGATTAAATATAATATGCTCAGTGTCTTAACACAATGGTTTATGGTTTTTAACAAAGGGTTTATTATTTTAAATCAAGAAATGGAACACAATTTTAAATCAAGAAATGGAACAGTCTCCTTTAGCTAAGGATGCCAAAGCCATTTCTTAGAAAAAATTGAAATTCAATGAATATATGTGCCTGATAATAGGTGGATATTACTGTTAAGACCTGCTTTACCACAGCAAACCTCTCATGTCCTGACAATCCTGACATCCAGAATTTGTTTCCACAAAGGCATGCTGTTTTCATCAATATTGCAGGCAGAACTCTTTAAGTTTGTGGAGCTGCATCCTAGAATTTATTACCTGTGGAAATGCAGCTAATGAGGACCACAATAAGTTCTGGAAGATGACTTTTTTCCCCATGTCTTTGCACCTGGTTATAAATTGATGTCATGGCACATTACAAATAGCACCAGCTCCAAGACTGTATGATCTGGGATAAGATTTCAAACTGCTCAAATTAAACCTTTTAAAATAACTTTATTATTGCTGCATACACTTCGATGTTCAGCACTGATGTTATGTCTCATAAAGTGAGAGAATAGCAAGCAGAACTCTACTGTCTCTTACAGAGTAAAAACATAAAGATTTGGATTGAATTGTTTCTTTGGCATTCTTGGATAGGGTGTTTCCCATTTATTGGGTCTGAATGCGATTTTGGGTACTGTAGGGTACTTTTTCCAAAAATTATTTCTTGCCACAAAATGACTGCTCAGGTGGGGGATTTAGAGGTAGCAAAAGAGTTTTGAGACCTTTCTTTCACCACTGCCTGGTGCCCATGTGGGAAGAGGACTTTCTTCAAGCTTCTCTCATGGGTGTCACATTCTTGCTCTTCTGGGTTAGAGGAATCTGTCCAGAGGCTGGGGTAGATTTCACACTTTGCGTGGGGTGAAGGACAGTCCAGCAGGACCTTATGTGGGCGATCGCGGAGCAGCAGGTCTGTTGGGCTGGATTCGCTCAGCTGAACAAGGATGCGCTTCCCGGCTCGGGGGAACCGGAGGCCGGCCCGGCGCACACCCCGCGGCTCCCTTGATGTTGCTCTGCGGTTCTCTGCCCGAACTGCGGACCGTGCAGTGGGGCCTACGAGGGGACGGGGATAAGGGTGCTCTGCCGCCCTCCCGGGCGGCTTCCCCCTTGCCTTTCCCGCTGCCTCCATCTCCTCCTCCCGGGGCCGGCGCTCCCCCGCGTCAGATCCTCCTCCCTAGGGCTGTGCTCGGGGACCGGCCCCGCCGAGAGGGTGCACCTTTCCGGCGGCCCCNNNGAGGGTGCCCCTTTCCGGCGGCCCTGTGGGGGCAGGAGCGGCGGGAGATGCGGGAGCGGCGCCGCGCAGCATCTCCCCGCCCTCCCCCTTGCCCCCCCGCGGCCGCCGGGCTCGGTCCTCCCAGCGCGTCGCCGGCGCCTTGGCTCCTCCTTGTCCTTCCTCGCGTGATTTTTATCGCGTCCATTTTTTGTGCGCGGATAGATAAATAAATAAATAAGGGCAGCTTGCCGCCCGCCGCCCCCCGCCGCCAGCCCGCGCGGCGCCGCTAGGGGCGGCAGCCGGGCCCCGCATCGCCCCGCGCCGCTCGGCTCAGGAGAGGGAGGCAGCGGGGCNGCACCCCGCCCCTCCCCGGCGGGGCCGTCATTAGGCTGCCGGTTGATTACAGGGTATTGATTTGTATGTGCTTCTCCCGGCGCCGGCCGCTCCCGCTGGTGCTGCTGGAGTTCGGGCAGCGCTTCTCGTAGCGGCGGCGGCGGCAGCTCCCACCAAACATGTCGGCTCCCGCCGGGCCCCGGAGCGGCCCCGCCGCTCCTCAGCCTCCTCCGGCCCCGCAGCCCGAGATGCCGGACCTCAGCCACCTCACGGAGGAAGAGCGGAAGATCATCCTGGCCGTCATGGACCGCCAGAAGAAGGAAGAGGAGAAGGAGCAGTCCGTGCTCAAGTAAGGGCAGGCGCATCCCTTTCTCGTCCTCCCGGGCCCGCGGCCGCGGAAGTCTCTCCTCCGGCCCCGGGGGTGGCACGGCCAGGGCGGGAGAGAGGAGTCGGGCGGCCAGGGGCGGGCAGGGGTGCTCGGTGCCGGGCGAGTGTGGGGCATGGCGGGAGGGACCCGCGGGTGCAGCCAGGGACAGAGCAAGGTTCAGCGCCTGCCTTGGTCGCGCTCCGCGGGGCGGCTCCGGCTTCGCACGCCCCGGCGCCGGCGGGAACCAGGCGCCCAACATGGCCGCACAGGTGCCGTCCTCACCCGGCGTGTTCCATCGGGAGGACGGGGGTGGGTCGGGGCGGCGGTCGGCGCCGCCGGAGGGGGCGGACCGGCAGCATCGGGCCCAGTGCCGGGTGCGCGGCGGGCTCCACGCTGGCGGCGGCGGCCCTGCCGGGCGGAGCGGCACCGCCGGGGCCTGGGCTCCGGCCGCCTGGCTGGGTGGGTTTGCCACAGCCGCCATCTTCCCCCGACAACGTGTCTGCCGCCCGCCCCCGCCCCGCTGCTCTTTCCAAGCGTGAGCCCCGGCGCCGGGGAAAGCGGGACGCCCTCCGCCTGCCCGACGCGGACTTGGGGGCGGCTCCGGCTCCGGCTCCGGCTCCGGCTCCGGCTCCGGCTCCGGCACCGGCACCGGCACTGGGATGTGTCTGGAGCGACCCGGCTGAGCACAGGGAGCTAGCTGTCCGCAGCCACCCTGCCCAGCTCAGAACAGGGAGCTGTCCACAGCCACCCGGATCAGCACCGGGAGCTGTCCTTGGCCACCCTGCCCCGCTCAGCACCGGGAGCTGTCCGCGGCAGTGTTCGGGCAGGAGCGCGGGGCCCGGGGAAGTGCGAGCTTTCCCGGCGCGCCGTGCCCCATTCCCGGCGGGACACCGGGCTCCTTGCAGGCGCGGGGGTCCCGCTGCCGTGCACGGCGTGGGTCACGCCCTTCCCCAGTCGGGCTGGCAGACGCTGAGTAAAAGTCGAGAAAACTCCCTTCACGATGGAGTAACCATGCTGACTTCTAAATGGCTTAAAACCGAGCAAAGCTACTGCTGTTGTGGACATGACTTTGATGAGTGTGGTGAAGCTGAAGCTCTAAGCGTTTGGTTTTTGTTGTTTTTTTTTTTTTTTTTTGGTACCAAAATTAGCGTTGTGTCTCGGCTATGCTAATTGCAGCTGGCCTTTCACACTCAGCACCTGGAAGCTGTCTTCTGGGCTTTAGTTGCTGACTTTGAAGGTCTGTTTCCAAGATTCATTGCATTATTATTAGCATCATACCAAAAACTTCAACTATCATTTGTGCGACGGCTCCTAAGTGTTGAGGAGATCTCCTAAAAAAATGTCAAAGTCTATTTAAAAAAGGCTTTTTGTTGGATGAACATTCTGAAGCACATCAGCGTAATGTGAGCGCTGGAAATAAAGTACCATACCCTTTTTTGTCACCACATCTTAATCTCTTGCTCTATAATTTGTTTGCTATTTTGATGCTTTTATTTTGAAACAATTCAGACTCCTTTATTTTATTAAATTGCGTGATATATCAAAGTAAATGCAAATTTTTGTCTAAAATGTCTGCATTCTTAAAAATCATTAACAAAAATGGAAATTCAAGTTGAAAGCTGCAGGAATTCAAGGAATTAAGGTTGCATCTTAAATATATAATAATAGCATTAAAATTTTAAAGAAGGCTCCTGTCAACTTTTGCTGTGAACAGTAATATTTATGGTCAAATATAAAGTACAATATCAGTACAATAGCTTGAATGGTTAAACTTGCAAATGAAAAATAAACTGTTCTCAAGTAATGGTAAGGTAAAACTAACTTAAGAAATGAAACAATTGTTTTCATTTGTAATATTCAGACTCTTGGAAGCAGACAATGGGCAAAAAAAAAAAGGTGTTTATCATATCTAAAGATAAACTTTATGTGAGGTTTAGTTTCGCATTATGTCTCACTAAGAGTGTCCTCTTGAGTTCTGTGTAAACCACGAGGGAGATGGTATGGTGTAAAGTTTACACGTAAAGGATGGCCTAAAGCAGTGCTATTAGGAAAATGCTGTTGTCAATAGAATTTGAATAGGTGGCCCACAATATTTTAGAGGGTAGTGAGAAGTGAGCTGGTGTCAGATGAATAACTCATCAGTTTAGTTTTTTCTTAAAATGAAGTGTCTCCTTGAACCACCAGGTACATGTTTATTCTAAAAATAGCTGCAGATTTATCAAGCGCAACTCTCCACCAAAGTCATACCAGCATCTTTATGTAGATACCACTGAGTTTAATTCTTTTGAGAGATATTTTCCTTCTGTCAAAAGAAGAGAAATAATAAAGAAACCCCTCATGTTTATATGAATGAACTACTGTTATTGCATAGAGATAAATATAGAGCTAAATCCTGCAGTCTTTGTTCAAGTGTAATTCTCCTCGAAGGCAAGCTTCTTTTGAAGTGGAAGGTATTTTTGCCTCAGCAATAAAATTGTGTCATTTCATTCCGTGGAAAAATATAGCAGGATAAAAAAAAGGTGCTGAAAACAAAAGTTGACATTTAGAGATATTAACACAAGAACTGTTCAAATGTTGAAGAAAGCAGCAAGCATGTATTCCCTCTATTTTTTCTTTAATAATTTATGGTGATTGAGTGCCAGTATGAATGACTAGTCCCTGGGTTCTACTTCCTTCTCCATTCTATTTCTATCTTGTGTTTTTCAAATTCTTATGCTGTGCCCATCACTGTGGTATTTGAGCATTTTCCAAAAGAGCATTAAGTAGTGTGACTCACATCTGTAATGTGGACTATTTATTCTTTTCCTTTCACTCCCTGGGGTAAATATGTGTGGATTTAAAATAGATACATAACTTGTCCTTATGCTTGTTTTACTCCTATTGGGGAAAGGAAATACAGATGGTATGAGTTGTAATCTGTAGCAACTAATAGTGATCAGGTCAGCATGAATTCTTGCCAGGATTTGATGGAACATGATGGCATGGAAAGCAGAAGCTTTCCAGATTTGCTTTCTCCTTTGGCCTGGTTTGGTCTGTGAATTACACTGAGCTACAGTTGAGCACTGTGTTCCTGAGGTGGAGCTTCTGCTTTAAAAAGGATGGGTGGCAAACTCTGCTGCTTTGACTGTCTCTCTTCTGGAATTTTTGGGGTCCTTGGAGTGCATTTTGAATGTTATGTGCTAAGAAGGTGTCTTTTTGACAAGGTTATTGAATATGTATTTTGCATAACATTTTATATGCGTAATGTGTGACAGTGAATGTCTGTCTGTACTCTGGGTGTAAGTCTTTGCTGTTTAAAGGATATTTACATATTTTCAACTTGTTTCTTTGTGGATATTTTACTGACTTGGATAGAGGATAGAATTTTTCATGATGACTTTTCCTTTAAATTATGCACATCTTTCCTCTTATAAAATCTGTTTTTGTGTGTGTAAGCTTTTTAGACAGCACATTTCCTCCATACAGACTGATTTATGGGATCAGTCTTGTGCTTTCTTACTTTTAATTTGTACTTTATTTCTGTGTCAAAGAACTGTATTGAGAGACTGCACATAGGAAAAAAAATTGTAGGATATGTTAGGATGCTGCCATTATTTATTAAGACTTCTGTTTCAGACTGTGTGATGTGCATTGATGCTTTCCTACTTGAAATATCATGAGTTTCCAGTTCCTTTGCTGAGCAATTCTAAATTCTCCTCATAAAGTCAGACTCATGGCTCTTAAAAACATGTATTTCAACTTTTCATGGGTATGGAGAGTTTAGCCCAGCAGTAGACAAATTTTTCCAAGAGAAATTCCCAAGATGAAATCATCCAACTTTTCATATATTGGCATAGCATCACAGGCTTGCAATGAGGTCCTTATAAAAGATTTCTTTTAAAAGTGTGTGGCTTTGTCAGCTGATTTACCTTAGGGGACAAGAAAGGTGGAAACATAGTGGGCTAGCTAGAGGATGATGGCTCTCTGTGAACCACCACTGTAAAGTCCAGAGTGAACTTTAGGAAGGTACAACTCACTGCAGGCTCAGTTACTGTGGTAGTGATTGCACAGACATGGTAAAAATGGGGTAGCTATACTGAATGAAACAAAACCTCTGACAAGCAAAACTCAAGGAAGCTGGGCTGTGTTTGCTCTGTATGACACTGGGAGGGAGGGAGGGAGCAAGTGAGTGAGGTGTGGGGCAGGATGCATACCTGGGGAAGAGGAAGCAATAGACTGATGGCCATGACTCAGAGAAGTGTAAATATCAGACTCACAAAGTTATTGTACTATTTTATAAATAATTATCCTACTTCATAAATAATCAGCTCTGATTTACACTGTCTTAAAAGCATTGTATGTTTTGGATTTGGATTTCAGGGCTGGAGAGAAGAAAGATATATATATATGTTGTGATTATTGATTTTGCTTTTGAAAAATGGAAGTATGTATAGGAATTCCGAAACTTTATAGAGTAAGGCAAAAAGATTTGCTTTTAGTAAATAGGAAACTAGGACTCCAGGCAATGTTAGTTAAGATATGCTTCCATAATACTGCACTGTATTTTGTTTGAATTTGGAGTGCTGATTGGAACAGTTCATTGCAGCATCACTCATAATTTTGCTCTTGTTTCTATGCATTATAAAATAAAATATGGTCCAAGTGACTTTAAAAGTAATAACTTTATGCAGTATAAAATAAGTGATAGTTACACAAATATATGTATATAGTTGAGGAGGATACTTGCCCTCTTTCCTGCCCTGTCATATATTCTTCCCTTCCTACTACCTCATTCCGCTTCCTTGTAATATTCTTTATTATCTCCCCTTTTTTTTTTTTGTTTTAATAATTTGTACTGCTTTCTGGGTCTGTCTCAAAATTTTCATTATTCCTTGCTTCTTCCATGCCTAGCCATTTTATACTGTAGATGAAGCTTGTCAGGTTGTTATGGCTTGTACCGTTTGCTCTTCGAGAAGACTTAGTATTTACAATTGTTCTCTAAAGAATCTAACACACTTTGAGACACTGTCTACAAATGATTAAAGTAGTACTTCCTCTTAGTGACTAAGCAGAATATATTTGGAGATTATACAGAGTGGCAGTTACACTAATTATTTGGCTTGATAATGTTTATGTTGAGTAAAATTTTAGAAGACTGCAGTAGTGCTGATATTCCCACATTCAGGAAGTACAAGTTGGATTGGTTGGATGTAGAAAAGCTTGATATTGTATGGGGTTGAGAAATAGTAAAACAGATACAGGATTTAGTTAACAAAGAACCCCCAAAACAGACATTCAACACCAGATAGTATGTGCTTTCTGTAATCTTGTCAAATAAATATCTTTATACACTTGTTTGAAAAAAAAGAGAAAAAAACCATTTAATTTTAGATCTTAAAGAGAGGAGTGGAGATCATAATTTGAAGGTACTGGGACTGTGTCCTAGAAAGCAGTGACTGGGTGAAATGCAGTGGTCTCTGGAGGTGAGGTTAGGGGACTGAATGGTTCATTCTGGGTTTTGTCTGCGTGTATCTCTGAGCTGAGTAACAACTAAATAACAGAACGTCAAATAATTGATTTTTCCATTGAACCAATGGCTAATTAGTGTATATATTGCAAGTGTCACAGTAGTGATAAGTTACTGCAGAACTGGTGTAAAAATGTGTTTTTACTCTACCAATGAAGTTTTAAAATACTTGCAACATATTCAAAGTTCCATAATAAGGAGGAAAAAGTAATAGTTTGACCTTGGAATTTTAATCCAGAGGAAAGGGGTTTTCTTCATGTTAATGCCACCTCTCACCCTTTTGCTTTAGTGGCTTCCTTCAAGTTTTGTTATCATATTTACAGTCAGTCAGAATGCTAGGACAGTTTCTAAGACCATTTAGCCAACCTTTTCCAAGAAGGATTATTTTGGTGTGATCTTTCATTTTCCCCCAACATCTTCACTGATGATACATTTTAACAGAAACTTGGGGAGATAAAACCCCAAGAACACACAAAGTGATGATTAGTGATCTCATCTATACCTGCTTTGCTGCAACAGACATTATACATTAACAATGAGCTTTGAGGTGGGAATGATTTTTTAAGTTAAGTTTAGATCACATGGGGTGTTTTAATAATGTCTTACTATATCAATGTTATTAGCTACAATTTGCCTTAGACATCCTAATCTCTCTAAGACTGGGCAAGTCTTTCTTTTAATTTAAACTCATAAGTAGAAGAATTTCTTGAAATATTAATTGTCTAAAAATGGCATTAAAAACAGTCACTGTTCAGACAAAGTTGTTTGTATTATAAAACTGAAGTTCAGATCAACCAATATTGTTTTCAATGCTTATTGCATTTAGAGCTCTTTTGCAGGTCTACATGGTGAAACAGGAGGAACTGTTACATTCTTGCAGTAACTCTGTTGAGGGTATGTTATAGTATAGTAATAAAAACAGTTTACACCAAATCTGGTAGTGCATTTGTAAACTCAGTAAACTCCAACTTCATCTCAGGAGTTATACTTCTGGTGATACACTAACATTGCAAAATCAATTCTGTGCTGAGCTGCTGCTTCTGCATGATATCACGTGGTGACTGTCCTCATGTAGGTTCTTCAAGTATGATCTTGAAGCTGCAAAGAGATCAGTAAAGACTGAAACTCAAGAGTTAATGTAAGAGATTGGATAGCGGAATAGCAGTGCATATAAGAACTAAATAAATACAGTTTTTGGAGACTAAGATTTTGAAGCAATTTCTGCTTTCAGTCGTTGAAGATAGAAGAAAGTGTTTTTATAGTCTTGAATTTAAGTATCAGCTGTCATTGCATTATATGCTTGCAGTGATATGATCTCAGTTGCATTTTGATAAAGAAATCAAACTCATGCATTTTGACAGAGGAAAAGTAATAGTCATAATAGTTGACTTTATGTATCTCTAGGAGTTTGTAAGTTTTGATGTGAGGTCACAAAGAATATCTTTGATTTAAACTTTAAACTTTTTATTAAAAATATTATGAGATATCTATCCCATTTGTTCTAGCAGGAGTTAGCAAGAGTTGAACTTGTGTTTCAAACAAGTCTGAGTGCTTCTATTTAGAAAATTCATAAGAAAATCTAAACTTTAAATAACACATAAAACCTATTATTTTCTTTGTTTACTGTCTCTATGGGGTTGGTTCTTCCTTCTTAAATCTCATATAAGGTTGCTTAAATACTTCCCGATGACCTATTCTTTATTTGACATTAATATTTTTAAGGTGAATCGTTTCCTATAGCAAATATAATATTGTGTTTGTATGCAGAGTATTTAACAGGTCATAGCATTGCTAGGTATTTGATATAACGTGGCATTTTGGTTCTGTGTATTTTTGAAGGCAGACTTCCTTTAGAATGTGTACTATCTTAAGCATACAAAGGACATAAAATTTTCACCTTTAAATGAAATTGTGAGTATAGAAGCAGTTAACCTATTTTGGAAAATTGTTTACAACCATCTTTTGTATAACTTTTCAGAAATGCTCCAGTGTACTCCAGCAAGAAATCTTTTCCGTATAGTGTTTATCTAACTTTTGGTGCATTTATAGATTTTTCTGATTACAGAAAGGATGGGTGAGAAGGAATGATTTTAAAGCTGTTTAAAGCCCAAAGAACACATAGAATAATAGAAAACATTGCTGGTTGCGAACTCAACAGGTCTTCCACTTCATCCTTTGCCTCAAGGCATGACCAGCTCTTAAGATAGCAGTTTATGACATTTATTTTTTTAAACTAGTGATTTGCAATTGTGAGACCCCACCCCTCCCCCCCAAGCCAGTAAAATAAATAGCTTTCCTGGCTGAGGCAAGGACATATAGCAGATATTCAGTTCAAAACACTGAATTCAAAACACTGAATTCAAGCTAATGATCACTGCAAGAGCTGTGTTGTCTATGTAGCAGAAAGTGACGAGTGGGCCAAGAAGATCTTAGAGTAAAGCTCTTGTATACAGTATGAAAATTTTAGTTTTTTTCAAATAATAGATTACTACTGAAAAGTATGAGAACGACTCCACTACTGACTCAACCAGATGGAGATTTCTTGAATTCCCCAGATAATTTATCTCAGTTATTTAAAGTCCTTATCCTTACCACTAGAACTTTTCCCTTACTGCCATTTGCTACTTACTCTCTCCACAATGGAACTGTGATGCAGTCTGTTGTTTTTCTGTTTTTTATGTATTTCACAAATGCAATCATATCTCCTCCTGTATATTCTCATCACTCCTTTCTGTGGATTCAAAAGGTCGTATTTTCTAGACTTCTGACCATTCTTGCTGCTGGTCTTTATATATACTTTTTGACTGACTTTTATTGAAGTGAAGTGTCCAAACCAAGACATATATTCCAAAAGTGTATGGGGAGAGCATGAGGATAAAACTGTCTTGCACAGAACTCTTTCCTTGTATAGACAGTGTCACATGTGTTTGGGGTTTTTGTTGTGATAAAGCATTTCTGGATTCATGGTCAGCTTGTGATCTACTATCCCTTCACCATGCTTTCTGCAGAACTCTTGTTGAATGAGTCATTCCTCATTTTGTATTTTGAATTTGAGTACCTCAGCTATGCAGTGTTGGTCTTTAGTGCTATTTAGTTGTATTCTGTCTGTATCAGATGCCTCTTACAAATTTTGCATTCAAGTGCTTAAATGAAATGCACAACAGCCCTTGGAGCAAGAATGAGGGCTTGCCTTTGAGAGAGAAAGTGTCCTAATCACAGAGATATTTTGACTTTCTCTTGCCTGTCCATACATACGTATTCCTGACCGCACAAATGTATGCCTTCATTGTTAGGAGGCAGAATAGACTTCTCCAGTTTTATCCATAACTTGTTTATTTGGGAAGAGAGAGCTGTGTTCAAATCTCTTCCTGATAAAGGAGGTCTTTCACCAACTTGGAAATACACAAATGCTTTATTATTGTAAGGGAAATGGTTGCATCTGCTGCCATATTCAGTAGGTGCAAGATGTTGGTTGACTTAAAAAAAACTGACAAAAATTTGAGGTCCCAAAATACATAATTACTAGGGGTTTAATGAAAGTAAGAAGATGGGTAGTGGAAGTGATTGTCCATACTCCTGATTGAAAAGGTTTACTCACACATTCCAAGAAGTTTTTATAGGGGAGAACCAACATTGGCATCAACATAAATCCATCAAGAAGTGTTGAGTCCTCACAAAATCAGACTTCTTTAAATTCAGCACTCATGAAACTATTTGGTTAATGAAATTCGTTGTCTCAGTTTTGGCATCTTTTTCATTCCTACATTACATCATTTAGAGCCTGGATTATTATGCTATTTGAGCCCAGAAATTCTTTGGGATTCTTCTGACCATATCTGAATACCTACAGAGGAAGACATCCATATCTGAAATCGCTTAGGTTCAATTTGAAGCAAATGGAAATAAAGAGATGCCTTTAGGATGTGATCCATCTCATCTTAAATTAGATATTTCAAAGAGGCCAGATGAATTGCAGACCCTATTTCTGGCTGTGGACCTAGAAAGAAGATAGAGTGAACATGTCAGATGTAGAGCTGTGTCTCACAGACCTCTGGAACTAGGTAGGTTGAGTCTGCCCTGCAGAATTTGAGAGTAACTCTTCACTATTTGGTCTTATAAGAATGCCGTGGACACTTTCCCTTGTTGACGCTGATGGTTATGGTTCCCTAGAAGCTGTTTGTCAATCTGCATATTTTGCTTATATTTCTATCAATTATTAATTAGCATATGCTCATTTATCCATGACCTTACTATTTGAGACTCACTGCTGGGAACCTGAGTATGCTTCCCCTATGGTCCATAGTTATTCTTAGTATTTGATATATTTTTTAAGCTAAATTCAGAAAGCCTTTGAAGGATGAGATCTAAAAGAAGACCTTGGTATATAAAATCTTTCCAGCATTGGGATTAAGCATGCCCATCATCAAAAGAACATTGCAAAGAAAACCTTCCTATGCCATTCTCCAATAAGAATGACTAACAGATATTTTAAGGTAGAATCTCATAGATGAAACTAGTCAGATTGCTAGATGGGAGGTCACAAACAGGATTTGTCTGCTACTTGTAGGCTTTAAACAATGTAACATTAAGACCCAAAGAAAGTTCTATAAACTCAGTTTGACAGTTTCATTCCTTAACTCACACATCATCCCTCTTTTGCTATGTATTGTTTTAGTGGTATTTGTTTAGCTACTGTGTATTTGCAAGTTGATGGGTCACTTTTGATGGTAGTCTGTTAAAAACATACTGTTGTCCTGCTATGCATTCTGAATTCAGCATTTTCTTGCTTTGAAAGTCTGGATAAACAGGTATCTGTAGAATATGCTGTATGGTATTGAAATCAAATATATTTTTGCTGAGTCAGGCCCTAAGGCAGTTTGGGAGCATGGGTTTTGATTCAGCATGCTTTCATTAATTTGGCTAGTCATTGCGATTATGATTCATTTCATTCTGTGTAACCGACTGCTGCACAGTAAGTGACAGCTGAACCATGTATTATCTAACAGCTAGAAAAATAGCATCACTGTCACATTTAGAAGGCTGAGGATTATGATTTTATCAAACACGTGTTTTACTAAAGTTAAAATGCTTCAGGAAAATCTTATTTTTTTTTCCAAACTACTTGTAATGTTGCAGTAATGAAGTGATGAAATATCACAGTAAACACTATGAACTATTTAAATTAAGAACTTAATTTTATTCTATCGATAAAATGAAGCAGCTTGTTCTGGTTTTAATTAGTTTATTAGTTTTTTGGATTGGTAGTAAGGTTATGCCTTGATATTTTGATGATAGTCTGATTTATATATAAGTAGTGAGTCTGAGGAACTAAGTTTAAGTGAATGGTAAATATTTCTGAAGTGTTGATATTACTTCCATGCTAATACATATTACATCAGAAGACATTTCAAGTGAAGCAGTAATTCTAATTTCTTAGTGGAATTTTACCAAAGATTCCACCAGATTTTAAAGTTAAGCAAAATCCCAATATAATTGAAAGAAAACTATATTTTTACCTAGTATCCCTATTTCTTTTAAAAAAGTGTATCTCCCAAGTTAAAAAATATGTATCAAAAATCCAAATCTATTTTTTCCCTGCCCTGTTTATGGTTAATCTAAAAAATTGCTGTGGAGGATGCTGAGAAGGCACTGGGCCAAGAAAAGGTGCTTTCAGGGTAGAGTACAGAGAAAGTTCTTGTTATTTGAAAGCTTTGAATTCTGTCTGCTTGATATCTGAAAATGCAGGTGGCCAAAGCTGAATTAAATTTAATGTGCTATAGCTGGACATTAATGTACATTTATGTATTTTGAGTTTATTTAGACATGGTTGGAAGATAGATGCTTTAGTTAATTTGTAGAGTTTACATGAGCTTGTCTTCTGCAGAATTGTTCTTGTCAAAAATTTGGTCTGAGTTATATATTCCCAAGCTTTTTATTACATAGATATTCTCATGTATAGAAGAAGGTTTTGTTTGGAGAAAGACAAAATAAACATTTAGTTACATTTTTAACTTTTAGCATAAATGGTCATATTAGTTCTGCACAAAGAAGAGTGATAAAAAATTTAAGAATTAGTCCATGATAACACTGTGTCCCTCAGATATAAATAACTATTCCTTAATTAAGACCAGTTAGTTACAACTAAGAAGTTTCTTTATTAAAAGGAATACGGGTTAAAATAGTGCCTTTGTTTAGATTTATAATTTTGCCTAATAAAACTTCAATAATCAAAAAACTTTCTTTGAATCTGGAGTTTCACTATGGAAACTAAGTCATAGTTCAATAGGTATTGATCACATTGTCATTATAATAAGTAAAAGCACTGATGTTTATTTTTTCTTGTTATAATTGAAATAATTAATGATATACTCCTAATTTTATTTTTAGGTTAAATAAGAAAGAGCAGTTTAGAGTTGGTAACATGTTTTGTCACTCTTCATAGCCACAAGGTTTTTCTTTGATAAGAGCTTAGGAATGTTTTATTATAGTAATCCACAAAAAATTTGTATTTCAAAGGGACTGCTGGTCCTAACATGAATAAGACTAAGCATGATGACCTATTTTAAAACAGCTCTTGCCTGTCATTGGAACTGCTGGATTTTCAGTAAAGCTGCCCAAAAGAAAGATGTTGGTTTGTGTTAAAAGAGGGAAATTGCAATTAAATATCTGCTATCTTGGACATAAGTATATTTTATTCAGTATTTATAAAGTTGCTGAATGGTATTATGATGTGGAAGGAGGTTTATACCAGAACTCTACTGTGCCTTTCTGTTGCTTAGTATGTTTGGACATCATTAGTACCTTTCTCGGGACTGTTTGAACATCTGCATGGTAGTTTCTGTAATTACATCACTGAAATGTATTCTACCCTTAGTTTCAGTTTAATAAAGATTTTCTTAAAAAAAATTCTCAGTGTGTGAAACAAAGGGGGAAAGGAGTTATTGAACTGATGCCCACCAATCCAAATATTCTTTGCCTTTTAATTCATAATTAAATCATATTGGCATAATAAATGGAAGCTTACATAAGAACTTATATGGAAGCATGTAACTCACTAGATTCATAACTAAAAATGTTATCACTTCTTCTTTGATGTGAAGGAAGTATTTTTGCTGCATTAGCATGTCCAGGTGTTGGGGTGAAGCTGCAGGAGTGGCAGAAGACACCAAGACCTGCCCTCATGTCAGAAAAAAACTGGTTTCCATCTGCTCCAGAATGGATCTGCCACTGGCCATATTGTCCATCAGTGACATTGCTGGATAGTTACATATAATCTCTGTGGATAATGTGTAAGACAAGATAAAAAATCCTGTGCAACAGCTGTGAGAGAGAGGGAGTGAGAAAAATATGGAAGAAACAGCCCTGAAGATGCCAAAGTCAGTGAGGAAAGAGGGGCAGGAGGTGCCTCCAGGTACCAGAGCAGAGATTTCCCTGCAGCCCATGGTGGAGACCATGGTGAGGCAGCTGTGCCCCTGCAGCCTGTGGAGGACCTCATGCCAGGGCAGGTGGATGCACCTTGTAGAAGCTGGGACCTCATGGAGAGCCCACAGTGGAGCAGGCTCCTGGCAGGTACTGCAGCCCTAGGAGGGAGGAACCCCCACTGAAGTAGGTTTTTGGGCTAGACTTCTGATTTTTCAGGGGCCCCATGCTGGAGCAAGATGTTCCTTGAAGGACTGCACCCTGTGGAAGAGACCTGGAGCAGTTCTTGAAGAACTCTAGGCTGTGGGAAGGACTATGTTGGAGCAGTTCAGTAAGGACTGTATCCCATGTGAAGGACCCACATTGGAGCAGGGAACAGGTATGAGGAAAAAGGAGTCAAAGGGATGAAGAGCTCTCAACTGACCACAATGTCCCTGCCCCTCCACCTGCACTGCTCCAAGTGTGGAGGTAGGAGGTTCGTAAGTGAAGCTGAGCCTGGAAAGAGGGAAGAGGTGTAGGGGGTGGGGAACTGTTTTTAGATGTTTTTTCAGTGTCCTACCCTGTTATTAAGTGGCAATAATTTGAGTTATTCTTCCAAAATTGGGATCTGGTAACTAGTGAGTGGTCTCTCTGTCCTTATCTTGATCTATGAGCTTTTCCATCATATTCTCTGCCCTGTCCTGCTGAGGAAGGGGAATGAAAGAATTGCTTGTTGGGTGTCTGGCAGCCAGCCAAGGTTAATCCAGCACAATATTTATTTAGCAAATATATTTGCAAAGGCTAACTTGAACCTAGAGATACTACTCTTCCTGGGTCCCTGTGGAATCAATACAGTAAAAAAAAGAGAGGCTTCTCCAGAAGGCAGATCTGAGAGGCTAAATTCAGCTCTAGAGCCCCAGGCAGTTCCATGCTGTCAGTGCAGCACCCGCAGCTCCACTGCCAGCCCAGCTGCTCCTTCCTGCCTCCATGGCACCATCATGGCCCTGGTGCAAGTGTCTGTTGAACTGTCTACTGAAACTGTTTCAGGGAGGCTATGCTAATGAAAAAATATTTTCCCCCTTCATCACTTTGGCAGAGAATCTTTTTAAGCTACAGAAAGGAACTCATCTGATTTACTGTACAGTCCTACAAAATGCTGAGCTAGCGCAGCTGAGGGGCTGAGAGAGATTAGCTACAGTACTTTTGGAGTCTCTGAGAGCAATGGAATTATTCCACCATTATTTCCACAGTCTGCAAAGACTTACGTTGCAGTCATTGAGAAAACCAGCAGTCAAACATGTAAAATAATTTCTGATTTTGAAGTTGCTGTTCAAGATCTATGAATCAATGTCACCAAAATTAGTGTTCAGAGAATTTTTGGTAAATAAAACAAAGAAAATGCTTGTAAAATTTTTCTTCTAAGTAACTGGAGTTGAAAAGCCATTACTGTTGTTACTTTAGATAGAACTAGGTTTTGTGTCTCCATATCAAACAGCAGGTTTTCTTCTTTAACATTTTTAAAGCTCTGATTTCCAGACATAAGTTAGTTCAGCTCATAGGATGAAGATGGAAAGGAGAGATGAAATACCTCAGATGACTCTGGTTAAGTGAGTGAACTCTGTAAAGCTGTGTTGTTGCATTTTCTAGTGTGATCTGGGACATAAATAATGAAAGGTATGTAGCAAAGGCTCTAGTTGTAATTGCTACACACACGTGCACTTGTATTTTCACAGGTGACTAGACAGTCTTTTTGTTGTGTAAAATAATGGAAGAGCTGCTTCACTCCTAGTATTTCAGATTTTGTATGGGAAGATCTTCTGATTATTTAACTGTGTGGTGGCTTTGGCTCTAAGCTTGTTTGCAATTTACTTGAAATATAGCCTACATCAATATTTTTTAAAAGAGGACACACAAATAGTTTTGTTCTAATTAATCTGTTACTGAAACATAATTTCAAATAGAGATCTTGTAGATGAAAAAAATTATGATCGACTTTCAATATACTAGGGTCATGAATGCATTAACTACTAAATGTTTTTAAGACTACATAGCTAAATATAAAATGTGAACTTATCATTGCTACTGTCTATGCCAACACATTAGAAAAAGATATACCTTGCATCAAAGCATTTAATTTTTTTTATAATTGCAATAAAAGTAATTGATTTTCCTAAGCTGCAGGCTTGCAGACTTGTGCATTTGATATGTAGTTTCATTGACTTAATTGAATTTAAAAAAAAATGACTGAGAAATGTAGCAATTAAAAATATTGCCATGCTAGTAGCAATTTTCTGAATGCCTACCTAGCATTCTTCTTATTAAGCAATGCTATATTTAGAAGGACATTTCATTCTTTCAGAAGAGAAATGAATCTATCCGGACTAGGACTATTATGTAGGAATATTAAATATTCACATATTTTTTACTACTTGGTTGCTAATATTAGCCCAGTATTCATTAGGACCTATGTTCTACTATTGGTTAGAATTTTTTTTATCTTGGATTGCTATAACTGTCATCTTTGATCTACATTGTATTGAAAAATAAAACAGCTGTCCCCTTTCTTATGTCTCCCCTTTAGAATGCTGGTAAAAATTACTACAAAAGCAATATTTTAACATGTTAATGTGTAATATCCCCAAATGACTGTCATGGTCCTCCTTTCATCAATCAAAGCCCACTCTTCTGGAAAGATTTGCTGCCCCCAAATCTGAATAAACTATACATTTTAACAATGTCATATTCGTTCAGAAGCCAGTAATTTTATTGCAACTTTGTTTTGAACATTTTCCTATTAGTGTCAGACACACATTTCTGGAGGATATAGTGAACTTTTACTTTTTCACAGGTTAATATTCAGACTGTTTCAGTGGTTAAAAATTTCCAGTGCCTGACTGTACGGTGACTCCATTACTTTGTTTGTAGTACTACTGCCTAGAATGCATGTGCTAATGTAAAATGAAATACCAAATGGTGTTTCCTCCTAATGCTATATGTAAAGAAGGATTACTTGTATTTGATGTTTTTCTCTCTAGAAAATGAGGATAGAACTTACATAGAAATCTACTGGAGATGATAATGGAATTATTCTGAAAGAAGAGAGATATTATGAAAGACAGGTTCATGTTTAACAAAATTTTTTCCACAAAGAAGTTATGTATTTCTTCCAATGCTCCAAATAAGCTTTAAATGAAGTAAATTCTAGTTTAATATTTTTATTTTACTTTCGTTTAAGTTATACAAGATAGGATTTTCCAATTTTTGTCATTTTATATCCATTTTGTATATACAAATGTTCTGGGAGATGACTGTTAGATCTTTATATTTTAATACAGACTAATTTGAAGTTGTTTGCTTCCCCCAACTCATTTTTATGGATGAAGCTTCTAAGCAAATATTTGGGTTAGAGCCTCTCTCTGGCAAATAAAACACTTCATGGCTTTCTTGTTTTGCTTTCTTGAAAATTTTGTTTCCATAACGAAATAATAGAGCCAAATTTTGGTTTAACTTGCATTCTTTTATTCTGTTATAAGTCTACTAATGTCATTAGATCACTTCTGATTTAATCTTATTGTGAAAGAAAAGAAATTACATCCACCATTTCTCATAATTTATGTCAAAACCTATAAGGGCCATGTGGGAGTGAGAGAGTGCAGACAACCTTGCTCCAACCCTGTAGAATTTAAGCCATAAATTTGTACTTCCTGAACCGTCTTTGCTGCCTGAGGAAGAGTGAAGAGAACAGCAATCTGAAGTGAGTTGTAGTGCCCATCCTGGTGAAATCTTTAAACAAATGAAAACACAGTCTGTCACATTGGAACCCTATTCCTTGGTTTTGCAAGATTTTTTTCCTTCTTGATAAAAAGGCATTTTATTTACAAAAGTATTTTATTTTCATGTTCACTGTACAGGCTTCCAGATTTCCTGTTAGCAGTAAATTAACATTTACTGTTACCACTGCTTGAGCAGGAAGGGCATGTAGTGAAAGCATGGATTGTAAATTGATTCCTAGTATTTTGCTGATGTCTTCATTTTTCTTACACAGTAAGGTGTTTTCTGGTAATTTCTGTAAAGACTGATACTATTTTCCACTTTCTAAGAAGTGGATAAACATCACAATATCTAGTGTTCCACCAGATGTAGATAAATAGATAAAGTATGTGTAATAAAAGTAGAAAATTGAGACACCTTGTCCAGAAATATCCTAGCAAGAGAGTAAAATGACAATTATCCATTATAACTATTGAAATTAATCCGGCTATTCACTGTATCTGTAAAAGGTGAAGAAGTTAGCAAGCCTTGTAGTATCAACACTTAATTGTTTTCACTGTTGGTTCTAGAGTATGCTCCTTTTTTTTTAAACTGAATTACTTGATAACCTCATCTTTGACTACTCTGCTACCTCTGCATATTTTTGTGTAACATCAATTTGTGCAATACACACAGTATAAAGGTTCACATTTTAATAAACTGAAATTAGTGTCTGTTAACAAACATGATAAAGCTTTGGGTTAAAGTTCAAGAATAATCACGTATAGAAAGTATTCTGCTTACAGTAATAAAAAGTGAAGGAGCTGAAGGAAATTGCAAATTGATATTTTCACTTATGACATCAGCTTTCATGTAGATACAGCTTTAGGTTTTTGTTTGTTTACAGTAGATAAAGGGAGGACAGTAGGGCTTTCAGTGGTTCTTGTTCTCTCTCATTACAGACAGTTAATTCACCTTTAAGAGCAGACAAACTGAGTTACGTGAATCAATTTTTATATAAATGTTTCTGGAAATTAAAAAATATTTGAAGAATATTTCTGATTTAAAGCTAAAAGAAAGCTATTTCAATAATAAAGTGCAAAGTAGAAGTTATGAATGCACTTGACTATTACTAAAAATCTGAAATATCCTCTGTATGTTTGTACATATGATTTTAATAAAAAAAATACAGCTGTTTTTGACAAATAAACAATAGCTACTCAGTATTCTTCGGGGTCTCATTAAGAACATCTTTCTGATCCAAAGTTTTTTACTGTGCTACAGAATAAAACACCTTAACACTGTTTTATCTCTAGTAGACAGTATGTAAGTATAGCTGTCATATTGCCTAGAATGATCTTTGTCCCTACAGCTTTCTACTAGCTCTTTTTGGTGGGAAATCCCCATATTTCTATTGCTAAAGAAATGACTGCTAGCAAAATTAACTCCTGTCCTGATAAATTCATCAGTTTGGTCAAGTAAGAATCAAAGTAAAGAAATTCTAAAAGGGCATATTTAATTAATGTTATTTCTAAGAGCTGGCATCTGATAGTTGAAGCTTTTTTTTTGTGCTGTCAGCTGCACCATTTCCAGCTGAAGTACTGTTTTTAATCTGCTTCTGACAGACAGCCGTGCCAGTCAAAATGCGCGAGTCTGGTTCCTATCAGTTTCTGTTCATTTGCTTATTCACTTCCTGGCTTTGCTACAACCTACTTGTGCTTTCTCAATCTGTTAGATACACTTAAAGGAAATTGTAGTCTACATTTCTACCCTAGTTTTGTTTCCCCATGTTTCTTTATTTTAATAATCTGTTTTATCCAGTTTTATTTAGAGCAGACTGTTCTACATTCTTTGGAGGATGTATCGATTGAGTCAAGGTGCTTGTAAGAATGTCACCAAAATGCTGAATGTACAGTGAAATCACCCAACCCTGTTTCTGCCTGTGCTGAAGAGGAATACAAATCTTGTTTCAGGATTGCTACGTTCCATCTCCAGCAGCTATGTGGGTGTTTGCTGGGCAGAGGTGGAGAGGGAATTGACCTTAACATTTGTTAGCAAGTTTTGGAATTGTCTGCACTCTCACAAAGAAGGAAGTGATTAGAAACAAGAACAAATCTGACTTAGATTATCCTTTTACACTCCCAAAATACATTTTTACTGCCTTGAAAAAGTGTTGCCCCTGAAGCAGCACAAGTAGGTTTTGTTCCTTTCTCTGGGCTTTTGGTAAAAATAGAGCAAAAGTGCATCATCCACAAGACTCATATCTTAGGTTTAGCATCTTTGTCTCTTTCTCTGCTTCTTTTGTTTTCTGTCCTTGAGGAAGGATGTTATTATTGCAAAAGTTTTTACTGGGAAGTCTAGTGGTTGAAAATAAAGTTGCAAAAGTTATGTTTCAGATAGAATACTATTCTCTACTGAGTACTGAGAATGTAAGAGTTTCTCAGAACACATTCCCCAGTATCTACTGCATGGTACATGTTCCATGTTCTCTGAATTTAGATATGCAACTCAACTTTGAGGTATTGCCTCATAATAGCACAAAATTAAAATGTATAACAAATCTCTCTGTGTTTCCTGTGTCTTGGTTCCCAAAAGGGAGCATCTCTCTGACAGTTACGATATACGATAAAAATAGCTGATCACA
This sequence comes from Rhadina sibilatrix, assembly GCA_013400275.1. Classification (NCBI taxonomy): domain Eukaryota; kingdom Metazoa; phylum Chordata; class Aves; order Passeriformes; family Phylloscopidae; genus Rhadina; species Rhadina sibilatrix. The sequence continues at coordinate 1,930,578 of VWYO01018520.1, forward strand.
GAGGTGAACATATCTGAGTCCTGATGCATGACAAAAGATTTGTTTGGATTTACCTTCAGTCCCCTCCTAAATTCCATTACCTGCAGGGTGCATGGGACTCTGTAGTATCTACTACCCCTGTAAGGTAGCAGATTCTATTGCAGCAAAACCTGTAGCTAGCCCTGCAGTCATGTTTTTAACTGTAGTGTGTGCTGATATGTATTCTCCCAGGTTAATCTTGTTTCTTGTTGGACATGAAGGTTGCTGAATTTTATACAAGTTATGTTTTCTCATATTTTTTAGGAAAAGTTGAAATGCTCTAAAGTAGAAAATGATTGAAGCATAAAAAAAAGTGACATTGTCCTCATTTGAAAGCAGAAAGTTCAGCCTCCTGGATACTTAAGGTTTTAAAAACACCATTTTGCCATCAGTACAACTGTGCTGCCAGGAGAAATGAAGAATCCAGTATAACCTCATGACTGTGCACTTGATAATCATTTCACTCTTAATAATCTAATCCATCCGTTGTAATGAAGCAATTAGCTTGCTCTGCCCCTAGCTGTAATCTAAGAGTGAATAATGACATTTATTCTTGTTTTAACAGTTTTGCTGTTGAATACTATTAGGTGGGGTTTATTTGACCTGTTCTTTCAGGCCTTTTACATTGCAGAAAAAATGTGTTTTTGTATGTCAGGAAATCTATTGCAAAGACATTTATGACAGATGAATTTAGCTTGCTGTCATAAATTTCCTTGGTTCAGAAATAAAGGTAATATAACATTTGAAGAAATAAAATGGAAAAAAAAAATGGGCAAGGAAAGGAGAAACCACAGCTGCTATTAGTTCCTCAGGTTTCATTTGAGGTGATCAAAGAAGTGATCTGTGACAAAGTATTACTCCTTCCTGATCTCATCAGTGAGCCTCAGAAGCTTCCATGTATTTTCCAATTTCTTTTATGGTCTAACACTCAATTTCAATATATATTATTTTTCTAAGTCTGTCTGGTTAAAATAGGAACAAAAATTCCTTGTATACTTTTAAAATGGTATAAACACAAGATTCTATTTGATGCATAATATTTACGGATAAAGTATGTGAGTATGTTTATTTTGACTTCACAAGGATTTGATAGCCCTTGTTTTCTTTCTCATATTATTTTTTTCTTTCCCCTCCAGTGCTTATTCCTTTTTATGATACAGGTAGGTTTTGTCTAGTGTAAGTGTTACTCCACTCTTACAATGACGAGGAATTCAGCATCAGGTAATGGCATTTGGGAAGTGTGAGGAAAAGGAAGGCAGGAGGAAGAGTGTTTAGGTTTTGTTCAGTGCAACCACTGAAAGGCAGTTCCAGGTAAAAAGTGACATCAGGAAGTTTTTGAGGGGAGGAAGCACCTTTCTTTTGTGTAGAGTTTTCAAGGCTTTATTAATCTTGAAATTCTACCAACAGATTTTTCTACTGCAGTGTATTGTGCATGTTCTTCTAAGCTCATTGGGATCTTTCCACATCCTCAGTAAGGTCTTGATGTACTTAAGGTTTCAATAGACCTTCTCAACTTTTTTGGGAATTTGCATGTTCACTGAGGTAATGAAAGATTATTTTCAAATTTTGCCAGGTTTTTTTTTTTTTGACAGAACTTTTCATGTGATGCTAAAAGTCAGACAAGTTTTGATATCTGGATCCTGATGGAAAAAACCTGAATTTCTGCCAGGTCCTTTCCCCAGCTCTTTGGCAGCCTCGCTGGCAGGCTGGTGGGAAGCCATATTCTACATCCTTTGACTCGTTCAGTCCCTGGTTCTTCAGCAACAGAGACAGCTGGAGCTTCCAGGACCCTTAACTCTGGGCAGCATGTCAGGCAGCTTTTCGCAAAACCTGAACTCCCGATTAAAGTGGGTCAAAAAAAAGTAATTCCAGTTTGTGGAAAAATTCTAAATATGTGGTATTAGTTCTTCCATAAAACAGAATCACTTCTATGTTTGAACCTTTGTATATTTCTTTCCTTATGTGAATTTTGAATGCCCTCCTCTCTGGATATTTTGGTATCTCGAATGTAACTCCTTTCTCTCATTTACCTTTTTCCTCTTCTGTCAGAGACAGAACAGTGTTTATGGTTAAAGAGTACTTTCACAAATGAAATACTGAAATGTTAAGGATGTATGATCTGACATGTTTTTCAGATAAGACAAAAATTTCAGCCCGGTGACTCTATACAGTGAGAGATTAAGTTTGACTGCCTCTCTCTTTACTGGGGACTGAAGTCTCTAAAATAACCTCTGAAACTGCACAAACCAGCTAAGTTTTCATCCTGAATAGGGATAAAATATTAAATCTGTTTTGTTCTATTATTTGATTAAAATGGACCAATGCTTCATTCTTACATTAGTCTGGCAGCATAGTGGGCTGAACCTGTGCTTTGAAAACTTTGATATTATATATACCATATAGTATTTAAATATACTTTTCTGTGTATTCAACAGAGACAACAAATGAAATGTACTTCTGATTATTGTTATCACTTAAAAAGTAGCCTTTTGTTGTCTAATTTAGAACAAGAAACTTCTTTAACTCCTCAGAAAATTGAATTAGTCCCACCCTTATAGAATAGTAGAGAACAAATTTAATTGCCTACTTTTCCTTATTTTTCCTTGTCTAATTTATATCGTTAGCATTTGGGGGCAGCTCACAGGCATTTTTATTATTTTAGATGTTCATGGCTACTCTGTGTTATGCTAAAATTTGTGGTAACCATTTGCGCTTATGTTTTTTTTTAAACATAATTGTGATTGGCATTCCCCAAAGGATCTAATCTTAAATAAGCTTCTGCTTTCATTAATTTTTGGGTAATCCAGAAGAGATCACATGCTGAAAACAAAAAAAGAGTCCAGAATAAAAATATGTAAATTAAATAGGAAAATTGTAAACAGAACTAATACAAATTTCAACCTTAAGTTTATTTAAAAGCTGAATCCTTAATCAGTTTCTTTAAATATAATGGACGCAAATTGCTAAGTCAGTCACTGGTGGATTCTTATCTTTTTCCATTTATCATCAGATATTCAAAGACATTAAGATAAAAATATGTAGTTTCACACTTTCACCTGTTTTTAGGGTTTTTTTTGTTGCCTCTTTTTTTTGTTTAGTTGATTATTGTTTGTTTGTTTGTTTGTTTGTTTGTTCACTGTCACCATCAGAATTTGAAATATTTTAAAACAGTTTTCTAAACAAGGTTGGGCCAGAGAATAAACCCCTTCTGTTTCCTAGTTTATAACTTCCTCTACCATCTGAATTTCATGTTGGGCTATTCTCCCAGGACTACTGTACTGGATCAGTTCCACACACTCAGACAGCTGTCCTTTTAGTCAGGGATCAATCTCTGAAAAAAGAATAAGTAGCTGCGTGAGAAGAGGGAAAAGAATAAGAGAATAAGAGGAAGATCTCTGAGCTATTCGCAGATGAACAGTTTGGAGAAAAATTAAATTTCTTCTGTACTATCTTTGGAATTTTTTCCAAATGATGAAGAGCAAGTGTTTTAGTCAAAAAAATTGCTTTGGAAGATGCTGAGGGTGTGGTCTTACACCTATAGAATAAGACTAAATTACAGTCTACTTACTCTTTCCATTGAGGAAATCATCACAACATCCTAAACAGCTGGAAGATTTTATTTTCATGTTTTTTTTCTGAGTTTATTTAACATTCCAAGTGAGAAATCTTGAAGCTTGACTTGTGGGTAAAGTGCTCATCTACACTTGGAAGAATATAACTAATTCCTTCTGTTTTTCAGCATTCTTTCTTCATGCCTGAGTGACTTTATGGCATGTTTTTCCAGAATTGTGTCTATTCCTTGCTTCAAGCTACCTATGCAAATCTGCATGAAAGGTTGAAGTGCTGTGGTGCTGTTGCCAGACTGTTTCATACATATAGAAGTAATTTTCTTGGGAAAAAAATGTTGGTTTTTTTCTGAAATCCTTGAAACTGAGGAGGAATTTTTTATTGTCTTGGAATTAATTTGGGGAGTGGCGATCAGTTTTGATGTTCTGAAAGTTTTTATCTTTTATCTCTTTACCTGATATCCATGGCAGACTTAAACTATACTGTAGAAAACGTCGTAGTTGTTTGAGTCCAAAAAGAGATGTCCTGAGACCGGGATGTTCTCAAGACACGTAGTTTATTGGTAGTGGGAAGGCAGCCTAACTAAGGGGACAAGGATCCAGGAGAGCAAGCGAGGAGGGCAAGCAGGGAAGGGAGCAAGAGCGCAAGAGAGCGAATTACTTGTTACATTCCATTTTAACCCTTTGTATTATGAATATTCTAAATAGCACTAACCAATCACCTTAGGATACAAAAACCTACAGAATTTACATACAACCTATGGGGACTACTATATTACCATACAAATCTACATACTAAGAACCTGAAAAACCACCTTTCCCCTGATACCTGAGAGGGTCCAACCCCTTATTCATTCTTTTGTCCTGACAGAGGTGTGACTGATTCACCCAGCTCTGTGTTTAGCTAACTTAATTACTCTTTTCCTGCTCAGCATCTTACAGTTCAAATCTAGCTTTTAATTCTATATCTCTTACAGGTTTTATACTTTTTGAGTCTTTTACTAATAAGTCTTCTCTGCAGGGCCTTCTTGCTTCATCCTCCCCAACACTATACAAAGAAATTTTGGATCAAACTGGACTTTTCGCCTTTCAGCCTGGCACTTAATTCACATCTGGAAGTCCTTTCTCATTCTAAATAAAGGTTGGATTTTCTGGGAAGGGTTATGTGTCCTGATGGTGTCTTCTGCTATGGAAAGTCTGTCAAGAAGATTTTCAGGGTTTTACTCTAGAGTGCAATGTAGTGATGGAACTGAAATCATGTTCTTTCTGTCCTTCAGAATTTTTTGCTATTTAAATTCCTCCTTTTTCTTCAGTCTCTATTATAAAATGGCATGCCAACCAAAAAGTCTGATGGAGTAAATGTTAGAAGATTAGACTGAACAAAGAGACATTTGGAGAGTTCTGAATAAGTAAAAATTTTGAAACTTCCTTGTATCTTTTTTTGTTGCAATGAGGTGGGAGATTGTGTTGAGGTGGGGGACTTGTGCCTCTTCTGCCAGGCAGCTAGGGATAGGACAAAGGAAAATGGCCTCAATTGCACCAGGTGAGGTTCAGTTTGGATATTATCATGATGTGGTTTAGTGGGTATGGTGGTATTCAGTCTAAGGTTGAACTTGATGATCTTGGAGATCTTTTACAACTTTAATGATTCTGTGATTCCACTGTTTTGGAAAGGAGGTTGTTTTCTCCAAGTACAAGTTAGAAGGTAACAGAAGAGCCGCGGGAAATCTCTGGCTTTCCGCCAAAAACCTTTGCAGGTCTAGTCTCTGCCCATTTGCAGGAGGAGAATGGAGAAACTGAGGATATCTGATCATTATCAAATGTTAGCATAATAACATTTTTATAGGCTTACTTTTTGAGAACATCTATTGAAATCAGAATTTCTATTTAATTTTGTGTTCATCTGGTGTCTTCTATTTAGTCTACAGAACATTTATAAAAGAAGCCACCCAAAAGGTCATAACCATCTACAAGGAATATTTGCTGGTATGTTGTGCACAAATATTTTAAAGAACTTCTCAGAACATGGACTTTTAGAAAGATTGTTGGTTTTTGTTTGTTTTGTTGTGTTTCAAAGTGGCATAAATCAGAAAGTCTCTTGGTAATATGGCCATGTAAAATCACCAAGCATGTTTTATATTTTTCTAATTGTTATTATTTGCTATAGCTATGCCTATATTTAGCCCATTTTTACCAGTTTGCTTTTTGCTACATTACTGATCCAAAACTCAACTGACATGTTATTGCCAGTCATGTTTGAATGACTCTGTGGGTCTTTCCAAAATGCTATTTTCCTACTTCTGGGATCCCTATGGACCTAGCTTCACTTGTTCTAGCCTTGACAGATTGGGTGTGTTGTTTTACCTCTGTCTGATTATGGCCTTTCTGTTCACCAAATGCACATTGTGGCAGTTGGGATTGCTTTCATAGGCTTGTAATACCTGTAAAAACTAAGCTATTTTTTTTTTTCTGAATTGCTAAAATAATTGTAGATTTAAAATTGTCAATTCATGAGGCTCATGTGTCTCAGGAACATCAGGAATTTCAGTTTCTAATTTTTATAAATAATTATTTTCCAAGTTAAAGGTATAAGATGGTAGACAAAGTAGTCACATTTGCCTAGCATGCACTCCCAAGACCAGCTGTCACAGCTAGGAATTTGTTTTAATATTGAGAGGAGTGTGTTAAAAATATATATGAAAAGGGATATATTAAAATCAGAGACTGAAAAATTTAAGGGGAAAGCTATAGGCCTTTGTTATGAGGAATATGACACCAAGGAAATGTTATGACATCTCTCAAACTTTGCAGGATATGCTATGGTAAAGGCCATAGAAGAAGGTAGTGTGGATGAGATTAAAAAAAAAAAAAAAATTCATGGGGCAAAATAGTCACAGAAGTGTAAATGCATGCTGAGAAAAAGTTTGCTAATTCCAGACTGCTATGTTCACTTCCTACAGTGCTTTGCAAGATGGCACTACAACTGAAGGGGTTTCTAACCCAATTATGTTTGGTAATGCCTATCAACAGATCTCTTTTCTGGGCACAAGTCATGTAGTTTGCAATATCATTTGGTATCAGGTCTATAACAGTAGGTCCTGTTGTTCCCCTGGTTGGTGAGGAATAGAATTAAAAATAGTGTAAAACCTCTTGAATGAAGCTGGGAATATAGATATCTGTTTATGATTTTTGAAACACAGTGTATTCACAGTGGGATGTTACTTGCTATGGAATGATATTTTATTCAAGAGAAATGTTATAGCATATAGCAGATGTATGTGAGACACTGGGGTTTTGGAAAAGAATCAGATATGACTTTGTTTTGACTTGGGGCCGAAGGAGGCTTTCACTAATTCAGTAATTGATAGAGTCATGTGCACCAAGAAAATCTTCAACATGAGGGATGTCATGTGAGTGCATCCTTAGATTTTTAGTGCTTTCACCTCAAATAGTGGTGAAGTAAAAAGTAAAATTTGTCAACTTCCACAGGAATATGAGGTACTAAGCCATTCTCTTGAGAAAATAATGGATGATGCACTGTGCCCTTCTCTGAGTCTTCTGCTGTACATTTTGCAAAGGTCAGAGACATCAAGAGTTGAAGTAGTAAGAGAAACCGCAGCTTCCCTGATTCGTAATAACTTGATGTAGTAAAAATCTACAGTGGAATTCAGGAACAAATCTTTAAATACTAGAGGAGATCTGTCTATTCCCCCCTCTCTCCATAAAACAGGGATAAAAATATTTTTTCAATGTTTTTCTAATTTTTCTGTAAGAGTTGGAATGAAATATCATTTGGTCCATCTTGACAGTTAATGAGGCTGATGTACACTGGTATTACAGTTCATTGCAGAGTGGAGAATGATCTGGATTACCCTGTGGATTGTAAATCTCTTTGAATTTTTGTAACAAATGCCTTGTTTTTTTCTCACCTTCTCAATAATGCAAAAGACAGACAAAATAAATTTATTTGTGAATGACAGACTAAAAGATTAATATGTACAGTGACAGACTAAATGATTAAAATGTACGAACTACCAGACTGGTCCCCTGCACCCATATACAGGTTATTATCTTTGACAGGGCCAGGCATAAATATGTAAGAAGGAATATCTCACCAGGCAGTTTTATAGCCTTTTTTGCTCTATATGAAAACAAATCCACCTTGACCAAATTCATTGTGTTTAAATAGAATTTTCTACATATCACCTGAACTGTTTGGTTTTACAGTTTAGATATTTTCAGTTTATCTTGGTTTGATCTTGGGTTCTTAAAAGTACCAAGCATAGGTTTTTCCAATATGGAAAACATTCTCTGCTTCTGATCACTCTTACTGTCCTTCTTGTTAGCTCTTTGAAATAAATTTTATTTTTTTCTGAAGGGTAGTAATTAGAACTAAAAGGTAAAGATATGAGAATACCATGTTTATCAAGTAATATAGTAGTATATTGTCTTTCATAGTAATCTCCAAAGTTATTGATTTTGCTTTTCTTGATTACTACTAGAAGTTGTTTTTTTTTCTTTTTTTTTTCCTGAAACATAACAGCTAATTTTTCAGAGAGCTTTACATCAGTTCCTAGGGTTATTTTTGTCATGTGCATTGCTTTTTACATACCCGTACTTACTGTTATCTAGCATTTAGTTACAAGATTACAGCAAGTCTGTACCATTGGGGAATTCTTTCACTGAAGTTTATATTTTCATATTTGCCTTGTGTTAGGATGGCAGTATTCAGGCTTTGAGAACTGCCCTTGTAAAGTGAGAATGCACTAGATATGGGATTGAACATCTATTTAATTTAAAACTTTTTAATGCCATATGAAGGTTTTCTCAGATTTTTCTTGTCCTAGGTACAGTCCAAATGAGGAATTGCTGTAGTTTGATAATTTTATTCAATTGATAAGGTTTGAAGTATATTTGAATATAAATATTTCTCACTTGCCTTCTAATGCTCCAGTTACTGAACTTAAATCTTTTTGCACCTCAGAATTACAATACAGCATTTTCTTATTAGTGTTAGACTGTAGAGTTATATATGCAAATGTAAGGGAAATTCTGAAAAATGTTGTCTAAACATGAATACGACTTTATGCAATAAAACTTACCCCTTTTTTGTTTAGAATTTTTGTAAAATATTTGGTTTGCGTTAAAAAGAGCAAAGCCGTGCTAAGTGGAACAATTTAGAGAATATAGACATATGTGTGTATGGTCATAGTACAAGATTTATTTACTTAGCTGGAAATCCTGGTAAAATGATATATGTGACTATAATTTAGATAACAGAACAGATGGAGTACTGTTCTTTTCAGGTTAAGATTTTAAAATTTATTTATTCAATATCCATTTTCATCTCTGGGTTTTTGAGGATTTTTTTTGTTTGTTTGTTTGGTTGGTTTTGTTTTGGTAACATTTAGAAAATTTGGCATTATGCTGCTTTCTGATAGTTTTGGGAAGATTATAATGTACCTACTGTGTTGCATTTGCACTGTGTTCTCTGAGAGCAGTGCTTGTGGAATGTGCAAGGCTCCTACAAGCCAGAGTATTCCACATGACATAGAAATACCTATTGAAGACTATTCCCTATGTCTCATAACTATGTTTAAATATCCAAGGGACCTTGTAGTTGACTATTGAAAACGTAGATTTTTTTGGGAGGTGGATGGTGGGCATGTGTACTTAAAAATATCTGGAAGTGTTTGAGGAAAAAGGGAGAAATGCCAAGTTTCTACTGGTATACACATATTTAGTACCAAATGAAAATTTCATTGATTCTTTTGATTTTAAGAGGAAACATGATAATTATTCTTTATTCCTGTTCTTTTAGTGTGTATGGAATGAATGGAAGATGAATCCCTAGACAGGATGGATGATTCTTAGGTCATCAGATCCAAAACCTAGCTCTCAGACAAGCATTTTTAATAGCCTTTTTCATAACTATTTTATAGATAGAGCTTGATTAGTTTAACTGTATTTTGCTCTCAATGTTCTTACTTGAAGATGTACTGGTATACCATTCTCTTTACAGCTAGAAGCCATCTTCTAATTTCTTGCTTAAACCAGTCTCAGACATTTTTTGCCTGTTCTTTATTGTGTTTTGTCTTTCTCTGATATTTGGCTGTACTTTTAATCCAACTTTTTATTATTTTTCTGCAATTCAGATGTCTCTTCCTATTTCTTAAGTTATGCTCTGTATCCCCTAATCATCCTCCTAACTCTCCAGGTGTATTTCATTTTTCTTGAAGATGGATAAACAGGACTGCGAGTGGTGTTCAAGGCAAAGTTTTTGTAGGACCACTGTGTTGGCACTAATGCTTCTTTATTTACCATAAGTGGCTGGACTAATTCTCCCTCTCCAGTTACTCTCCTCTTTTATTCTGCAAATTTTTTGCCATTCCTGCTTGTTCTGTGGTACGAATGACTTCTGTACATTTGCTTCTCAAAGACTTGATCTTGTACTGGGTACAGCTGGCTGTAGCACTTTGAGAAGGAACTAGGAACATGGAGACTAAATGAGCTTGTATACCAGCAGCACACTTAATTACAGATATATTTGTTAATGAGTTATGTGACCTCCCTGCTCTAATGAGTAGAGGGCAAGGCCTAGGAACAAAGCTAGGAGTCGGCATTACAATTCCTTAACTGAGCCACTGTGACTGGAGATTATAGAGTCATGAATGGGTGGGAAGGGACCCTCAAAATCATCTTGTTCCAATCCCCTTGCCAAGAGCTGGAGTGCTACCCACTACATGAGGTTGCCCAGGTCCCCATCAAAACTTACCTTGAGCAATTCCAGGAGTGGGACATCTATAATTTCTCTGGGCAGCCTCTTTCTGTGTCTCACCACCCATACAGTAAAGAACATTTTCCCGACACTGTATCTAAATATTGCACCTTTTACTTTAAAACTGTTTCCCCTTGTTTTACCACTATCTGCCTGGGCAAAAAGTTTTCTCCTTGCTTTACAAACTTCCTTTAATTCTGAAAATCTGAGGTCTCCCTGGTCCCTTCTCTTCTTCAGGCTGAACAATCCAAACTCTCTCAGCCTGTCTTTATAGAAGTTCTCCATCCCTCTAATCATCTTTGTGGCCCTCCTCTGGACTTGCTCCAATAGGCCCACATCAGAACAATACTGACTACTGAGGAAACAGTTATTTCCTTTATGTTTGTGATTCTGTAGTTCCTAAACCCATGAAATTCAACCAGTCCAGGTGCAAGATCCTGCTCCTGGGTCAGGGAAATCCCATGCAAAGATGCATACTGGGCAGGGAGTAGATTGAGAGAAGCTGTGAGGAGATTTGAGGTGTTGCTGCATGGAAAGCTGGGCACAACCTGGCAATGTGTTCTTGCAGAACAGAAGGCCAACTGTGTTCTGGGGTGCGACTAAAGAACTGTGGCCAGCAGGTCAAAGGTGATTCAATACCTCTCTCTACTCCTGTCTTGTGGGAGCCCCCTTGGAGTACTGCAACCAGTTCTGGTATCCCCAACATGTGAAGGACATGGAGATACTGGAGCAAGTCCAGAGAACGGCCACAGAGATGCTCAGAGGGCTGGAGCACCTCTGGAGCCTGAAGACAGACTGAGAGATTTGGGGTAGTTGAAACTGGAGAAGAGAAAGCTCTGGGGACACCTTATAAAACCTTCCAGTATCTGAGCGAGGCTCATAAAGAGTAGGGAGAAGGACTTTTTAGAAGGATATGTAATGACAGGACAAGGGGGAATGGCTCTAAACTGAAAGAGGGCAGTTTTAGATTGTATGTTAAGAAGAAATTCTTTACTATGTGGGTAGTGAGACCCTGGAATAGACTGCCCACAAAACCTGTGAATGCCCCATACCCGGAAGAGTTAAAGGCCAGGCTGGTTGTGATTTTGAGCAACCTGGTCTAGTGGAAGGTGTCCCTGCCCACGAGTAATTTTGATAATGATCTCAAGAACTTTGTTATCCTTAGTGACTTATGTGCAGCATACTCTTCTTCAGACCTATATAATTTCCACAGAAATGTGAGTAAATGAGACAGATCCTGGATGCCATATCTTTAAGTTGGAACAAGTTCTCTTCATTTTGATCCCCTTCTGTGTTTTCTTTTTTCTTTTTTTTTTAAACACTTTTTTTTCTGTATTGCTTTATTTACTTAAGTTTTATTTACTCTTTTTTTCCCCTTTCCTCTCTGTTCATAATCAGTGGGAAAGTTCATTTCTTATAACTTCCCCCTGGACTTTAGTTTCTTTTTTTCACAAATCTGCTTCTTAAAAAAGTGCTCTGGCTTCTGGCCTTGCTTGGCATGCAGTACAGCATCCTTCTGTCAGACAGCCACTCTTACCTTCTTGGATATGTGTCTGGGAGAAGGCATGTTTGGAAGAATTCAGTGGTTGCCAGACGTTTGAGCTCAGAAGTAGGAAGGAACTGCAAAAACCAGTTGTCTGAGAGTTTCAGTAGATATTTTTTACTCTGGCAGCTTAGGTCAGAATGGAAATTAATTCATTAATTGGAATGTCATATGGGCTTCTCTCTGGACTTATGCTTGAACAAGTGAGGAATTTTCAAAATTAGTCTAAGACCTGGTGTGTTTCATCTGCAAAATTAGTCTTCAGAGCATACTTTTTACCTTATTATCATGCTCTTCCCATTGCACATAGTCATGAGAGCTCTTCGTCTTCTGTGCTGGTGGGATGACTTGATGAGCAGCTAAACACTGCTTACGCCTTCTCCTCTCCTGTGGGATGAGGAAAACAATGAAAGAAAGGCATAAAGATTTGTGGATCAAGATAAAGGCAGTCTAATAGGTGAAGCAAAAGCTATACTTGCAAGCAAAGTGAAAGAATTTGTTCACTTTTTTCCACTGGCAGCCAGATATTTAACTAATTTCTGGTAAAATTTGCCTCAGAGTGTAACCATGACTTTCCCTGTTTCCATGTCCCTTTCTTGAGTTTTTATTGCTCAGCAAAATATATGGTATGGAACATCCTTTTGATCAATAGGATCCGCTCTTCCAGCTGTGTGTTCTTCCAGTTTCTTGCCAACATCAGCCTATTTCTGGAGCAATAGACTGGGAAAATCCTTAGCACTGTGCAAGTCCTGTTGAGCAATAACCAGAATTCTGGTTTGTTATCAACAATGTTAGTCACAATTGCAAAAAAAACCTCAGGACCATACAGGCTGCTGTGAAGAAAATTGACTCCATCCCAGCCAAATGCAGTGCACCTGCAGAGATCCTATCTAAAAAAACTCCACAACTGGGACAGGAGAATAGGGGATTGTTTGGAATCTAGAAGTATTGTGTAGAACAAAGTTGTGCCTTTCACTTGTGACGCAAAACTCAGGTGGTTGGGAGATTGAAAAAGCATTCCTTTGTTCTTCTTCCAGTTCCCCAACAGTTCTTTTTCCTTACTATACCCTGAGGTGACCTTTCTCTTCCATTTAGACATTGATAAGTTGTATCAGTGATGGTAGGTTCATTTGGTGCCCATGTGCTTCACTCTGTTTTATTCTCTGGCAATATAGTCATTCCTTCACCTCTGGGCCAACACTTTTTTTTTTGTTGGCTGCCATTTTTGCCTGAAATGTAGAGAGTCTTACTGAAGATTATTCCTATATGTTTTTCTCAATAAGATTTCACTTAGAAAGGGATCCAAGATAAGTTCTAAAACATTTTTCATTTAAGATAATCCTTCCCTTTTAAAATTGGATATTGTTCCAGAACCGAAACATTGGTTCTCATCTTGAATGTCACTTTCCATATGGGTTGTCTAGAATAATTTACATTTTATTTATATTGAACAAAACTATTTTGCCTTTCTGTCTCTGGCAAACAAAGAGGCAAACAAAGACCCCCACAGTCAATCACCTGAAAATTCTTGACTGCTATGAAAGTACTAAGAACACATAAACCTCACCAATTTTCTAATATATTTTATAACTCTTCAGGTCCTCATTTTGTAAACAGAAGTGGACATGTACAAAGATACTACATCAAATTACCTTGCACTGGTCCTCATAAGGATGGAACCTTTAGAATGACAACTCTTATCTCTATCACAGGAGCTAATAAAGAACTAGCATTGACTGTTCCTTGATTTTTCCTCAATGCATAGAAAGACTATGGTTGGATATGTTGTCAGTGGCTGTCAACAGTATTAGCAGAGGAAGGCTCTGGGTTGTGGGTTCTGGGTTTAGCTGAGATGGGGAATAAGTGTAACACATGTTAGGATTTCTAGAGGATTATAATGCATCTCCTGTAAGATGCCTGAACCCAGCAGGGAGCTCAGGAAAAAGAGTCTTTCTATTCTTATTTCAACTGTCTGGATCAAAACCTGATATGACTCACAGAAGCTCAGGCTTATCATTATAGATATGGTTGTGTTCAGCCCAGGTTAGAAGACTCTCCTTGCAGACGAAATGTCTGGAGGGGTTTGGCTTCTAAAATATAAGAATTCTCTTTAGCATGTGTGATCTGAAGTAACTCTCAGAGTAACTTTTTTTTTCCTGGTTTCTGTATTATGTGCAATGGCACATCCTTTGTTAAATATTTAGGCCTTCCTCAAAAGATTGTGGCTCAATATGATACAATTTTAAATTTTTTTTTTAAAAAATAAAACAGTTTGTTCTCTTGCAGCTTTGTTTATGTAAATAGAGACCATTATAGAGGTTTTTAAAGAAAGAGTGAATTAAAACCCATGATGTAGAATGTCACGTGGAATGGTTGAAAAGTGACAGTTTTATGTAATTGAAAACAGTATTTTGTATCAGGAAGTGAATGATCATTCTTGTCTGTTAATAATGAAGAATATTTGTTAAACTAAACCTACCCGAAATGTGTGACTATACCTTTTTTTTCCCCCTTCAAAACGATAATGTATTAATTTTGGTTTCTTACCATAGAAAAGTATTTTAGGAGTAGGGCATAGATATTGCTAAGGAAAGAGTCCGTAATCTACTCTGAAAACTCAATAAGATTAATTTTACATTTGGTAGGACATAGGGGCTGATGTTGGCTGTATGAAATAGTGTCTTTTGTACAGTGTATGAGAACAGGAGAGGCTAAAGGCAACAGATCATGTGGTTATGTTTGAAAAATGGCTAAGTGAAAATGACAGTATGGAGTTCCTCATACGTGTGGTTGAGTCCGTCACCTTTCAGAAAGCAGAAAAAAGACAAAACAAAACCTCTGAAACAAAATCTTAGTGCTTTTTAGTTGCTAGATTTCAAATCCTGGGAATTTTAAGTTAAAATCATGGCTTTTTTCACTTATGTTCTTTATCATATGCAAATTCATGTATCAGGAAAAGGAATGTCAGTAAATAATTTTCCTAGAAGTAAATAGAGGTTAAAAGTAACATAAAATATAGCACAGTGAAAAGTTAGGCAGTAAATTGAAATGAATTTATTTTGTTGTCAGAACAATGCTGGATAAATTAGTGGAGGTGAAAAAGTAATAAAGATGTACTTATTAATGTAAGAAAGTGACTTCAAACACAGAACACATTTAGACAGTAATTTTATCATTAAAAAATTATACATTATCAACAACATTTCCCACTAAATGTATTTGTGGGACGTTGTTGTCTGTGAATGTACACTTATACTACAAACATGGTATGTTTCACACAGAACAGAATTGAAATGTACATTCACAAAAAGAGAATTGCAAATTGTTTTCAATTGTGCATTGAAGAAAACCTCTTACATCATGAAATTAGTTTTTATGGAGAATAGATAGGATACTACATTTAAATGTCTGTACTACAAACATTAATTCTTTATGTTTATATAAAATTTTCTTCTGTTTTATTAAGGAGAACAAAACAAGAAGGAGTGCCAGATTTTTAAAGAATGCTAAGTGAGGCAGGTGTAATCAGATTTGAAGTTAAAGGAGCACCTAGGTTGATTGGTGTAAACATGGAATAAAATAATTGACTTGCTGACTCTTATTTTTAGAACACATATCAATGTCCCTCTCCACAGCAGCCTGTGCTTACAGAGGTTCTGTTTTACTTGGCGTGTGCTCATGTGCACATTGGAATGTGGACCAGGAATGGTCATTTCCCATGGATGGCTCCTGGTTAGGGGGGTAGTGCTGTATCCCAGCTGCTATGCACACAGCCTGTTTTAAGCACAGAAAGAACCAGTATATCCAGCTAAATACGTTTCTAGATTTTCTTTCTAATGTGCTAAGTAATCCTGAAATGTATTGAAAATTTTTTGCAGTGTATCAAGATATATTTTCTGAGCTGGAAACTTTTATTTAAAGGACTTAGCCTTTTGAAGTATATGTAATATTTATATAAAAATTAAATAATATTATGTATTTGGTATTTACTCTGTCTTGTATCAGTGTAAAAAAAGATCATTTGAATAATTTATTAACATTGTAGTTGTTGGTAAAATGGAAGCCTTAAATAACTGGAGTTCATGGACCTTTCTGTCTTTGCAGAAAACCAATAACTTCTACATCACAACGTAATTGATATTTAGGAGGAATAATTTCCATTTCACTTCTTTTTTCATTAAATTGTGTCAATTTCCCAAATTGAATTATGAAACCAATCATTTAGCTGCTTGTTCTTCAGTTAGCAAGGTGTGTTTCAGACCTGATGGTGGTTACCCACCCTGTATGTATATGGTATTACTAAATTACTGAATATTGGATTACTTTCCCCTGTCTTTTTCTTTTTTTTATTTTTTTTTTTTATTTNNTTTTTTTTTTTTTTTTTAATGTTTAGTGATTGAAAATTTTGATTTGGTGTAGGGGGGGTTGTGCTGTCTTATACTTCATACAACATTTAACGCTCAGGAGGCTGCCAGAGCTCAGGTCAATAATAATAATAGACTAGCTCAAGTGCAATAGAGGAGTGATGTTTAGTCAGTTTTGAGGGGATAAATGGGTTTAGCAAGTAATTTAGCAGAAGAGCATGATGTCTTGGCCTGAAGTACATCTGGTATTCGCTGTTGTACTCGGCGCCGGCTCATGGGGGTGCTCCAGTCATGAGTCTGGGGCTCTGGAGGAGGTTTCTGATCTGGTGCCAATGGGAGGTGAAGTGAAAGAGGAAGTAAAAAGCAAAGAAGAGATAGACAAGTTATATGTCTTTCCTCAAAGTTTTTTTCTGTGACTTTTGAGTAGCTATTTGAGATGCCTTTTATTAAAATTTTGGACTGACTGGGATATTTCTTAGGATCAGTCCAATGAGTGCTTGTTACTGATGCTTTGGTTATTGGGTCGCAGGAGATGAAGGGATGCAAATTGTCCTTCTGGCAAATGATGACTAAAGACATAATCCAACATAGCCCATTCTTCAGTTGGTATTTTCCCATCATTTAAGGCTAGTTTCTGATCTTCTGTTTCATTTACCATGCATCATTAACACATTGTCCTTTGGTAATAGAAGTATAGTTTGAAATAAAAGGTTTTTTCAGTTGCTAACTTGCTTCTTCTGCCTATTGTATCTTTTCCTGTCAATATTAATTGTTCTAAGGCAGTTAAAATTTTAAGAGTCCTTATAGTAATTCAACATGCAAGACTTATGGTTTATTGCAAAAGTAGGATTCCTTCTTGTACAGCATCTTCATTCTTCCTGAGTTGATTGGGAATGAAGCAGAGTGACAGAACAGCTGAGACTTCAAGAAGCACAGTTCCAATAAAATAACCTAACTGGTTATTTTAAATTGAAATTTAGGTCTTCAAATCTTGTCAGATTCATATGTACTCTACTCTTACACCTAGATTTTTTTTTTTTTTTTTGTGTTTTTTCAGCTCTACAGCTTTCATTGTATCAGATGTCACATTAACCTTCTATTCAAGACAGAGAATACTGCATGCTTGCACTGGTGTAAACAGACCTTTTTCATTCTTCAGAATTAATTATTTTTATTTTTGTACCAGTTAATGTAAAAGAAAAAACAAAAGAATGTATACATTAATTATATACAGTGTAATTATTAATTAATCAAGGCAGGGCTCAGTTTTTTGCTGATTTCCATTTTTTTAAATGAAAAATTGCAAAGCAAAAATAAATAAATTTTAGTGGAAATAAAAAGATTTTGTATAAATAAGGTAATTCAACCAAAATTTAGGCAGAAATGGTTGTACTGATTTATTTAGTTAGGATAACTTCTAAATGTTCTGCTTATCAGTGTCATTATTTCAAAGTACACTTCTATATTAAACTCATAGTGAAGGATCAGTATCTTTGTATATCATAATTAAATCATCATGAAAAATAAAAATGACTTGCTGTTGCAGGAGAGAATTGAATTTTTTGTGCTTAATTTTTTTTTAAAAACGTCTCAATTGAAAGAATAGTTATTGTTGGACATAGTTAAGATTTTTTTCATGTGATGTCTTAGGCTTCCTCTTCAGAAAGAAATACAAAATTGCTGTCACTAGTCAGTTCTTCTCAAAAAGTTTCAAGCTGTTGTAAACTTAATTCAGCATGCATCCTAACATTTTGTAGAACGTTAAACATTAAAATGTTCAGTCATCAATTTTACAGCTATGAGAAGCTCCTCCTAAAGAGGTGTCATTATGACCATATGGTCTAACTTCTGTATAACAGACTGTAGAATTTTTGTAGTAGTCTGTGAAAGAAATTTTGGCTATGAGAGCTAGTTAAAAATATATAGCTAGTCTTCTATATCTTCACCTTATTTTTGGATATTCAACTTTGTGGTTTGAGTACTAGCAGAATTTGTGTCCTTTCATTGTAAAACTAAAAAGAAATACTGATAAAAGCCAATACTCATGCTTTTATCAATACACATCACAGGATCTCTTGTGTTCCAAATGGAAAAGTCATGAAACATCTTTAAAAATCTTTAAAAATTTATCCAGTCCTCCAGAGCATGTTTCATTTGTCTGCTTATTTTAATCCTTAGGTTTGAGCAACTTTTCACTCCAAGACTCTTGTTTTCTATTAAAAAGGAAGATGTCTTTTATATATCAGCTCATTGAAACACCTTAGATAACTTGTGTGAACTTCTGTGAGCAGTCAAAGATGAAATACCTGTTTGACACCCATGACATCAAGTTGATTAATTTCTCCCTTTTGTAAAGTATGTTTTGAAAGTAAAAATAATTGAAAAATGGAAATAGTCCACTTGTTGCCAGCTGTGGTGAATCCTTTGCAAAGCAAATGTTACAAATGTCGTTTAGTGGTGGACTTGACAGTGTTGGTTTAATGGTTGTACTGGATGATCTTAAAGGTCTTTTTCAACCTAAATGATTGTAGTAATGTTATATTCACTTTGTCACATAGTCATAACTTGCTCTGTATTAAACAAAGAAGGATCAATGCCATCTGTTAGAACCCACCTGTCATGTTGCTGTATATAGTTATTTCTTAGATGTGTTTTGCTTTAGTTAAGAACAATTACAGGAACTGTGTTTGCACATTTCAGAACAAATATTCATTACCTTTAATTTTTCTACAGCTAGTACATTTTGTAATAAGTTCTAACAATCAAAAAAATGGAACATGCATAGATTTTGCTGTTTCAGCAAAGCTAAAGTGACAAAGCTTCAACTCTTTCTTTTGGACAGTATGTACTTAAATGAAAAGCACAATTAATTTGTTTTTACACTAGTACTTATCTATAATTTAGACAAATGGCAAATCTTATTTTTCTAGAACCTTCTTTGAATCCTTCTTCAAATATTTGGTTTTGTAGACTTCAATAATATTTGGAAATGGATAGGTAGTGTAATGAACGATGACAGAAAAAAAAGTTATTTATGAAGTGGAGCTGATACTTGTTTGTGGAATGAGCCATTTCTGCTTGAAATAGAATGAAAGCAACACTGATACTAGCAGTGAACCATGAATGTGCTACTTTACCTTGAACAGCCATGCTTAACTTGAGAAAAGTGAATTATCTCCAAAATTGCTAAGGTTACTCACAGTCTTAGGAATATATGCAATTTCAGGACATCTACAAAATTTATCTTCTGACCTATGCCTACTTGTCACCATGCAACCAGGTATTTGCTCTAGAGCTCCTTGCATGTCCAAGTTTGAGCCTTAGCACTTGCACAGATGTATCTTAACAGGAAGACACGGGAGATTCAGCTTGTCATAATCAAAAAACAATCAGAAAAGTTCCTAAACTCTCTCTGGGCATCATCAGACATACAGCAGGCTCACCTTATGAAAACCTATGGGTTTGAGTCTGTCATAAAAGGTGTTTTAATAAGGAAATGAAAGAAGATGACCAGAATATAAGCCCAGGCAACAAAAGATCCTGGGAGAACATCACTAGTTCTACCAGTTAGAACTTCAATGTCTGTGCACTACATCCTGAGCCTGTAGTCCAACCAGTTTTTCATCTGCTTGTCCAGTCCACGTGTCCCCATTTGGTCTAGAAGGATGCCATGGCAGACCAGGTCATGGGGCTTTACATTCACTTCACACAACCAGTCATTTCGTCAGACGCGGCAGTCGGATAATTCACACGCCTTTGCATTCTCCTGTGCTTGGAAATGGCACCCACTAGGATATGCCCCATAACTTTCCATGAATGTCTGATAGGATGTTCATTCTCCCAGGTGCTGAACCTATGATATGTGGAAAATGTAGAGGTTGACAGGAAAGCAGGCTTTGTAGTCCTATAAGTACAGACTTCGAGAGTGCAAGACAATCTGGATTTCTATCCCATTACTTTTATTTCTGGCCAGACAAGGTATTAGCCAAAGGATCAATAACATATTTATAAAACAAATGAATTTTCTCAGTTAAATATTGACTTCTACAAGAATATTTTGTGAAAAGATAATCTGTGGTACTATTGCTCATGATTTAAAATTTCATACATGTAGAGATGTTTCAGTCAGGTACCCAAATTCATGGAAGAACTGAAATTCAGAAGAGTGGTGTCCTTATCTTTATGTTGGCTAGATCTATAAAGCTTATTTGTCAGATTTTTGAGTGTCTGCATTATGTATTGAGGATACTTAACTTTCTTAATTGTACTTAGTGCATAATTTAGTTTTCTTGGGATACTTTTTAGGCCTCATAAGAGTGCAGCGCAGTAGTTGCTAAATCTTGCTATTAGTCCTTGTTTGTTCAGACACTTGTGTGAAGTTAGGAATGTTTCTAAATACAGCAGTCTTTTGCAGTATCTATGGACTTTAACATAAAAGTGGAGGAAAGGAGTTGCCTGTGGCCTCCATGTTATATCATTATGCAGAGAAACAATATTTTTTGTTGGAACTCTAACTCTGTTTCTTGAAGGTTGATTTAGCCTTGCCTTGTGTAAGATGTGTATTTGCTTGCCTGATAACTATGTCTATTATGGCCACAGCATATGGATATGTCTCTGATGGAGTAAAAAATATCAGACATGTAGAATAATGCTGTTATAATGTTTAAATGAGAAAACTGGATAGCGTAGGGCTCTTGCAAAAAGATTTTTGTCTCTGAGTTCTTAAAAACTCTAAGCTATCAATTGTATACAATACTAGGAATCCTGGGTTAGAATTCCTTCCAAGAATGATTACAAGCAATTTGCCCTTCTTTCCTGGGGAATGAATGATAATGACGTTGTGTTTTGTTTGTTTTAGAAAGGACTTGCAGTATCCACAATTGATTTATATTTAAAGAGCTATATAAATTTTAAGTAGTCATTGATATGACAACCAGAATATATTTTTGTAGAGCTATCATGGAGGTGGCATTTTTAGACAAAATACATTAATTATAACAGTGTCATCACAGAAGCTACTGTTATGCCCCATTTTATAGAAAATAGCTTACATTTCCTGTTTATTTGAAGTTTCATAGCAGGAAAGATTACAGTGGCTATTCCACAGGTATGTTCGACATCATACATATTTTTTTTAATTGCTAGCTGACCACATGCTTTAATAATTCTCTTAACTTCAACTAATATTTAGGAAAATGGCTAGCATTTAAAAATATTCTTAATGATATTTAAAGACATTTAAAATTTATGTACTCTCTTTATGGGTGTACATGTTGAGCCCTGAGGTTTTTAAGTAACTGCCAATAAATATAATTACTATACAAGTTCTTTAGACATAGCTTTTAATATTTTTTTTTAGTTATAGCTTTTTCAAAGCTACTGTTAGTGATGTACAGAACAAAATCCTTTTTTTTTGACCTGCTGTAATAATATCTGTAATGAATGACACAGTGATTTTGACATTCACTTGCGGTTTCAGTAACTAATTTAGATAATGTTTATGATGAAGTCTAGTAATTTACTTCCTGAAAGCATACACAGGAACAACAAAAGATATCACAAAGGGTATCATTACTGTCAGTAAGTTTGACCACAGTGTTGTGGTGTGGTCATCTGTGGCTGATTTAATGTTCATTTTGAATTATAGGCTTCTGGGGTATTTACAGGATTTATAGCAAATTAGAGGTTCAGACATGCCTTTGATAGACATTCTTTAGTTTTCAATTTAATTAAATGTGAAAAAGAGATTTGGCTTTGTTTTTATTTTATACTGTTCCCTCCTTTTAACAATAGACTCTGAAGTGCTAATCCCATTCTGTTCTGCAGAGGTTCTTATGTTGTCCTCTTCAACATATAGCTTTAGTCTTTCAGTCATGCATTAAATGATGACTAACATCTGTTACATTTGGTTTGTTTTCTCACATTCCCTGGGGGAGGAATTTAATGTGCAGTTAGTGGGGTTCGTTATAACATGGAGGTTTTTAAAAAATATGTATATTTCTTTGTGTTCATATTAGAAGAGGTGAGATCAATGCACTTTGCATCTACAACAAAAGGATGGTTTAGGAGTGGATGATTGTAGGAAAGTTCTGTCTCCATTCATGCAGACTAAAATCATTATTATGTCTGAGCAGGGAATTTGCTAACTATGATCTTTATCTTGGACATGTTGGACACAAGGTAGTGAGCATTTTGAATATAAGAATTGAAATGTCCCACTCAGTGCTCTCTTTGGTTAGAAATCAGTGCAGAGAATAGAAAAGTAGACTGCAGTACTTATGGTGGAAAAATGTTAATGAGGATATGGTAATGGCTGATGGATTCTTGCTGATGGATTTTGGATTACTGTGCTGAGGTAGGTAATGGTAATGGCAGTGGATAAATAGTGGCACCCTTAAAGATGAAATTGAATCTCCTAGCAAACTAGGAGAGGAGAAAACTGCTGTAGGTGCTGTATGCTAAGCCATTGTCAGGAGGAATTCCAAGAGCATTCTGAAATATTTGACTGATTTAACAGTTTGAGGATATATATGTCCAACAAAATAGAGATACAAGAAGTTGTCTCGTGTGCCCATTCACTTTTTATTCAGCTTGCACCAGCTGTTCTTCATTCCTGAGGAGATCTTGTTTAAGTAGTGAAACCCTGTTATCATTATAAAATTGATAAAAATCAGCACATCCAGATGCTAAGCTGGGCTTTGAAGCATCTTAGAAAAATTAGGCAAGATTTCTAAAGCCATGATCAGTGCAACTCTTCTGCTTATTTGCAAAGATATAAATAAATTTTATTTATAGAATGTCTTTTTATTGAAATCAAAAGAGCTTGCTATTTCCTTCTGAGAACTGTGGAAGATGGCAGAGTACTTTGAGCACTGCTTTCTATTCTAAGAACATTCTGCAAATCAGTGTTATTCTGCAGTGTTATTGTATTAGCAGTGAGAAACATGTGTAATTAATTAGATAGTAATTTTATGTGCTTTTTATAGATTAGAATGCTTATATTTGCAGAAATATAAGGTTACTTCCATACTTCCATTATCTAAGTAATATGCAAACCAGGAATGGTTTCTTCTTTGAGCTGCAATATAAGCCACTGTATGCAAGTTCTCCAGAAAGTAAAAAGCTCCCTTTTCTCATATGTTGGAAGAATTTTCTAATTTCTCCTTCTGAAGTTCAGTAATTTTGTATTTTATAGTCTTATTAAATGTAGCCCTTTCTTTTGTGCAATGCTACTGTTTTTAATCAACTTAATCAGTGAGATGATAGTCAATTTATTTGGGAAGGGCATTGTTTGTATTATAGCTATTATCAGAGATGTTATTAATGTTATTAATTGTAATTTAAAAATATTCATATAGTATACAATTTAAATAGATTTAAATTTTGCGGTAGTGGTATTGTATTAACATAAAATACATCTCATGCATAGAATGCAACCTTTATTTTATTTTCAATGCATGTCTTTTATCCTCAAAATATTTAAGTAGTTGTGAAAAGTACTCAGATAAAGTTCATTTCAAATATATCTCACTTTTCAGTTAGATGGCTGTTAATTTATCATTAGGGCATAGATGGCTTATATGAGTGACTTATATGAGAGGGTGTGATCAATTGAAAAAGGCTGCATATTTGAAATCAGATAGAGGAAATTTTCTGAGTTCATAGTAAGAGAACAGAAGAGTGGCTAAGTAGATTTTAAAGTCAGATGAGGGACCATTAAGATCTGGTGATATGTGATCAATCTCTTTGAGTAATTGCATCAAGATCAAGAACATGAGATTGAAATAGAACATATTTTGAAATACAACCAATACTGACTTATGTTTCACTACTATTGTGAGTAAAATGTTTCAATTACAAAACTTCAACTTTCAAAATTTGCATTTTTTGTCTAATCTCTCTCCTTTTTCTTCCAAATGTTTCTTCCTCAAGAGTAGATATCAATCCTATTCTGTTCTATACGTTAGGATACAAGCCCAGGCTTCCAAGCCAGCTGGTACTTGTATTCGCCATGCAGACCAACCTGCATTATCTTCTGCATAGCTGTTTTTTCTGAATCAAGATAACAGCTTGGTTCAGTCATAATGGGCCTGGCTACAAACTGATATGTGCACACTTTGAAGGATCAAGGGGCTACAGTGCCAAAGAGAAAATGAACCAACTTCACAGTCAAAATGACTGTTAAAGTGCCTGTGTCTCCTGTGAACATAAAAATTGATAAGATTTAAATCAAAACAATGTTTTAAACTCTTTTCCATTAAGTTTAAAAAAAATCCTTAACTTAGGTCTCACATTTTCACAATTCTCATGTCACTCTTGCCCATCTTTTCAGAACTCTTTAATGTTATTTGTCACTTTTCATCCCTGTACGTTCATTGCTGTACATGGTTTGGAAAGAAAGATTTAACTAAATTTTTGAATTGTGTTCATGAATTTCTGGATTCAGCTTAGCTACCTTTGTCTTTCTTAGAGTTAATGTCTCTTTTAAAGGAAAAAAGAAGTGTATTATTAGCTATGAAAAAATTAAAGCTATCAGTTTCAAAATGTGTTGTTTCTGCACCTGTGACAAGCACATCTCTATCTCTGCATTTTCTGTTCTCTGTCAGGGATGGTTTTTCAGGTGAGAGTTCAACTGTGACTAAGAATACTGAGATCTTGAGGGAATATGTCAGAGAAGTTAAAGAAAATCTGGAATGTTTGATATAGGCAAGCAGTGCCACAGACAGGCTTCACAGGGCTATGATACATGTGCCTGCTCTGTCTTTGGTGAGTAGGGATCATATGTAATAGTGTGAAACCATTGTGCTTTTCAAGACAGTGTTGCCCAAAAGTCAATATTAATCAATTGTCAATTTTGTTCATTGGTTAATATGATTGTTTTCAGAGAGAGCATTTAGTACCTACACAGGACTGTTAACTTTTTCTTTCAGGAATGGGAATGAAAAAGAATTTCAGAAGTTGCAGATATTCTATACTTTGTTTTATTCTTGAAGGTTAAGATCATGCTTCCTAAAAATGTTTTTATTCAGATCAAGAGATCTGAAGACACAGAGCTTTAGAAAGTAGTTTTCTATTGGCTGAAGTAGTATTTTAATTGAGATGCTAAGATTGTCTCTAAAATTGTGACTTAAATTTATTTGTAAGTCACAAAGAAATAATAAAATTACTGATAATTGTGATCTTATGGATTTTATTGTAAGCTATTTTAAGAGTTCAGAAAATCTGATGGGATCTCTTTTCTGGATGTGCTCTTATAATGTAAGACTAGAAAACAGTAAGAACAGAATCCCCCTTTAGGAAATTGGGGTGGTGTGAATGGAAGAAGAGCCAGAGGATTGGCAGTGAATCAACCTACTGAAATTCCAAGAAAACCAGGGGAAGAAATAAGCAAAGTTCTTGTAAGTATCTAGAAGATAAAAAATAAATGAATAGTAGTCAATATGAATTTATCAAGAACAAATCATGCCAGAAAAAAACTAATTTAATTCTGCAACGGATATCAGCTTCTGTAGATAGAGGTGGTAATAGATAACATATCTTGAGGAAGGCTTTATTATCTTCTTGAAAAACATATTCCCAAGTAATCCTGGGCAGGTGATACAGAGAAAACTACTGTAGAATAGTAATATTTATCCATGAGTAATGAACCAGAAAGTTTTCCTTCCTATATATGGATGGTTTTCTGTCTAAACAAAGATTTTCCAAATGAAACTTTGCTGAAATTGTCAAGCGCATCCATTAATGTTACTGACAATGTATCTATTCCCAAGTGCAGTATTTAGGCTCTAAACTGCCTCTTATGCTAAAAATGAACTTT
Organism: Rhadina sibilatrix; assembly: GCA_013400275.1. NCBI lineage: Eukaryota > Metazoa > Chordata > Aves > Passeriformes > Phylloscopidae > Rhadina > Rhadina sibilatrix. The sequence goes on from VWYO01018520.1 coordinate 1,956,664, forward strand.
TTTGCACATATGGTTATGGAAAGTATACTTGCTATCATAGGTTGCATAAACATTACAATGTCCTACAAAGCAGTCAGGCAATAATTAGCACCACCACTAAATGCCCAGATAGAATGAATTTAGTTTTCAAAATTGCAACTCAAAATAGCAGTGGATAAGTTGACAGTAGTCCAGGTGAGATCTCTAGAAAACATGCTGTGAGAGGAGGCTAAACACTTTAGATAAGCTTCAGGACAGAAGACTTAGGGGAACTTCAAAATTTTCGAAGAAATGAAAAGCTGCTGTTTTTCAAGCCCCAAGTAGATGATGGGACAAGTAGTACTGAGCTTAACTTGCAGTTTGGGAGAGTCAGAGAAGATAGAAAATAGAAGGTCTAAGTTTTATTAGACATTCAGCTATTTAATGTACTGTCTTCTCATTTGCCTCCCACACAACTCAGTGCATTGAACTTTTGCTTGGGGTAGACAATGACTAATGAGAAAAACCGTTCTGAAGCAGTAATCTCATCCTTCCATCATTAATTTCTGCAGTTTTGAAGTCTACTCCTTGTGTTGATTTTGAGTAGGTTTTTCGTCTAAGAAATACATTTTTTCTCTCTCACTGTCACTTTAAACAAAAATGCATGCACCTCTTACCTCAGAAGAAAGGGGTGAGTATTTTTGTTACAAAACAACATAGAAATTCACTAATTTGTGAACTTGAGAATCACTTTTAAACTCCTTTTCTGTAGATTGCCTTTACTTCTCCTTTATACTACTAGTATAGGTATAAGAAAATACTGAATTTACAAAATTTAGTTTCATACTCCCAGCTGGAAATTGAAACTGGTGTTGTAGCTCAGCAGAATCTGTGAACTTGTGAGTTTTTCAAGGATGTTGTAGCATGTGCTACATTTTAAATCATAGGACTATTGTCTGAACTAGTTTTGATGTCACTTTGTGTTTACTAATATTCATTTATATTTAGTGTATGAATGGCAGTTCTATTCATTTTAAATGTACTCTAATTGCACATAGGCACGAATGAATGCTTGTAATTAGCTAGGAATGAGAACAATGAGTGTCTGCATTACAATAAAGACTTGGGAATTAAATGATCATTCAGAACTTCTATGCAGCATTCTGTTATTAAACATTTAGAACTTCTGTTCAGATAAGAGTTTGAATAACATATGTTTAGGAATAATGATGCTCACAAAGTAACTATTTGTACAGGTACCATTCTGTTAATGCCTCTAGTATGTGTGTAGTTTTGCTGAAGGAGGAATTTGAGATCTGAAGTTCATTTTTTCTATCCCTGCCTTCTCCCTGCTACAAATGCCTTTAACCTTTTATAGCCAATCCCAAGTTTCAAGAATCCCTAACTGATCACTCTAATAAAGGAGTAATGAGTGTTTTGGGTAAGATGTATGTCAGGGAGAGGATTCTGAGTTCTTAATTAGTTCCTAAATTTATTCCAGGAAAACAGAAAACAAAGGGGGAAAACTTCAGATTCTACTTTATAATATCATGCAAATGACATTGCATTCTTTCAGGAAGTTCAGGTATTGGGTCAACATCAAAATGCTAACTGTTGAGAGAATACTGTATTCTTAAGTAGTGTATGATGTACACTTAAAATTTCCATTGGTTTTGGTGAAAAGATTTAGAGGTTATCAACACTTGAGTTTGTGTCTGATTGTTGGAAGATTGTTTTGCAGCCTGACTATGGAAGTTAATCTTAGTAAAAAAATAGAAAAAAATAAAGTCAGACAGAAAATTGTAGGATTGTCACAATTTCAGGGATTCTGTATTTGATTTCAGAATCTATGTTAAAAGTGATCACACAATCAAAGTTTTCCATCATTCTGGGAGAGAATTTCAGAGTTTATAGAAATGTATGTACTACTTTCAGGAACCACTGGGATATACTTTTTGAACCAGAATAAGAAGGAGAAATGTTCCAACTTCTATTGATTTAAACTATAATTTATGTATGATCTCAGAGGTTAGATAGTTTGCTCAGAGGAATAATTATAATAATGTCTGAGTAGTTGCCCTGTGAAACCCAGTTAAAGAAGTTTAAATGAACATGGGATTTACTAAATAGCAGTACAATTTTTATTTGATTGTGATCTCACATTTTTGGAATCCAGAGTTCTTTCCTAGAGCCTATTTAGAGAACAGATGTTTTGTTTTCACTGAGAAATGGGAAAAGTTACACAGATCAGCTTCTCATTTCATTCTTAATTCTATGATGAGGGCAGAAGTGAAATTCAAGGGGTTTTTTCCACTGGTTATTAAACCAATTTTCTGAATAAACTGTAAAAAGACACTGAGGGAAATTAACACCCAAAGCAGAAATAAATGTATGATGTCACTACAGCCTTGAAATTTTGAACAGCCCGATTCATCAACCTGCGCTGTCCCCTGGAATGTCAAACCCAGTGGACCCAAACCAGCAAGGTTTTCATAGGCTGAGTAAATCAACTTCCTCAACCTGGAAATGTCTCAGATTCAGCCACTGGCCTTTACAGAGGATCATATGTGGCAGGACCTAATGTAAATTAATCAAAATTATTAATATAGTTTAATGGTTAATATAGTTTTAGCTTTTAAAACTATTGTTATTCTCAGCCAAGACAAGTTATTTTAATCAAAAGCCCTTACAACTTATATTGAAAGAAAATATTTTAATTAATTTTTATGGCAGATAATTTCTTTTAAGCTTCTGCTTAGAGTGTGATTTGTGACATAGAATGACATAGAAACTATTTGAAAGAATTTTAATTCTGATCCAAAAAAATCAAAATGGTTAGAGATTAATTTTGCCAGTGTGTTCTGTAGGAGGGTTTTTTTTTTGTATGTGTTATTTCCTTTATTAATTAGACCAGGTGAGTTGTTCTGTTTAAGAAGGCATTTTTTTAAAGTAGTTCCTTTTTTTAAAGGCAGATAGTATTCTCTGAGAAATCCATTTTAAAACCTTAAAAGTTGGATGTTTTAAATGCAGAGAGAGTGGAATGTATGCAAAATTGTCAGTAGGTTCAAAACTGGCTGTGCTCATAGGATTGGGATTGGGTTATGTTCATCTCCAGAGCCCAAAGCTTACTCCCTAAAACAAGTACAAACCCCCAGTTTAGTTGGCATTTATGATGCAGCTCTAGAATCACTTTGCTTGCTCATTGTAAATACATCTGTACAACATGAGAAAGAAAAATATGCACAAAAATGATCGATTTAAATAAATCTTCAAACTAGGAGAGCCTTACTTACGCAAAGAGTACAAGACATGGGCATACAAACAAAGCACCAGAAAAAAAAATCTAGAAAAGTAGTGCTCCAAGTATTATCTAACTTTGGTTCACTTTAAAATAAAGGTGTAAATAGCAAGCCAACCCCAACAGAGTACTGGTCAAAAGTACACTGGAATATTTTCTTTCTTAGTGGAACATTGTTTCAGGCATATAAAACCAATGGAAAGAACATTTCCACTAAACTGTGTTACTACAACTAGTCATGCAGACAGTTTATGATAATATTCTGTTTATGATTCTATCTTTTCTATGCGTCAAATGAATCACCAGACAACCTCTGTTTTTAAAGAAAACTAATTGTGCTTTCTTTCAGTAGCATGTAAACTGGACATTGTATTTACATCAAGTATTTCATGAGGTCAGAGACATTACACCACAGATAGATAAGACTGTATCACAGTAATTTCCTGTGACTTCCAGATGTGAACTATAAATTCTGTAGAATATGTGAATAGAGAATTCAATGCTATTGACACATATTCCCATTTATATTTTTATTCAAAATTCTCAGAAATATATTCTCAGGAAAAATCCCAATATTTTAAGTTTTATTCTCATAAAAGAGGTCTTAATAATAGTATAATATCATAATGTAATTATATTATCATCATAATACCATTATAATGGTATAATGCTACCAGCATGATAGATAATGTATAATAACTTCTATATTATTATATAGAATAAATGATAGAATGAGGTAATAAAACAGGAATGATTTCCTCATTAAATAAAATATATTTAATAATAATAAAATTTCTAACGCTCAAGATTTATTGAATTTTGATTGTTGAATATTAAATCAATATTGAATATTGATTGTTGAACAGCAAGACAAAATCAGAAAAAAATAATGATTACTTGATAAATAGACTATTTAAAAGCATTGTCATTAAATTTGTATATGTTACTGTTGTATTTCTAATTTATTTTTCTTTTCCTGGTTTTTAATTTCCTGTTTAAATGAAAAATATATGTATTAGAATCTAATATATTTTGTTTCGGTAGAACAAGTTGTATTGTGTTTCTTTTTTGGTAGGGAACTTGAATTTTTCAAGCCATTTAGTAATCCAGCCTTACAGCTGCAGCACTTACCCTGCCAACACCCTCTTTATTATGCAATAGTGATCCAGAGCTTCATGTATAGAGGGGCTGCAGGACACACATCTGCTCCGAAGAGGGGCTCTTTTAAGGCTGCTTTTGAAGAGAACAGGAGCAAATTCTTGATATTTTTAATTTCTGTTCCTATTGTATCCTTGCAGTAATCCTTCTCTAGAATTGCCTGAACTCTGGAAGAAATTTAAATCCATTTTACAAAATTATATGTCACAGTCTGAGAAATACTAACTTGCTGTCTGCTGTGTAGTTCAGCTATAGTATATGTGGTTTTCACCTGGTGAGTATCTTAGAGATAATATTGTTACAAAATTGCTGTTTAACAGGCAAAATAACATATCAAGTCCAAAGTAATCACCAGTGTATTTAAAATTAATTACAGAGTTAAAACGATTTTTTTTAGTTCACCTGCTAGCAGCTGAGTGCAGGGTTGCATATTTCACTAGCAGCTGGTGACAGAACAAGCATCTATGAAAGCACTTTCTGCAGGAGATGCTTGGAATGCCATCTACTGTTGAAAAAGTAAAAATCCAACCCAAAAGCAACTCAAAATCTTTTGGAGAAACTTCTTTTTTTAATGGTTTGTTGTAAAATGAAATTCTACTTACATTAGAATTCAACTGAAGTTCTGAAAAGGTCCTAATGTGTTTGATTTCAATATCCGAGCTTTTTATCAATTTTAAAACTAGGCTTTCTGCTTCATTTTATGAATTCCTTGAGAATTTCAGTTAATTGCAAAACATTTTGAAGCATAAGTAAATAATAAAGTCTGATCTTTCCAATACAGAATTAATAAAAATTGCATTAAGTAAGGAAAGTTTTGATCCAAACAATGAAATAACTATACCTTTGAAATCCTTATGATTAAAATTTAATTTAAAATATTTAAGCCTTTTTTTGAGTGCTTTCTAAGAAAAGCTATTGTAGGACAAAACCTTATTTGGTAGTTGATTATTGATTACTGAAGTTCACTCTGGTAAAATTGTGTTTGAAGATTACAGATTTACAAAATTTCTTGTACACCTCTATGTTACATTTGGGTGTGTTCATACATGTATTATTACTATTATAGTGGGAAATGTTTGCATTTTGGTCATGAACAAGACTATACAATTCACATTCATCTTGTTGCAGTCATCCTTATTTTCAGAATTAAAGTATGGCTCACTGTAATGCAGCTATTGTAGTACATTTCACACATCCTGTAGGCAAGAATGTAAAACACTTTTTTCTCTTTTCACAAAATACACAAGATTACACTGGCAGACCTAAATGCTATTCCAGCACTTCTGTGGAGAAACCTGACTTTTTGAAAATAGATACAGTCAAATGAATGCTAGCTGTCAAAAATTAATCTTTGCTAGACTTTAGGTTGTGGAAATATCTGTAACTTCAGCATTTTTTCATCGCAAATCTCACCCAAGACGTGCTATGAGATCCCCGTAATTGCAGAAAATTGCATCTAATAACAAATGTTATGTGGCAATTGGACAATTTTGTCTCTATTCCTTCTTGGAAAAGTAGAGGAAAGTTCAATATCTTTTCAGGTTTGATGCCTGCCATCTCAGATTGTTTTTTTTTTTTTTATTCTCTGTAAGTCATCTGCCTGAAATATCCACATAACTGAGGATTTAGGAGACTAACACTTACTAAATTGGAGAAAAAAATTAAATCCAAATAAAAGTATTTCCCCCCAATGAATTGAAATATGCATATGCCTAAAGTTCAATCAGCTAAAACATCCTGAGTGAAGGCAGTTGCTCCTTCCCTAGAGGCTGTGAACAAGTGCCAGGCTCCCATGGGAGGTGTTTCAGCCTGTATAAAATAGGAGCACTGAGATCAGAGAGAAGTCAGGGCTTTTCAGATTGTGTGAGGGAGGCATTAGTGTGACCAACTATATAGCAGGACAGGTGACTGTCATCTCAGAGTTTTTGAAGAAATGAAAGTTATTTGTAGGAACATTGGCTNAGGGTAATCCATCATGTTTTTTTTTTTTTTTTTTTTTTTTTTTTTTTTTTTTTTTTTTTTTTTTTTTCTAAAATGGGGTTTACTGACAGAACAAACTGATTATCAAGGAGATACTTACTTGTATCTCATGCCCTTGAAATGGATTTGGAAATTCTTTATAGTGAAGAATTATGCAACATTAGCTGTCTCTTTAAATGAGCTGATAGAAACTGAACAGGCAAAATACTTTTAAAGAAATATTTACTGTGGTTCAAGGATTCCTTAAACTTGTGTGCTTTTTTAATCTGATGTCCTTAACATCCTTCATGTGCATTAATTTGATCTGATTTGCTCTTACTGCATTTCTAATACAGGCTAATTTTTAGTTTTATGTGTTGCAAGTTAGCTGGTCCAATCTTGCAGCTGTTCTATATGATGCTAGAGATGAACAACTGACAGATATTGCATGCTTTACCCAGAAGATATCTGTGAAAATCCTGATTCAAAAATATTAAAAATATTAATAACGTGCCAATCTGAAGAAAACTTCTGGAGTTTTAGGACTGAAAGACACAACTTCACCCAATATAATTTCCTTGTCAAAATTGTTTATACTGTTTTCTAGTTGTTGCTCCTCTTTGATGACTTCATGTGATCCAAGACTTTCTATTATTTATTATTTTATAATTTTTGTTTTTCCAAATTTTATACATGCCTCATTCCTTCAGCAGACACATGATACCTATGTGGGAAGCAGCTGGCCTATTCCACATGGCAACAAATTATAATGCTGAGGGCTTACAATAATTCTGTCTTAGAATTTCCCGCTTACTCTGTGATAACCAAAATACTCTTTTCCTTGCTAAATATAAGAAAAAGCTGCAGTAGTCCATTTTAAACTATGTGGTAGGTTTGGTCAAACACTAGATTTTTTACATAAAACTTTTACTATCATCTCCCTGGTCTAGGCCTCCTGCTTGCAATTTTATATAACCTTCAAAAGAGAGCATTGATCTATGAATTAGTTATTGGAACTGTATTGAACATATGTATATGTTATATACAGTATATACATATATCTACTACACTATATGTATACCTGTTTATAACATAATGGCTACTGTTCAGTGTAGTACTTATTTGTTGTTAGAGTTGTACTATAATAATATTCTCATGTGCTAATTGGCTCATTTTTATCATTTTACTATGAACACCATAATGACTAGCAAGGAAGAGGTCTGGCTGAGTTAGGACGCGTGAGAAGTGAGGGAGCTTTCATTTGTAGAACACAGTGTCCCCATCTCCTATCCCAGAAATGAATGATAGGAAACATTTCTGCCCTCAAGAGTTCATATCCTAAGATAAGCAGAATCTGATTTTTGCTGATTCTGAAATAATTGAAACATACTGTCAGTTTCTTCAGTTTTAGAGTTAAAAGTGCTCAAGGGCTGTTGAGCACTGTTTTTGGTCACAGTGAACCACATTGTAGTAGATATTTCATAAAAATATTAGCATCAAAATTTCACTTTGTGGCTTGTTTGTCTGGAACCTTAGGTTAAACCACCCCATTTCTAATTAACATCTAAATGTCAGAGTAGGCTTTATGTCACAGAACTTGTTATGTTTATGGGTGATCTTCATCTGAGTCTCATTCAGGGAGCTCATTCAAAATAGACTATTATACAGGAGCATGTAAATGTCTGTGCTTATCTGTAAAGTATGTATGGTGCATTCTTGTTGTTTGTTTTAAGTCTTTAAGGTAAATTTAGTTCGGACTTTAGGGAATGTTTAACCCCTTAAGCTTGGATATAGGTAGGTTTTAAATTTGTTTTGTGTATCAGATATTTTTTCTAGCTCAAGTACCCAACTTCTCCACCTCCTTGTTCACTAATATCAAATATCTGATTACCACTCAGCTACTGATTGTGGAAGTGCTTTTCTGGAAACTACTGGTACTTTCGTTACAAACAGAACAAAATTACAGTGAAATCACCTGCATATATCTTCAGGAAAATATTCATTTGGAAAGACTAGATTATTTTGTTGACCTAAATATAGTCCTTCTCCATTTAACTACTTATACTTGCTAAATTAATAAAACACTTGGAACAGTAATATAAATTAAAGGCTTTAAGTTTGATCAAAACAGTTAAACTGCATGTTATTATGTGTATGTTCTTATAGCACCAATAGGATAATCAATGTAAAGAGTCAATTCAGTTAATATATAATATTTTACGGTTATGTAATTGGCATGGATTTATATTTGACCTCCTTTCTTGGAATTAAACATACTTACATAATTTAACTTAATTAATCTGTAGAGATGCTTTCTCAAGAAAATAGTTGCATTTGAATATATGTCTGTGTTAACTCTCCTGTTTTGTCAGGAGTGGATGCAGGCAAAGTTATGTACTGTGCTTGTGTCGTGTCTTGACTTCAGATCTGTGAGTGTAGTCACTGCAGTCACTGCAACTAATCCTTTCTTTTTGTTCATTTGGTGCAGGGCATATAATTGAAATACTGTTACAAAGAATTAGGAAAAGAAAAAAAAAAAAAAAAAGAAAGAGTCCACAGCAGGCAGTCTAGGAAAGTGGATTAATGGACCTTGCGTTCTAAGACGGTGGTGGAAACCTCTGAATGTCACTGGAGCTGATGATCTTTTCTCTTTTTCAGCACAATTAAAATGAGGAAATGGGTATCCCCACAGTGGTTTGGATGTAGTTATGCACTGAATGTAATTTTTTGGAAAGAAATAATGGAAGGCACAGGGAAGCAAGAGGGAAGGGAGGTTAGAATTTTATCATTGTTTCCTTAAATTTATTTTATTATCAGTGTCATTTTCAAGGGTGTAAGTTTCAGAGGAGGAAGTTGTTCTAAATTAAGAAATATTGCCAATGGTAAATATTTTAAGGGATTATGATGTTCATATACTATGACAACGGGCATATATAAATTCCAGAGAAAAATAGTTACACATCTTCATTAAAATCTTTTCACTAGATTGTACATTGAAAAGATATTTGCTAATTATCAAGTGATTTTGGAGTATTTCAAATCTGCTTATAATTTTAGACAGTTATTGAAGGAACACAGAACATTTCAAAGATGTTGGCACCTTGGCTCTTGAGAAAGCTGTGTCTCTGTACTGTCATCTGGGTTAGTGGGGTCTGGAATGGAAAAATATTAATCCTGCGAATAGTATTCAGTTTAATTCACCTTATAACATAAGTGGTTATGAAGCATTCATGCTGCTGTTTTTATTTGAAAAATAGCAGCTTTATAAATTTTTATTGCATATAATATAAATCTGGGTTTGAGACAAAATTATTTGCTGCTGTCCTCTCAACTAATTCTATTTCTTTATTGTGAACAAAGCTGGAGGTCAGTGTCGGTGTGGTATCTGCAGAGGAAGCAAAATGTGACAATTCTTTTTATAGATCTGAGACTATTCCTCATCCTCCCTATATGATTTGCTTTACGAAAACCAAATAGTTTAGTGCATTAATACTTAATCATATGTTGATTCTTAATCAAGTTTAGTGTAACATGCATTTCTTCTTGAGACTACTGCACATATATCCTGCTTTGCCATTAGGATCTACATTCTCTAGACTTAAAGATTTCATACATGTGTCATACTCTCTGGATTTCCTAGGCAATATATTTAATAGAAAAAAACTACTCTAGAAGCATCAACAGCCTCATTAAATTGATATTAGCAAAATTATAGCATTAATAGTAATAATAAAATACATTTAGATTTCTTTTCATGGATGAGTTCCAAGCAAAAGATTGACTTGCTTTTCCAATCTTCTCAATTTTAACAAAAGGGCTAGAAAAAAACCTTCCATCCTGGTCTGTCCTAGTGCACTGAGTTGGTTAGGAAATAAGGAAAACACAAACTATTATTGAGCAAAAGACTGAAACTACTGGCCTATAGCATTTTTAAATGGAAGTGATATAGAGTGTTATATGCTGTATGCTCAACTTAGTGTTTCTGGGAGACATTAGGTACACCCAGTTTATTCCTGCAGATTAGATCTCCTTGTGCTTGTAGGTCCATGGATGGCAAGTTGTGAATCTTGAGAGTATTACTGAGTCAGAGGTAGATGTTATGATGTTTATCCCTGCCAAGGATGGCTGATTCTGAAATCTGGATTCCCCAAACTTCACTTGAGAAGAACTGATACAGGTATCTAGGAGGTGTAGAGTCTGTTTTAAGAGTTATTTTCATTGACTAAGGCACACAAATACTTCCCCTATGTTTTTATGGTTATGCATCCAAGTATGTGAAAATAGAGATGAGCTCTGATAACAGGATGCTTGTTAGTTTACCTGTCTCCAAAGCATCTTTTGGAAAAAATGTTTTATGGTTTTGACATAGTAGATTTTAGAGAGAAGCTCTTATTGGTGGCAATAGATTGAAAAATAGAAAAGCATTAGGAGTTTAAAAGGATAATAACAATTTTTATATTGATGTTTTCATTACTTAGTCTCTTGCTTCCATTTTTCTTGTCCTCTTCCCTCTTCTTTCTGTTCTGTTCTCATTTTCATTCCCTATGCCTGTGGGAATAGCCTTAATCTTTGAGGAAATTTTTAGTACACGGACAAAATCTAACATCAAAAACTGTTCACTGAGACTTGAAATTTAGCTTAATGATTCTAGCTACTGGAAAAGATCAAAGGGGTCTGGCACTTGCACTATGTAGGCTTGCAGAGGAACACAGGAGTGATGGTGCTGTGTATGTTTCAAAGGGCAGAGGTTTCCAATAACAAAGTGCAAGGTGTAAAAATTCTTTATTGTTGGCAAGCAGAAAAATCCTGGCTTGTTTTCAAGTGGAGTAGTGTATGAAGTTGTGATCTTTGTAAAAAGATTGTGACGAAATTGTCAAACTCTTTTAACATTTTAGAATAGGTGGTAAAATACTTAGTATTCTGTACCATTAGAATACATTGTCTCAGTCACTGTCGCTCAGATACATTTTCTGCAGGCTGTTGGTGGTTTTAGTGAGCAGGTGTTGATCAGAATTTGTTTCTAGTGAATAATGAGAACTGGCACTGTTCTTGGTAGAGTTTTGAGTGCAGAGAATTGAAAAGACATAGGAAGGTTAAATGAAGACATGTGGCCTGGAAGGAGAAGAATGTAGTTACACAGCTTGGGGTATTTCTGTTGGTCTGTTGAGGAAATGGAAGTTTGGGGGTTTGCTGACCTGGCAGACACTTCTTTTAAGCAATTGTTGCTGATTTTTGAAAGGAGCAAGAAAGAAAGCAATGCATAAATATGGGAGTACATAACCCAGTGAAACAAAAAGCAGCTTTTGTAACCAAAGGAAATACAACTGTATGTGTACATGTAGACAGGGTTCAAGTTACCTGGAGCCTCTTTAGTCCTTTTCTGTCTAGAAAAAGATATTTAAACCACAACAATGTTAAAAATACAGTCAGTGCATTTCATCTAATATGTAATTTTTTTCTCTCAGTTGCTACAATTTGTAATTTCATCTGAATGAAGTCTTTTGGAAAAAAAGTAGCAGAAATTAGTCTGTGGTTTTCTGATTTAGATCCAGAATCCGTATGCATTCTCTGACCTTGAAAGATAAATACCTGGCTGTGCACCTGAAGGGTTCAGGCCTGTTGATCCACAAGTTTAATATTAATTTAAAATCATATGGTAGAATCTGTTGATTCAATTGAATTAATTATTTCTTTTCAAATTGTAGTTTTCTTTTCCATGCTTGTTATAAAGTCAAGGAAAATAATTTCCTAACCCAGGGACTGAAGGATGTATGGAGAGTGCTCAAGGAATGCGTCACTGTTATATAATAATGGAAGCTCTTGTCCTCACATAACTGCGGTGTTGGAAAGGGGATAGTGAACGAGACAGGATTCTAGGAGAGATATTTTGAATTGTTGGGTCATATAATATCCTGACTTAGAACACAGTGTTCCTATAAAATGCTGAAAATTTAATTTTAAATGCAGGTTTTCGACATATCTGATAATAAACAGTGTGTTTTATTTAATGGTGTAAAACTATTGATGGTAAGATTTTCAAAAGTACCAAGGGTTTGCAGCTGCAGTTGAAGGCACCAGATGTATATTATTATGTAAATATGATAGATCCTGTTGAAAAAAAAAAATTACCAAAGATTTCAAACTGCACACTTAGGATGTTACACTACTTTGATCTCAGTTCCACATGTGAAAAATTATTGACTATGGTCACTATCCAAAGGAAAGATGTTGGTTGCAATCTGATTATGTGAAAGGCTCTGATTTCCTTTGTTTAGTTCAACAGAACAATTCACAATGAAGTAATAACTTAAAAGTGTTGAGTATGTATGTTTAGAAATCATGTATCAGAAGAAATATATAGATTAGTGATATAATCAGTTGTCAGGGAGGTCACATTTCAGTGTCTAGTTCTGTATAGGCAGTTTAGGAGCTCTGAATTATTATCAGAATTTCCTTCTCTCTCAGCTGACCATGGAGCCTTAAGGATCATAATGTTGGGGATCTAAATTAGATATCCCTTTTTTCACCCTACCTGGTGAAAAAAGTATGGACATGCTTTGATTTCCCATCCCTCCCATTTCTCTTGCTTTGAATTTTCTACATTGAAAAACTAATGTGCGTTCTCTTGATTAAAGATAATAATATGGCTATGATGCATGGAACAGTGCAATTGCAATGGCATGAAACTTTGTTTTGTTTTTTGTTTAATATACCGGCTTGGTTTTGTGGGGCTTGTTTATTTATTTATTTATTTTTTTTGTTTTTATACCAGAATGTTACTTTGTATATATATTGCTAAAGTGCTGAAGCGGAAAAATCAAGCTAGAAGACATTTTACTGTGTGTTGCATGTTCAGTTTTCCCTTTCAGTATTCAGTTTTGGAAAGATATTGGTGTTTCTCATTTAATTCTTATGTACTCACTGAATCCTGTTTATGAAGGTATTTCCTGTGATATCAAATGGTGGAGGAGATATGGAGCTATTTTGGTGAGCTTTAGTTTATTGTGCAACACCGAGCATGCACTTAAAGTTAAGAACCTGTACTTCCTGTTTAGTTAGGTGAGAGTATTTTCTATAGAGATTCAGAATATCTATATAGGAACCTTTTTGGGTTTTTGAGCATACAGGGAAAGTAGATCATAACTAGATATTTAAGACCAATATCTGCAGTTAGAGGATGTAAATATTCTTGTGGGTATATGTTTCTATTCTTGGGTTTTGTCATGGCTTAACCCCAGTCAGTAAACAAGGCCCAGGCAGCTGCTCACTCACTCCCTCACCAGTAGGATCAGGGAGAGAATCAGAAAAGACAGAAGACCTGTGGGTTGAAATAAAGACAGTTAAATAAGGAAAGTAGAAGCTACTCACACAAGCAAAGCAAAACAAGGATTTAAATCAGTTTCCCCTGGGCAGGAAGGTGTTCAGCCATCTCCAGGAGAGCAGGGCCCCATCAGGTGTAGCAGTGACTTGGGAAGATGAACTCCATCACTCCAAACGTGCCCCTCCCACCTTCTTCCTTCTTCACCCCACTTTATTTACTGAGCATGATGTCACATGGTCTGGAATAGCCCTTTGGTCAGTTTGGGTCACCTGTCCCAGCTCAGGACAGGTGTTGAGTCTCCTCCCAACCTCCCATGCACCCCCAGCTTCCTCACCAGGGAGGCAGCGCGAGAAGCAGAAAAGGCCTTGGCTCTGTGTCAGCCCTGCTCAGTGATAGCAAAGACATCTCTGTGTGATCAGCCCTGTGTTCAGCACAAATCCAAATCATAGCCCCATACCAGCCACTGTAAAGAAAATTAACTCTACCCCAGCTGAAACTAGCATAGGTTTGGTATAGAACATCAGCTTACTCACCTAAGTTAAAGCATGTATTTTAGATGGAATATTTTCCTGAAGACAGTGGACAACTATTAAGCAGTACTAAACAGACCTACTGTATGTATTATCCAGTTATTTCTTTAAGCAAGTCTTAGTAAAACTCGCTCAAGAGTAAAATTCCTTACCTTTCCTTCCTTAGTTTTTAGTTGTCTTCAGGTCCTGATATCACTCTAGTTTAATGAATATAATGCAGATTTTCTTTTAATCTATTAGTTTAGTATATTGCATTTTAAGTGGCATATTATATATTATAAATTTGCCTTGAATTATGACAGGCAATTTGGTTGTGAATAAAAAAAATAGATTGTAGTTCACATAATTAAAGCACCTTCCTTTGTATATGTAGCTGAATGTATTGCTGGAAATGTTTTAACATGGTATTATATGCAAAAAATTGAAAATCAGGTATAGAACATTACTGATTTAATTTTTAGTTAGATATTAAAGTTTTCTATATTTGGAACTCCCCATTTTTAAAACTACATGGAAATAAACCCATAGTATAATTTAATATAAACATACAATAAATATTAAAGCAAATCCTTTTAATTCAAATTAGGAACTTTTCCCTTCCTATTTGATACAGATTTTAGTACTTCAGGGTAGTTGTTTCCAACATGTTGCACTCAGTTGTGCAAACTTATCTTTTTAGGGTCAAAGAAGAGCAAAAACCACAGCCGACACAGTAAGTAAAGTACCTTAAAGATGCAATAGGCTTGACTTTTCTACCTTTGCCATGTTCTGCTCTCTGCACCTTTGATGGTATTGGCTTTCTCTGATACCTGATAGGCTGCAGGTAGTTTGTCATCTGCTTCCTGACTGGCTTGTAAGAGAGCTGCCTGTAGCTTCTTACTCCATCCACATGTTAGCTGGATGTAGGTTCTTGCTGCCTGTTTGTGAACTGGTGAACTGTAAAACTTTACTTCCCTAGCACCCTGAGTGGCTTAGTTCTGCAGCTAACATTCCCATTGGCTCTAGCTTTTCCGCCTGTGTATTTCTACTAATGTTGGATAAGAAAACATTTAAACTAGTATGGTTTTATTGATTATTCAGTCACATTATTTGCTTGTTTAAACAGGTGGTTTCCCTTTAGTGGGATCACTGAGCTGGTAAATAACGTTCTTCAACCACAGCAAAAACAGCAAAATGAAAAGGAGCCCCAGACGTAAGTAAGCTGCTCTCTGTAGATTGAGTAATGTCTGTATAGCATTAGAACATCCTGGAGAGTATGTTTAAAATAATTGCCCATTTGGAACATTCAGCTGAGGGCATTTTACAAGCTGAGCACCATTTGCTTTCCAACCCCTCATTTACAAAGGGAAAACTGAAAATCAAGTTTTACTCTCTGTATCAGTAACTTGATTGCATTAGAGCTCAATTTAAGGAGTTACACTCTTCTTTTTTTTTTTTTTTTTTTTTTTTTTTTTTTTTTTTTTTTTTTTTTTTTTTTTTTTTCTTTTTTTTTTTTTTTTTTTTTGTCAATTTNTGGCCGATGTTCTATATAATGAAACTTCTGGTGAAGTGATGAGTTCTCTGTGCATGAGGAGCTGGGCATGATAAGATATGTAGCATTATTTATAGCATGTCTATGCACATGCATGGTCTGAGTCATGCATAGAATGCTATATGAATCTACATAGTATATCAGAAGAGCTTTCTAAGGACCAGGAAAATATCATGTCATTTTTTTTCATGCTTTTAGAATATCTGTAAAGTTTCAGAACTTCAGCAGATATAAGGTGAAATCTTGGGTCAGTCAAAGCTGAGGAAGTTTTGACTTTGATGGAGCCAGTATTTCATCCATGAACATTTTATGTGGTTAAGCCAGTACTTTTTTTGCTATCTGAAAATTTTAAGTTTTAACAGAAACTGGCAAAGCTAGGACATTCAGTCTTAGAGTAGAATTTAAAGCATGGAGATGAAGGTATTCTTTTTATAAAGAGAAACTAAAAAATACTTATAATTATAAATTTTCAAATTTCTAAAATGTATTTCAGATGTTATTTAAGCTTTAAACAGTTAAGTTGCTCTCTTTTTCTTTCTTCTAGAGGTTTATGCCTTGTAAGTTCATGTGATAAAATAAATGTTTGCTTTTGAACTCATGCATAACTAGTTTAAAGCATACAAATTGTTTAAAGCATATAAATTGTTAATTACTTTCCAGGCAGAATCAATTTTTGTTTATTTTTTAATATATATATTTAAGTGGACCTTCAGGCTTGTGGGTCATGAAACTGTCATGTTTTTTGAGAATATATAGTGAAAAATTTTCACAAATTAAAATGGAAAAATAGGACATAAAATTGATATTCTGTAAAGCAATGTATTATTCTGATCTCTCTTTCTGATAGTCTCAACTTGACTGCTTATAAAATTGCGTACAATATTAATAATGTTTTTTTTGTTATTATTAGATACTGTCAGTATTACATTTTGTTCACAACACCTCAGTACTTTGGATTCCCAATTTATGTAACACAGCAAAACTTATTCTACTCATTAGTGTTGTACATGTGAAGCACGTGGATTTCAAGAAACTGAAAATACTATATGGGCTGTGTAAGCAGATGAGTTATAGTTAACAAAAAATATTAATAAATGGTTACTGTTATTATGGAAGGATCTTTTTGAATGGTGACCTCTTTGGGAAGCAGTTTTGTTCAATGTTTTTATTATATAACTAAGAAATTAATTAATTAATTTATATAATCACTGAATTTATAGATACCCTTCTCCCAGTCTTGTGTTAACACCTAATGGCAGGATTATATTAAAAATTGTGCTGAAAACCCTAAGCTATCGTTATGATGCTATTGAAAAGGGAAAATGCAAAGTGATGTTCTGTAGGGGTAGTTTATGTGGTTGATGTAGGACAAAGAAAAATGGTGTAGGGAAATGTTCTTTGGCAGAGAATCAGGGAGCCCTAATACTATGTAAGTTGAGCTGTAGCCAGTATCCTGAAAGAGATTAATGTCATACAGGAATGTACAGACACTAGCCAAGAAGCACTGTGAAGAAGTTTTCACACTGCTAGGCTTTGGTAAGATCTCACCTGGAATAGCATCCCCTTCAAAAATTATGTGGAGCAGTTGCAATTCAGTGGAGAGTAATAGGAATAAAAAATTAGGTGTCTAAAAAACATGGTATATTTTAGGAAAGAATCAAATACATGAGTTAATTTAGCCTCCTGAAGAGAAAATCCCATGGAATGAAGGAGATGGACAAGTCTTTAAATTATACAGAACGTTGTTGAAAAATGGAAGGAAATTTTCACTTTTCCATGTTCATCTTATGGTGAAGCTGAAAGGAGTAAACTTAAGTTGCATTAGGGAGGACTAAACTTGGTAGGGAGAACCTTTAAATGGAGAGAAAACTTAAACTGCTTGCATACTTTGTTTAGGACTTGTGTGGAAGCTGTGAAAATCTTAAGGAGCAGGTTTGGCAAATATTTGTTAGAAGAGACACAAGTATAGCTGGTCCTGTGCTGGAACAAGAGAATGGACTAAGTGACTTTTAAAAGTGTCTTCCAGCACTGCTTATCTGTGAGAATTTCATTAATGTATCAGGATTTATTTTTGTGATTTTTGTAAACTTTCAGGGAGAAAATTGAACAGAAATACTAATGGTGCAACTTTTAAATTTTATTTATTTTTCTGACAGGAATGGCTTGCAAAGAAGTGTTGTGCTGGGGAACACTGTGGGACGCTGGGGAGGACAATAAATGTCTGTAGAAATTTTTACCACTATTCATACATATTAGGGCATTTTCCACTTGAAATCACTGTCAATTGAGTCTAATTTCAAGATATATCTGATTGTCTACCTTTGCTGATGAAAATGCTTATTTACTGTGAATCTGGAGAGGACAAAATGTGGTGAGTGATAGCAGAACAAGAGTTGGTAGTATCTGAAAACCTGAAAAGGTATAATTTCATTTTTGCACTGGAGAAGGTATTTTTGTAGAACCATTGACCATCTTATGGGCAGAGGTAGGATAAGTCTGATGCTCTTGGACATGAGTTCTGTACCACAAAATCACAGAATGGTTGAGGCTGGGAGAGACTTCTGGAAGTCATCTTCTCTCCTTCTCATGCTGGGTCACCTAGGGCCATTGCTTATAACTATATATAGCTGGATTTTGAATGTATCCAGGGATGGAGACTCTAGAAAATCTCTGGGCAAGAGACACATGTGCTAGTGCTTGGTCACACCTAGAATGAAAAGTGTTTCTCTCTGCTCAGAGGGAACTTCCTGTGCTTCAGTTTGTGCCTATTGCCTCTGATCCTGTCACTGGACACTGCTGAAAAGAGCCTGGATCCATTCTCTTTGCACTCTTCCTTCAGGTATTTGTATTTATTGATAAGATCCCCTCCCTGAACTTTTTCTTCTCCAGGCTAAAAAGTTCAAGCTCTCTGTCTGTCCTCATGTGAGAGGTGCTTCAGTCCCTATCTTTTTGGCCTTTTGCTGGACTGTCTCCAGTATCTCTTATCCATGTTTCTCTTTAACTGAGGAGGTTGGAACTGGACACAGAACTCCAGGTGTGGCTTTTCCACTGCTGAATAAAAGGTAGGATCCCCTCCTTCCTCATGGGAATGCTTTTGCCTAATACTGCCCAGAATGCCATTCATTTCCCTTTCCTCAAGGCGTGCTGGCCCATGTTTAACCTGGTGTGCACCAGGACTTCCAGGTCCTTTTTTGCAGAGCTGCTCTCCATCTGGGCAGTTTCCAGCCCACACTGGTGCCTGTGGTTCCTCCCCAGGTGCAGGACTTTGCACTTCGCCTTGTGGAACATGGTGAGATTCTGGTCAGCTTGTTTCTCCAGCCTGTTAAAGTCCTTTTGGATGGCAACATGACCTTCTGGCGTATCAGCCACTCCTCCCAGTTTGGTGTCATCCACAAACTTGCTGAAGGTACCCACTGCCCCGTCATCTACACCAGTAAGGTGTTGAACAGGACTGGACTCAAAACTGACCCCTGGGATAAACCTCTAGGGGCTGGCCTCTAACTAGACTTTGTGCCACTTACCTCTCTGCTTTGGACCTAGCCATTCAGCCAGTTCTCAGTCTGCTCATCTAGTCTGTACTTCATCAGCTTCTCTATGAGGATGTTATGGGAGACAATGGGACAAGCCTTAATGGAGATAAGAGAGACAATATTCACTGCTCTCCCCTCATGCAGTCATTTCATTTTAGAAGGTCATTGGTCGAATATGACTTACCCTTGGTAAATATCTGCTGACTCCTGATCACCTCTTTGTATTTCGTGTTCCTAGAAATAGTTTCAAAGATTAGTTGTACCATCACTTTCTCAGAAATCGAGGTGAGTCTGACCAGTCTGTGGTTCTGTAGATCCTTATGCTTCTTCAAGGTGGAAGTGACATTTTCTTTGCCACAGATGTTAGGCACCTCTCCTTTTCTGTGATCATTCTGATATTGAGAGTGGTTTTGCATATCTTGTCTTGATGAAGAATACTTCTACCTCCAGCACATGTATACTTCATCATGAGTTTTATCAGCAGTGTTTGAGATATTTCCAGATTTTAATCATTACAGAGGATAAATTCTTAGCTGGCCCCTGAAGCAGCTGTTTTTGATTCTTCACAATCAGCCTACCAATTTTTTTTTTTTTTCTGATTTATAAGGTAAATATTTTGTAAACAGTGTATTTAGGTTGTTCCTCATTAGGATGTGCTAGTCTTGTGCCTAAGGGTTTGACTTGGGGTTTATATCTTTCTTCTGCATGAATCTTGGAATGTTATGTAATGGTGTTAATCGCTGATCACAATAAAGGAATTCCCTTGCTAGAAGGCACTGAAGATTCCACTGTTGTAATATTGTATATTAGCACTGTTCAACAATGAATACCTGAGAACACACTTAAGGAGAAGGATATGCATAAAATGGTTCTGATACAGGTATTTTAGTGACTTCCTGAGGCAGTGGCTGCATGTGTACTGCTGGATTTATTCCCTGGCAATAAGGAATCTGTTTGCCATAGTTATTTGCAGTCCTGTTCTAAACCTTCTTCTATTCTTGGTTTCAGAACTTGGTGAAAATGGATTCTACAATTTAATTATCTGTATAGAGAAGTTGTCACCCTTTGTTTGTTTTAAAAATACTTCCTGATATTTTCAATGACAAGTGCTAGTCTTGTGTTACGTAATTTATCTCTAATATGTATAACCTTTAAACATTTCTATTATGTTCTATGCAGTTTGTTATATTTCATAGTTATACCTTTAAACTGCGGAGTAAGAGTCTTTCCTTCTATAATAAGAACTGTTTCTGGTCATCATTTTTGTCTTATCTCCTTTTAAAAGCCTGATTAGATCTTTTTTAGTTAGCAGTGATCAATGTCACATTATTCAAGATATGAGAGCTCTGTGTTTTTAAGCAGTGATTTAGGAAACTTTCTGATGTTTGCTGCTTAAAGGTATCCAAATATTGAAAAGATGGTGGGTTTTTTCCCCTTTTCCCATAAAATTCTTTGTTTCTTTTCAGTCTGAAAGTTTGGTTGCTTGCTAAGAACTGTAAGAGGTCCATCATTGAATCTGACAGCAGAAATTGAACCTCTCTTCTTTCTTTGATAGTTATGAGCACATTATTAATGAACAGTAGACAAAATACAGTCAGCATCAAAAGTCATTAAACAATGCTTTTTGTAGCTAAATAATTTCAAAAAACTACATTATTTCATTGTCTTTTTACACTTTCACTAGACTAATTCTAGGAGAGATAAAAAAAGTACATCACTTAGCAAAATATGGGTAATTTTTTCTGCTAAAAATGGCTTGTCAATAAATAGATATTTATGTTTTTTCTGGAAGTCATGTTGTCACTACAAGGAAATGCAGATGGTAAGGTGATACCCAGTAAAACCTTTTTCTGCATGTTTTTCTGTAAATTTAATTTTTCTATTGCCATAGACCACACCAGCAAAGCAGTAAAATTTTCTGTTTATAAAAATTTCTAATGAATTCTGGTTAAAATAGATTGGCATTTCTCAAATACTTAAATCAATGGATCATTAATTTTGAATTCTAAATTTACTGCATAACGAATATGTCTGCCAACCACTGGGTACTTTTGAATGTCTTCAAATTATCTAATAGACATGTGATAACAAGCCCACATCAACAATTATTTAGTACAATTTACACTATATATATATAGTCAGTGGGTTTATTTGCAGTCAATGCAGTTCAGACTGGTTTTTAATAGAACCTGTTGAAAATAACACACTTCACTTGAAAGAATAATTTCCAGAAAGAGAAAAATAGGTCTCTGTGGCCAATACACTTGTGACATTGGAGTCATGAGAAGTCTAACATTCTACTGTGTTTGTTTTCTTGGCAGTAAGATAGATAAAAAGAAAACAGAGAGTAAATGAGTTAAAAATAAAATTATAATTTGCAGCATATAAAACAAATACAGGGAGATTGCAGCTATTTCAAAGTAAAATAGAAATCCACAAAATACCTCTTATGAATACCTCTATGAAACTGTTTTTTTTTCCTCCATAATATAGTAAATATGAGGTACCAAAACAACTTCTGTTGTTTGATTCTGATGACTTATTACATCTCTTACTGAGTCTATTAAATTTACCATTTGCAACATGACATGATATTTTCATGACTCTATGGTTGCCCTGGACATTTTTCTCAAAACATTTAATGCAAGCAAATTTTATTTATGTTGGTTGTATTGTTCACAGTGTTAATGATACCCTTTCAGTGAAGAGTTGGCTTCTTAAGCATTGGAACAAGCTGCCTAGGGCAGAGATGGACCCACCATCCCTGGAAGTGTTCAAGGAATGACCAGATGTGGCACTTACTGCAGAGGTTTAGTTGGCATGGTGTTGTTTGGTCAAAGGTTGGATTGATATTGGAGTCCAACCTATTGGAGTCCAATCTTTTCCAACCTTAGTGATTCTATGAATATAGTGGAACTCAGTTTTGTCAGCAGACAACAATAAATATGTTTGGAATAGGCAAATATAGTGATCATAAGAAATATATATCTTAATTGTAACCCAAATGATCTATTTTAATCCTAAAACATGCATGCATTTGTAATCCAGCAGAACCACAGAATATGATTAATCCAAAAAGAATAGATTCTTTTAAAATAAACTTTATCAATAAGGAATTTTTAAAAGATCAGGGAAAATGTAAGAAACCTATTGTATATTTGTGAAAGATAGAGCTTGTTTTTTAAACAAAAACCAAGTAGTATGGTATAGAGAAGAATTCCTTGAGGATCTGGGGTTATAAAAACAGACTTGCATATAGAAAGAAGAATACAAGCAGAAATATTTAGCTAGCCAGCAGTTAGCATAATGGGCAAGGAAAAGGTGAAAGAAGTCCCCCAAATAACATAATCTGTGTTTGTATACTTTACTCAAATAATAAATTGGATAAAAGGATAATAAGGGAAAATATCCACTTATTTATAAGGTAGGGCTGAATTGAAGCTATATCTGACCTATTTTGTGTACTAAAATGTCTAGATGTGTTATGCAACAGAAGAAGTAAAATGTATTATATGATTGAAGAAGGGAGTGTTTCCATATGTATGTGCATAGACATGTAAGTCAATGCTTATTAGACAGTACAGACTGCAATACATTAACATAGATCAGCTCCTAAAAGCTTCATGGGAAGTATTCTTGCTCTAATTTTTGCAGTTTCTCAGGGTTTGTGAATGTCACAGGCTGTGGCACTACTAATATGCTGACAACATCCTGATTTGAACTGCTTTCAAAAAGAAATAGACAGTACCCCTAGAGGGATGACAGGTTGTCTGAATGAGATAAGCAAATAGATTTAGAAAATGCTGGCTTAAGCTTAACTTAAGACAGAAGTGATACTCTTATAATAAGAGGAAACCATGTTAAGCCTGCAGCTGAATCAGCGACCTCAGTTTCCAATGCAACATTTAGGACAGAGGCAAAAGGTGTTTTTGCAAAACACAGAGGCTGTACACTCATTTTGGCATTAACTGTAACCCTAATAAATACTTTAATTTTTATTTTTGAAAGAAGAATTTTGCATTTAATTCTGTGAAGAATTGATGATAAAGATCATGCATCAACTTATATGATTTATGAAGTCTTGTTATTAGGAAGGTCAAAACTTCTAGAGGAGATCAGACCCCAGGTGCTGCAGTCTACTGACTTTACATTATTCATGATAATTTAATGTCATTCTACTGAAAATGACTGGGCATGTTATATTTTGTGAATGTGTGAGGAAGTGATGTGAACCCTATTTTACAAGCAATATTGCTAGTTCCAAGTAAGATTATTCCAAGAAGTGGCATAAGATGGTTTTGACTTGCTAAATGAAACCAGAACCCTTGTTTTTCTAGTTTGTCAGGGACTAATCTGGCAGAGGAGTGGCTTTTATTGATGAGGCACTCTGACTAAAGTATGATGAAAATATAAAAAAAATAAATGCAGGTAATTGTTCATTCTTGAAAATATAGATCTACATTGAGAACATTGAGGACTCCACTGTCGGAAACTTTTTTTTTTTTTTTTTTTCTTTTTTTTTTTAATTTAGAAGTGAGTATTCAGTGCACCCACAGCTGCTACAGTGTTTAGAGTTTATTTTATGGATTATCTGTAAATTTTCAACCATTAATGTTACATACATTTTTATTTATGTCAATTTGAGGAAAATTCAAGTTTGTGGAAGTAACTTTTTAATTTTTTTTTTCTTTTAACCAAGAAATATTGCAATAAGCAACATATTCTTAGCTTTCTTATAGAATTTCTATT
The DNA here is from genome assembly GCA_013400275.1 of Rhadina sibilatrix. Lineage (NCBI taxonomy): Eukaryota > Metazoa > Chordata > Aves > Passeriformes > Phylloscopidae > Rhadina > Rhadina sibilatrix. The sequence continues at coordinate 1,980,698 of VWYO01018520.1, forward strand.
TTGATAAAATAATCTCTTAGTCACCTTCATGGAGATGACTTGGTAGAGACTAAGCAAAAGAAAAGAAAAAGAGAATATCTTCTGGTTCTTATGTTTTGTTAGGTGGATAGAATATTTTACCAGCTTTTTAAATACATTTTCCTTTCTCTTCCACCAGGGAACAATTGTCTTCTCATAATTGGATAGAAAATAAAAAATATATGTATGATATTACACTGATGAATTGTGGTTAGGTTCATGATTCTCATTGTGAACATAACAAATACCAAAATCTGAACTTCCATGGGGTTTATATTATCTGAATAATTTTGCATGGCATGCTTGATGTCATTATTTGCCCTCTGATAATTTTTCATTTTGAATTAATATTCCCATTAGAAATATAAGTTCAGCATAAAAGCTTTATGCTATAGAACAGCAGTTAGGGTGCTTGAAACTGAAGGGAAGCTTGGGAGTTCAGCAATTCTACAGCCTTCCTGCATAGACAGAATCCTAGTCTGAAAGCTAATGGAGAAGACCAGAATGTACAGCCAGGCTGAGCTTGGTGTATATGATTTCTAGGCTCCAGTTAGTTGAGACAATTCCTTTTAATAACTCAAAAATTGTTTTCATAGACCATCTTCTTCAAACTCAGGAGTTCTGTTTTTCCAGTTTAAAGATTTTCCTATCTCTCTTTGGCAAGTTCCCAGTGTATTTTATTTTGGCTCTCTGGGCTGCTCCACTCGGTTACAGTTTTCCTTACCATGGATATTAAATTCCAGGATTAAATTCTGTTATTTTTGTCAGTATTTTCTGTATTCTAAACATTTAAAATTTAAGTTAATATTATTGATTTGAAGACTAGATCAACACATTATAGTGTTTTCTGCATTATCTAGTTTATGAATATGTCAAAATAGATGCTTATAGGTTAATGTTCTTTTTGGTTGAGTTTTCCAAGAGAAAATAATAAGCTTAGCAGTCAGAATCTTAAAATCAAAGGATGTTGGAACTAGTTAAACTTTAATGGAACTGATCTCTCTCTTCCCTGGAGCCATGCTTCTGTGAGTCATGCAGCCACCCTCGTAGTACTGTAAATGTAAAGAGTATGCTCAGGATGCACTCACACAAGACAGCAGAGTTATGAGTGTCTGTTTTCATCACTTGGGAAAGATAATTACGGTTGACTTAGGCTTGTTTTGGCGTTCTGTTTTTATACGAAAACTGCTGTCTTGAGCTTTCTGGTATGTTCAATGCTTGTAATTAGGCTCACCTGGTATCATAGGCTAAGAGCTACTTTCTCCAGGGATGATTCTTTAGACCTTTTGCATGAGATGGTAGATCAAAACAGTTCTTTGGTACCTCTCCTCAGTATATTTCTCCTTATCACCTTCTCTCTATCTGTTACATCTTTTCAACATTTTACCTGGAAAAGCTCAGCATGGCTTTCACTGAAGAGGAATAACCTCCCAGGTTATTGAGGTATCACACATATAATGTATGATAATGTAAAGGTGCTCACTTGTATAGTTTTTTGAGAGCAGTATCTTTATCCCAGAGTAATCCCCGTTTGGTTTCTTGTTTTGTTTTGTTTGTTTTTTTCCATATAAACTGTTAGTAAGAAAACATAAGCAAAAGATACCTTCATTTCTTCTGCTGTATGTGCTACTGAGTGATTGAAAAATTTCTGAAAATAACTAGAAGAAGTTTTTTAATTATTGGGTGAACTGGGAAGACAGCTGATGAAGAATTTGAAGTCAGAGATTTTTGAAAGTTTATTTAGTAGTAAAAACATTTTCTAGAATAAAGTGGCTTTACTGATGGCTTTTACCTATTTGTATCAGATACATCAGGCATTTTAAATCAGTAGTGATTGAAGCAATAAAAAAGGCTTTCAAAGGATAGTTTTAATGAACAGTAATTTGATATTAAAAATATTATAAATAGTTTTATTTTGCACTGTAGGTAGAGATATCAAGATAAGAGCATAATGAAAAATGTGGAATAAATATTCAGGAAAGAGGAGACATTCAGTGATCATGGTTGAAGCAGTTATAATACCATAACTACATAAATACCCTCAAGAAACATCATCATCCAAGATTGAATTCTTGGAAAATCAGCCATTAGGTTCACAAACCAATACCAAATTTTAGAACCAGGAAGCAAGTTCTGAGACAGTTAATGCCAGTAACTCTAGAAATGGATCCTGTGGATACCTTTTAACTCTATTGAGTTGCTTTGTACTGAAAATGTTTGGTACTTCACAAAGACTACCTGTGTGGTCTAAGCCATACATCTTGAGGTTTGCTACTGAATGCAGGTGCTGAGAGTAGTTTGTACCTCTGGAATGACTTCTACAAATGACCCAGTAGTGGGTAGTGCTGAATGCTAAAATGGGCACTTCCAGCTGCTAATGATATCAGTGGAAACAGTGATGGTTTTAATACTAAGTTTCACATAGCTGTGGGTATTTTTGCTTACTTTTTACTTACTGAAAGCAGACCAGACCTGTCAGTCAATAGCATCTGGGGAATTCCTGTCCCCTGGAGTCAGGAAACACAATTAGGCTTGCTGAAAATACAATTAGGCTTCCCAGCTGCAGAGCTTTTCAGAGGAAAGTTCGGTAATGTTGGTTACATGATTTAAACTCCCAACTTCTTTCAACAACATTTCTGTTTAATTGATAGCTGTGAGTTAATGCTGTGTTTGTCTTTGGGAGGGTTTATTCTCTCAGTTGTGTACTTTTATTTTGATATATTTGCAGTGATTGATTGTGATACAATTTTCAGAGTGAGGATGACTAAAGTGTTATTATCACTGGTGTCTTGTTCTATTCATTTGATAAGGAGTAGTTGTTGTATTTTCTCAATTAATTATAGAAAAATATAATTAAATGTTCATTCCTTAATTGAAGAGTTGTTGGGGGGCAGCAAGAGCTGAAAAAAGTGTCTGTTTATTCTCCCTTATTTAAGGCAGGAAAGGATTAGGCTGATTTAGAAAGGCTGACTACAGGATGTGGAGCTCTGCCATGTTTGCTTACGGAAGACATACTTGATGAGACAATTGTCTTTTATCACCAGAAGATTTTTTTTATGTGGTAGTAGTCTTCACTCTAGTTCTGGTTTTAGAGATTTGAGGACAATTGAATGGATAGTCAGAATGTTCAGGTATGTTCCAAAAGAAGGCCAGTCCACAAAATATTTATATCATGAAACCCTCTGTCAGCGCTTCTATTTTACAGATAAATGTACCTCTTTACTTTTCCAACATAATCATTCCCATTCGCTTTTACTTGTGCACTCATGGGTGCTTTCTGTGATGATAGTAGAAGTAATATTGGTTTAAAAAGAGTAGGAAATTTACTTGTCTCTTCCAAAAGATGTTTTTCTCATAATGTTCTGTATAGAGGGAAAGTTGAAGTAAATTCATAGTGATGTGGCTCCTGGAGTATCTTGGACTCAGAACAAACACAGACAGATGGTGCCAGAGTGAGTTGATCAGAAGCCTGGGGTGAGGAGGAATACTACTGGGTACAAAGTCTCATCTATGAATAACATTTACAGGCGGTGAAGATTCTCACAGAGCAAAAAAAGGCACTGTCACAGAAACAAAAACCCAGTTTTTACTGAGGCCTATTTGAAATTTGGATTTGTCACTAACATGACTCAATTACTGCAAAATTTGGGAGCTGGTCAGTAACTCATGTTGCTCTTCCTACATGTCACCTTTTTCTCATCCTTTAGGAAGTTTTACATCAATTTGTATATTCTCTGTTTCAACAGCTGATTAGTAAGAATAGGTTTATTGTAGGAAGTGGATTTTCTTGTTTCAGTGTGAGGATATTAAGCAGAGAGACCTTTGATTTTGTCAGCAGGAACACAGTCAGGCCTCTAATCTCAGGCGTACTTTATCCGTGTATAGAGACAGTCTGAAAACAGCTTTGGAACAGTTGTGGACACTCCCTTCTCCCAGTTATGTCCCTAAAAGCTAAACATGGCTTATTGTTTCTAGTGCAGTGTTCACCAACAGGGTGGAAATCACTAATATTTGTATGACAAAAATCTCATTAACAGGTAACTTCAGAAACAGCAGCGTGTTGTCCGTTTCAAGATTAAATGTGAATTTAAAGTGGAAAGCATATTGTAGACATATTTCATCATATCTAGTGATGTTGCTGCATTCTTCTTTTTACAGTATTATTGAATTTCTTAAGAAAATATTATGCAATGTGTTCTGTTGGAAACTATTCTTTAAAAGATTAGCTGGTGGATTTGGGACTCCATTGTGTACATTTCTCATTTCCTAGCTGTTACAATACTAATTACCTATGTACACTAAATTAATATTCTTTCTTTGCTTAGACTTGCAACATTGACGAGTTGTGGTAATCCTAGGATCATAACTTTATCTCCTCTGGTGATTTGTTCAGGTATTGGCTGTGATACCACAGCCATGCCTTTGCCTCTCTTTTGACTTGACCTTTAGAGGCCAGGGAAAGGGGAAAGTAAGATGTAGATTAATAAGCTGCTTCTTTGGCTGTCCATATTTAAGGAAAGCTCTTGCTCCCAATGTTGGAAACCAGCTGTTACAAATATCCTGTAGTAGGAGTCTAGTTACAATAGCAGAAAGAATTGGAAATGTGTCAGTATTGATATGGTGTCATCTTTGAATAGTGATGCCTGGTCAGTCCTGGGTACAAAAGACATACAAAAAAAGAATGGCAATTGATTTTGAATGTGATTTATTTTGTACAGGTAGAATTGACAACGTTCTGCAGTAGGGAGGATAATAAATATTCTTTTTCCCCCAAATTTTGTTCTGCAATGTCTACAATTAGGATAGTAGATTTTTTACAAAATCATGGCAGTTGAGGGTACCTCTGTGAAAAAGAGCAAAAGAAAAACATTATGAAGTAAGACTTTCCTTCTGCCAGAGTCTGCCAAGTTTGATTTGCATTGAACCTACTCAGGGATTAAGCCTGCAGATCTTATTATTAAAAAAAAAAAAAAAAAAA